>KQ991636.1:25219-37172 GCA_001598015.1 Dorcoceras hygrometricum
TATATATATATATATTATGCAACTATTTATGTAGTTTTGTATATAATGATAACAATGATTATGTGAGAAGTAATTAAGCAACAAGCCTCTTTCAGTACAAGTCTAAATCGCGAAGACTTCAACCCCATGCGAACGCGATAGCCAATAGGTGTTAATTAGCCAGGTTTGATACTAAATAGTAAATATTGGCCCCACTACACCTTATATTGTTTTTTATTCCTCTCTAAAATAATATAATTGAACTACACTCTATTTTATAGAATATAACTTTGATTAATTTTTATATTACATAATGGAAAATAAAGAACATTGGCAAAAAATATTATCTGGTCTTGAAGTTGAAACCCAATATTCCCTTTCCACCCACCACCCTTGTGTTTTATTCTCCTTCACTTTCCCCATTTTGCAACACAAATCCCTTCTCTCCATCCTCTCTCTAATTTACTCTCCCCGGTTGTTTCAGAATATCCCATCCCATTTGTGATCAATTTCTTTTGTGGGCAAGTGATTAAAATGGCAACCCCAAACATGGATACGATCACAGCATCCTTGGAGAGATCCCTTCAAAATTGTTCCTTGAATCACCACCAGAGCAGTAGTGGCAGCAGCAGCGAGGGCGGTGGTCCGCCGCACGGCCCAGATTCGCCGGTAAATCCCTCGTCCGACGCGTCCTCGGCGTTGGACACCGCCGCTTTAGAACTCAATTCACAAGCCTCACTGCCTGCCCATTGGGAACAATGTCTCGACTTAAAGGTGAGGAAAGAACATTAAGATCCCTCTCATTATTGCGATGTTATTTTGTCTTTTATTGGCTTTTGTACGACATTTAATGCCACGAACCTTAACAGATCTCAATTTATTTCACCTCTGTTATCTGTTTCTTGTGCCGAAAAGCTCCGATTCTTTAATGGTAGTTATTTATGATGCTCTTTGTTCATTTATCTCCTCATTCACTGCACCTTTTTCCCAATATAACATATATATTTGCAGCACCACACCTTTTTCTTTCAAAAAAAGCTACCCCCCATATCAAGCTTTTTTTCTGGCTTCTGGTCATTTCACATGCGTTCTTCTTGTATCTACAAACAGACGGGGGAAATATACTTCATAAACTGGAGGACAGGCATGAAGGCAACCGAAGATCCCCGGTCAACGGCGCAGTACGACGGCGGTTACTACTCGGAAGACTACTGCAGCTCGTACGACAGTGACGGGTCCTCCTCCGAATCATCTCCTTCGAGAGGGCAATGGAGCGGTAATAATAACGACGATAAACAAGATTACTGTTGTCAAGAAAAAGTTGAAAAAGTGAAAAAGAAGAACAATAGCAGTAGCAATATGAACATGAACTCGAATCATGTGCTGGTGGTGGCCGGATGCAAGAGCTGTTTAATGTACTACATGGTGCCCAAACAACTCGAAATCTGCCCAAAGTGTTGTGGTCAACTCCTGCACTTTGATCGATCCGAAAATGGCTCCCCGTGAATCGTTTCTGTTATCTTTCCCCATTTTGATTATTTTATCTTTTTCAAAACATTTTTTTCTTCTTCCATCCAAAGTACACTTTGGTGGAGTCTTGAGCATATGTGGGGCTATGAAAAGATACCATTCGTTGCAATTTTTTCTATCTATATTTATTCTCTTTCGTTTTGTCTATAGTGTAGTTTGTGTTGTTGATGGAGATTAGTTTTTTCGTTTGTTTTCTTTAAACGGAAGATTAGCTTAAAAGAGCCATCTATGGTCAACTTCTAGACAGGCAGAATCATAAGAGAGTGGTTTGTTTTGTTTCCATTATTAACAAAATTCGTATTATCCATCAATCTTAAAATTATGTAATTTTGGAAGTGTCTGGAAATAAAAGTAAAAAACTAATACTCGCTAAAGTTTGAGTGTTTGGAAAGAAAATATATGCTTCTAGCTTAATATTCAGTAAAATTACAACAATATCTTGATATATACAATTTTAACATTCAAAATGATGACAACAACGGTGAGATTCATAACCTTTATCTTGTTATAATGTTTGATGCCAACAAGAATTTTGGCCAGCTGCCGAGGAGCTGACACCAGCTTAGAAGGTAGGGAGGTCCTTCCTCGGGAACCAACTTGCTAATCAAGAGTGTGGTGTGGTAGGTCACCTACAACGGGATAACACCAGCTCTGTTCTCGGGAGATTAGCAGGTCCTTAAGTATTGAGGAGGAATGAGCGATGAGTAATGTATTCCCTTCAAGGACCTGCAACCACATGAACAAATAAGAGGGCGTCAGAAGTGTTTCCGACGAAATCCCTCTGATGGTTAAGTTAGGTCAGGATGTCGGGAGATAAGAGAGTATATGAAGCTGAGAGCTTTTTGGCATGAATGAATGTAAAGTGAAGCATACCCGTGTATTTATAAAGAGGCTAAGTGGTTGTTGTGGGTGCATCACCCGGCATGTAACTTGTTGGAGCGCATCTTGTTCTTCGTATTGCGTATACGTTGACTATTTTCTCAGGCGAGATTGTCGCCCTAAGACTAATTCAACGCATACTCGCAGTGTGCCTTCCAAAACATGATTGTTGGGAATAATAGGGTACCAGGTGTCCAGACACTTGCTCGATCTTCGGATACCGAGGTTGTGTGATGACAGGTGAAGGTCCTCGGGTACCAAGGTGATGTACTGAAGGTTAAGATCATTGAATCCCGAGATGATATCTAAGGTATCAATGTTATTGCTTAAAAATTATATGATTTATAAAAACATGTATAAATGACCAAATATTTTAAATGCACAAAATGTATATAAAAATGAAGTAAATGAAATTTAAAAAATAAATTTATTAAAACATGTTTGCAAATTTGGTACTGCACTTGTCTAATGATAGAAATGTCACATTAAAGTTAGGAAGCACTTCCTGAACTGAAAGCCAAGTTCATGGATGATGATTGCTGACCTCAGCAAAACATTTGGCTGGGGATAATATGGCTTGACCTCGGATGAGAAAGAAGCAACCAAGAGGCCTAGAAACTAGGAGTCAAATTCATCCCACAAGGCCCAAAAGTGGAACTAGAAGGCCCAGGCTGGTTGATTGTGCCCAAAGAACAATAGCAGTAATTTGAGGTTAAAACCTATTTATTAAAATTTTCAAAATATATTTAGCAACACTTTAGTTGTCTTACAACTAATACTGCTCATATTACCACTTTCACAAATTCTCGAATTCCTGAAAACAATCCCACACTTTGATATAAATTTTAAGCAGGATTAATAATTTTGAATATATCATATCAAGAACTAAAATAATCATTTAGTCAATGAATCATATACGGACGATTTCAAGCTTGTGCTACTCCCAGTTATCGTGGGCTAAGCTCATTTATATTGACTTCAATGGATAAAAAATAGAATTTTTCGATATAGATTTTTCTATACTATATCGGTGACGCATAAGACGGAAGCTTACCTATATAACATATGTGATCAAATTCGACAAGATTTGAGGGGATTTCCCCCCAATTTTTCATTTGGTTAATGATTTTCGTAGAGCTATCTTGGTTAATATTATGGTTTGCCATAAAATGAAGGTGCTATGGAAAATGGTATCGGAGAGAAAAATTGGTGTTGGTTGCATTATATATTAGTCTCTCGCTTCATGATAGATAGCATCACCACTATTCAGTAAAGCATTTAATCCAGTGACTTGATTTTAGGTTTTGTAAAACAAATACTACAGGATTTGTCAATTCTTATTGCAAATATAATACAGCCAATTTAAGAATCTATTACTCAATGGATACATGGTGATAATACATTTGCTATCTTTTCTTGATCGATGGTTTTAAGTAGTGTTGACAAGAGCTTCTTACAAGTATTTTCTATATAAATAATTTGGTGAGAAGCAGAGAAGGAAGTGTCTGGAAATAAAAGTAAAAAACTAATACTCGCTAAAGTTTGAGTGTTTGGAAAGAAATTATATGCTTCTAGCTTAATATTCAGTAAAATTACAACAATATCTTGATATATACAATTTTAACATTCAAAATGATGACAACAACGGTGAGATTCATAACCTTTATCTTGTTATAATGTTTGATGCCAACAAGAATTTTGGCCAGCTGCCGAGGAGCTGACACCAGCTTAGAAGGTAGGGAGGTCCTTCCTCGGGAACCAACTTGCTAATCAAGAGTGTGGTGTGGTAGGTCACCTACAACGGGATAACACCAGCTCTGTTCTCGGGAGATTAGCAGGTCCTTAAGTATTGAGGAGGAATGAGCGATGAGTAATGTATTCCCTTCAAGGACCTGCAACCACATGAACAAATAAGAGGGCGTCAGAAGTGTTTCCGACGAAATCCCTCTGATGGTTAAGTTAGGTCAGGATGTCGGGAGATAAGAGAGTATATGAAGCTGAGAGCTTTTTGGCATGAATGAATGTAAAGTGAAGCATACCCGTGTATTTATAAAGAGGCTAAGTGGTTGTTGTGGGTGCATCACCCGGCATGTAACTTGTTGGAGCGCATCTTGTTCTTCGTATTGCGTATACGTTGACTATTTTCTCAGGCGAGATTGTCGCCCTAAGACTAATTCAACGCATACTCGCAGTG
This sequence comes from Dorcoceras hygrometricum, assembly GCA_001598015.1. NCBI lineage: Eukaryota > Viridiplantae > Streptophyta > Magnoliopsida > Lamiales > Gesneriaceae > Dorcoceras > Dorcoceras hygrometricum. Next base: position 29,802 of record KQ991636.1, read on the forward strand.
TGCCTTCCAAAACATGATTGTTGGGAATAATAGGGTACCAGGTGTCCAGACACTTGCTCGATCTTCGGATACCGAGGTTGTGTGATGACAGGTGAAGGTCCTCGGGTACCAAGGTGATGTACTGAAGGTTAAGATCATTGAATCCCGAGATGATATCTAAGGTATCAATGTTATTGCTTAAAAATTATATGATTTATAAAAACATGTATAAATGACCAAATATTTTAAATGCACAAAATGTATATAAAAATGAAGTAAATGAAATTTAAAAAATAAATTTATTAAAACATGTTTGCAAATTTGGTACTGCACTTGTCTAATGATAGAAATGTCACATTGTTTTGTTCATTTTGTAAAAGCGTGGTTATATATAACACGCCTCCTCCTCCCCTGTGTTGCTTCTTCTTCTTTCTTTAGCTTCTTTTAGCCAATATATAAATATGCTTCTTTCGTTTGTTGTAACTCATTCAAAAACAGTTATTCTAAAGACTGTATCTTTTCTTCAAATTCTAATAGGTTGCATTATATATTAGTCTCTCGCTTCATGATAGATAGCATCACCACTATTCAGTAAAGCATTTAATCCAGTGACTTGATTTTAGGTTTTGTAAAACAAATACTACAGGATTTGTCAATTCTTATTGCAAATATAATACAGCCAATTTAAGAATCTATTACTCAATGGATACATGGTGATAATACATTTGCTATCTTTTCTTGATCGATGGTTTTTAAGTAGTGTTGACAAGAGCTTCTTACAAGTATTTTCTATATAGATAATTTGGTGAGAAGCAAAGAAGGAAGTGTCTGAAAATAAAAGTAGAAAACTAATACTCGCTAAAGTTTGAGTGTTTGGAAAGAAAATATATGCTTCTAGCTTAATATTCAGTAAAATTACAACAATATCTTGATATATACAATTTTAACATTCAAAAAGATGACAACAACGGTGAGATTCATAACCTTTATCTTGTTATAATGTTTGATGCCAACAAGAATTTTGTGACACCAGCTTAGAAGGTAGGGAGGTCCTTCCTCGGGAACTGACTTGCTAATCAAGAGTGTGGTGTGGTAGGTCACCTACAACGGGATAACACCAGCTCTGTTCTCGGGAGATTAGCAGGTCCTTAAGTATTGAGGAGGAATGAGCGATTAGTAATGTATTCCATTCAAGGACCTGCAACCACATGAACAAATAAGAGGACGTCAGAAGTGTTTCCGACGAAATCCCTCTGATGGTTAAGTCAGGTCAGGATGTCGGGACAAAGAGATTATATGAAGCTAAGAGTTTTTTGGCATGAATATGTAAAGTGAAGCATACCCGTGTATTTATAAAGGGGCTAAGCGGTTGTTGTGGGTGCATCACCCGGCATGTAACGTGCTGGAGCACATCTTGTACCTCGTATTGCGTATACGTTGACTATTTTCTCAGGCGAGATTGTCGTCCTAATACTAATTCAACGCATGCTCGCAGTGTGCCTTCCAAGACATGATTGTTGGGAATAATAGGGTACCAGGTGCCCAAACACTTGCTCGATCTTCGGATACCGAGGTGGTGTGATGACAGGTGAAGGTCCTCGGATACCAAGGTGATGTACTAAAGGGTTAAGATCATTGGATCCGAGATGATATATAGGGTATCAATGTTATTGCTTAAAAATTTATATGATTTATAAAAACATGTTTAAATGACCAAATATTTTAAATGCACAAAATATATATAAAAATGAAGTAAATGAAATTTAAAATAAATTTATTAAAACATGATTTGCAAATTTTGTACTGCACTTGTCTAATGATAGAAATGTCACATTAAAGTTCTAGCCTATTAATTAAAAAAAAAACGTTAAAAACACCTTAATCTCCCTTCTAACCTTTTGAAGCTGGTGTTAAACAAGAATCAGATACTCATAGATACCCCCGAAACATTTTTAGCCACCTAAAGTTAGGAAGCACTTCCTGAACTGAAAGCCAAGTTCATGGATGATGATTGCTGACCTCAGCAAAACATTTGGCTGGGGATAACATGGCTTGACCTCGGATGAAAAAGAAACAACCAAGAGGCCTAGAAACTAGGAGTCAAATTCATCCCACAAGGCCCAAAAATGGAACTAGAAGGCCCAGGCTGGTTGATTGTGCCCCAGAGAAGAATAGAGCAATTTGCGGTTAAAAACCTATTTATTAAAATTTTCAAAATATATTTAGCAACACTTTAGTTGTCTTACAACTACTACTGCTCATAATATCACTTTCACAAATTCTCGAATTCCTGAAAACAATCCCACACTTTGATATAAATTTTAAGCAGGATTAATAATTTTGAATATATCATATCAATAACTAAAATAATCATTTAGTCAATGAATCATATACGGACGATTTCATGCTTGTGCTACTCCCAGTTATCGTGGGCTAAACTCATTTATATTGACTTCAATGGATAAAAAATAGAATTTTTCGATATAGATTTTTCTATACTATATCGGTGACGCATAAGACGGAAGCTTACCTATATAACATATGTGATCAAATTCGACAAGATTTGAGGGGATTTCCCCACGAAATGTCATGATTTACTTATCATAAAAATATCATTGTAAGTAATTAATTTCACGCGTACTCATGTCATTATTGAAAACTTCACCCATTTTCCGATGTTCCTGTCACACATTTGTTTCGTCGCCGCTGAGGTACATATCGAGGAGTTGATTTTGTACCGAGGAATGTCCTAGTTAGTTGTAGTATGTTTTTATCGAGTCCCGTCGGCTCTATGATTTTTTGTTGGGATTTCGTTATCACGATACTTGATTTGCACTGAATTATATTGTTATGCTTATTGAGACGATATGAGTTATTTTGAATATTCATATTTCTTGTATGTACTATTTATGAGAGGTCATGCCGAATACTTTATAGGTTAAAATATGAAATTTTAATCCATTTTCCACCGTTTAATAAAATATCATAATTGCATGTTAATATATTATCACTAGGATAACGGACATCACATGGACAAAAACAGCTGAAAATCGAAGAAAATTATTGGGGAAGTCCGGAGAAATAAATTTGCATAGAAAGTAACATATTTTTATAAGTTGTCTGAATCACAATTTCATCTAACAAGTTGATTCATAAGAAGGTCCATAGATGTTTTTGTGTAATTAGAGAATACATGGCTCCAGGTACAGGACAATGTTTTATAAAGTGAGAGTGTGTATCAACATGTTGGTAATAAAAGAAAGCAATCAGCCAAATTTTCATTAACTAACTCAAAGCATTGTCCACAACCAACGCAACGAACAATGCCCAAATTTTTACCAAATCCACTGATCATGTGAAACTAAAAGTATTAAAAGTAGCAAGAGATATTACATTTGAAACACTGACAAAAAGCCCGATCTTCCAAAACGAATTGACATTTCAGCAAGACAGACGAATATTAGTGGTCCACCACCAGCCTCAAGGAGAAAAGAGAACAAAGCAACCTTTTGCTTCAATTAAGACAAAGGAATCTTAGCCAGAAAGGTCTGAAATATTGTCAGTGTCCAAGGACAACACATATTACTGTGCCACAGGCAAATGAGAAGGACCTTTCTCTAATATTATTCTACTGGAGTTTCTTTATGTCACTGGATTGAGAGACATGTGACACAAGATCAATTTCTGTAATGGGCTTAACAGATGGTCTATTTTATTTCGTACTATTATATAATTATACATAGTATAGATATCAAAAGAATCATTATGTCGACCAATTAATGGTATTATTGTCATGCTTGATGGTAACTAATAACATCTTACTGTGGGTGAGTGCAGGCGTAGGGGAGGTGGGGGACTGAGTCTGCAAGAGAATTGGATCTGAAGTAATGTAATAATTTAACTGAAACTGTAAATTGGACTTTAACGAGATCCGTACGCCTCCAAAGATAACATGTGCTAACAACCTATATCCATGTGATTGAGGCCCAGAACTATGTTTGTAGTTCAGCCCAGAATTAACTTGGCCCATAAAAAAGTTGTCAAATTAAAGTTGATCCACTCCACAGAGAAATGTTTTTTTTCTCCCGAAAGATCAAGATTTACAATATATATGTTCGATACAGAAAATTTCTCATAATTATTATTTGATTCTAAACTGCTGCTTCCATCGTTTTGGTATTCCATTAAGACCCTAAATATATCTGGATCAAGAAATTTGGAAATACAAGTTGTAGAAGTGTGGGCCAAGTACTAGCTAGCCCGATCCCATTCTATTCCCAGCCCAATCCCTACCATACTTTCCATCTCAGTCACCTGAGCCTATCTCACGTTATCTTCCACAAACTTGGTGGGTCGTTCCACAAAACAGCTTGACCGTACATCATGAGCCTTCTTGGAATCCCGTGTGCCTGGAACCCCCTGCCCAGTTCCATCTTGGTGTTCTCTACCCTAGGCTTTGTCTTATCGCTTGATTTGTGTGTGCTGCCTCCTTGCTGTATCTAATTTACCTGCTGGTCTATGTTTTAAACTGCTGCTTCTGTTGTGCTACCTGTCTTTGTGTGCCATATCTGTCCTCTGTACTCTGTGTGATAATATGACCTCGTATAACTTAGAACCTTTCAATGATAAATCTGATTTTTCAATCCGGCAACAAATATGGAAGAGATTTTAATACAACAAAATATATTTAAAGCAATTGATAATGATGCTTATATTGGGGACGTTCATGCCTCTAAAAGGAAAGAAGATGATGAATTTGCTTATTCTTCCATCATTATGAACCCGTCTGATGTTGTGCTAAGAAAATGTGGTAAACTTCACTCTGCTAAGCTTATCTAGGAAAAACTGCAAGAACTATATACAGTAACTTCCCTGCTCAGTAAAATGTTTTTGCTTGAAAGTTCTTTGGATTCAAACTAGACTCAAATAAAGACCTTGATGGGAATCTAGATGTATTTACCAAATTACTACAAGATATCAAACTAACAGGAGGTAAAAACATAGATGACGACACTCTTATTGTTTTGTTAAATGTCATCCTTGATGATTATGCTGATGTAAGGTCAGCTATCAAATATAGTAGAGATGTGATTACCGTTGACACTGTATTTAGTGGACTGAAGAGTAAAGAACTATATCTTAAGACCTATAAAGGAACTAAAACAACTTGGGGGAGGGGAGGGGGGAAGTTATGCATGTCAGGGATAGGTCTAAAAACCAGGAACGAGAATCTCATGGGGCATAAAATGGATAATAGCAGGTAGGTCAAAGACCTAATTACAAAGGTAACAAAAACTGTTATAATTGTGGTGGAATAGCCATTACAAGGCTGAGCGCCCTCACCCTAAAAAGGCACAAGTTTAAGAAAAATAGACACCCATAATGAATAAGTAAATAATGCTACCGATTCAGTGGAAAACTATGGTGATGTACTTATGGTGATTGACTGTGATGATACTTCTGTTAATTCTATGAAAGCACCCTCTGTGAATGAAACTGATTGGATGTTTGATTCTGGATGCTCTAATCACATGAAACCACTCAAAATGTTTTCTCTACTTATACAAACATTGATAATGACTATGTTTCACTTGCAAATAAAAAACAATGTAAAATAGCTGGTGTTGGATACGTTTGTTTGAAGCTTGATACTGGTTATGTTCTGACTTTGAAAAATATTAGACATTTTCTTGCTTTATGTAATAATCTTATTTTCTATGCTGCAGTAGAAGATGATGGGCTAGAGGATAGATGAGGAAATGGATGCATATAATAAAGAGGTCATTGGTTTTATTTAAAGCTATAAATTGAATAACTTGTACGTTTGTCATGCCAATTCTGTTTGTGATAAAATCAGTGTGAATTCTGTGAAAACTGTTATGACTGACTTTTGACATAAAAGATTAGGACACATGAGTTCTAAAGGGTTAGAAATCTTGCATAAACAATGTTGTTTTGGTAATGATAAACTATCCTATCTTCCTTTCTATGATCCATGCATGTATGACAAAAATCATAGGGTTAAATTTCCTACTGCCCCTAACTCTAAACTGTCTGCTTGCACTGGTACACTTGAATATATACATGCTGATATATGGGGCCCCTCTAGTGAACCCACTCAAGGGGGAAGCAGGTATTTCCTTTCGGTTATTGATGATTTCTCAAGAAAAATCTGGATTTTTATGCTAAAAAACAAGTCTGATATTTTGATAAATCAGAACTTGGAAAACCATGATTGAAAACCAAACTGGTAAAAAATTAAAATATTTAGGACTGATAATGGGCTTGAATTCTGTAATTCACTCTTTGATGAGCTATGCGAACAATTTGGAATTAAAAGGCATAAAAACTAACCTCTATACCCCACAACAAAATGGAGTTGTAGAAAGAATTAATAGAACCTGACTTTAAATGGTGAGAAGTATGCTGCTTCCTCTGAACTTTCAAAAAGGTTCTGGGATGAATGTGTTTTGACTGCTGCCTATTTAATTTACGGATTTCCTTCTGTGCCTTTTGAATGGAAAGTGTTCTGAGTAAGTATGGTGTAATGCCCAGAATCATTAAGAAGAGGATTAGTTTAACGTTCCAACATTTACGAATTAATGAAGTTTAATTATGAGCTCGGATTTCTTCTTGAAGTGTTGGGTGATTCAGGAACTGTGTATCGTTAAATCGCACTAAGTGTGAGAACCAGACGAAGTAACCAGGCGAAGCGATTTGATAAAATCAGCAGCAGTTTACTGTAGCTCGCGACTGGTGGAATTCCAAAATACAGTTGAAGCGTGAAGCGTTATTTGTTTGGTTCAGCTGGAAGCAGACGCGCGAATACAAGAATTAATGAGAAAGCACCACGTGTGGGTTACTATACGAGGAATCAGCAGCAAGAATTCCTTACGCATCTGCTGGGTTATGTACCTGCTGGTTATTGATGTGTATCTGCTGGTTATTGATGTATCGGCTGGTTGATGATGACGTAGGTGCGACGTCGTCGTTTTGGTGATAAACGCAAACCAGTCGAGGGGAAAATGGTTCCAGCTGAGAGAATAATACGGCAGCTTTTTGACTTATGAACAGGAACTTCGATACGATGTCGTTTTGCATGAATTAGTAACCAGGCGAGGATTGGAAATCAGTCTATAGATTGTTGTATCTGCTGGTTATCCAGTCTAGGGAATAATGCGACACCGTTTTGATTATGAAACAGGAAATGGTGATACGATGCCGTTTTGACTAGTGTTGTGAAATCAGCCGTTGAAATAAGAGAGCGACCAGCTGCTGGTTTCTTTGAATAAAGAGGATACCAGCTGATGACATGTAACGACGTCGTTGGAATTAGTTATAACGACATCGTTTTGAGTTTTGAAGTGTTGCGACTGGATTTATGTTGCGACT
>KQ991636.1:47710-59215 GCA_001598015.1 Dorcoceras hygrometricum
AACTACCCTCGTTCGGACTTTCCAAGTGGTTACCATTTGTCGAGTGGATTAAGTCCGAGGTTTTGTTGTACAGATTAGCCCTCACTACTCGAAACGTCATTGAGACTCTACATGATAGGTACCTCACTTTGACCCGTTTACCGACTAAGTTGGGGTCATCAGGTGGCGCGATTGGGTGAGGTCCCGATGCAAGTAGGAGTCGATGCTTCGTTGTCGATGATTCACCGCTCGCCTTTGTGCGTGGATATCCTATGCTATCTGAGGAGATAATAGTATGATAAATCTCTGGCCAGAGTACTAGATGTGTTTTAGTTAAATGGGTTTACCTAGTAACACACGCGATGTCACTTTTTGATCTCCGAGATGTATGCATGGTCATTGGATCTCTAGCGACTCTCGATTCACCAATGGTCGTTGATCTGATCGGGATATTTGTGTTGAAAGGACCGTACTGTACGCTAACCATGACCGACTGGTTCTTGCAGGCACTATCAGTGATACCTAGGGGATCATGGGGCGATGTTGCTAGACGCTTTACCATGATCCGATGGGCTAGTCCGAAAATGTAGTTTCGGAGTCACACATGTTGTGGGCACACGGCTAGCTGTATCCCTGAACCATTGAGGGTCACACAAGTGCTGGTTTCTCGATTCCCGCACGGAAATTAAGCTCAATTTGTTGATAATAGGAGGAGGAAGGATGGAAGTGCGACTTCCTAAAATTAAAAAGGGGTCAAAATGCAATTTCCCTGAAGTTTGGGCTAGTTTGACTATCCTTGAAACTTGCAGGGGGCCAAACTGCTATTTTGGAGTAGGTGGTCCGAAAAATTGTTTTCGCATCATAATACTCAGTTTTGTAAACTGTGTAGATCGGTCCGATCTGATCGTCGATCGGGATTATGATGGAGCCACGGTGATGGACTTGAAACGAATGTTCACCCTAGGCCTGGGCCTGCCCCAGGCCCATTGGGCCGGTTCAAGCCCATCACATGTCTATATATATATTGGCCCTAGGATTACAAAGGGATACACTCTACAACACCAAAACCCTAGTAGCCGCCTCCCTCCCCTCTCTCCCACTCACGGCCGCCGCCCCCCTCTTGCGCCGCCGCCCGTCGCGCGTCGCCGCCACCGTCCGTAGTTGTCGCCGTCGGACTTGTTTCGACTATCTCGACGAGGAGATTCCGTCCGTGAAACATTCGTCACGTTTTCTAGTGCAGACCGACGAAGGGATCGTGATTTCAATCGTGGACCGGATTAGGAGAACGACGATTGCCAACCGTTGAAGTGCCGATTTCCTCGTGAAATTGGTCGAAGCCAGGTGCCTAGATGCCAGCAAGGTACCAAATCAAACATCCTATGTATGTTTATTTGCTGTATTTGTTATGTATTGACCGTTCCCGGTGCAAAATTTTAAAATCTTCCGCTGTGCCCCGGTAGCGGGATCCGGATCCGCCGCTTCGCCAACAGATTGTCCATAGGCTATTGCATAACTGTGTCATCAGGAGAAGAGCTGATATCTCGAGAATCTATCGTGACTTAGAGCTTGAACTTCAAGGACATGGGGTTACCTCCAATTTTATTGTCTTACCCATGCCTGAATTTGATTTGATTTTGCGAATAGATTGGTTGTCCAGATATGGAGTAGTGATCGACTTTAAGTTTAGGACAGTAGTTGTGAATCTGTCCACAGGAACTCAGATTTCATTCAGATGTGACCACCATCAAGGAGTTCCTCGCTTAATTTCAGCTTTGAAGGCCCAGCGATGTTTAAGGAAAGGTGGAGTAGGATTCCTTGTAAGTTTATCTTCCCTAGTTTCCTCTAGTAAACCTCGACTTTCAGATGTAGAGGTGGTGAGCGAATTTCCAGAAGTGTTCCCAGAAGATATCAGTGGTTTACCACCAGACAGGGAGATAGAGTTTGCCATCGACTTAGTGCTTGGAGCAGCTCCAATTTCCAAACCTCCCTATAGGCTCGCTCCTGCATAAATGAGAGAGCTGAAAGAGCAGATTCAAGACCTGCTGTATAAGGGATTTATTAGACCTAGTACATCCCCCTGGGGAGCACCAGTTTTGTTTGTTAAGAATAAAGATGGTGTTGGAATAGCGGTGGCGGATCCGGATCCCACTTCCAGGGGGCGCAGCGGAAAACAAAATTAGCCCCGGAAAGTGTTCAATACATTCAATAAAGGCAACAATATCATACATAGGATGTTAGAAATTGGTACCTTGCTGGCGTCTAGGCGCCTGGCTCCAACCATATTTACAAGAAAACTGGCTCTTCACGGTAGGCGGCGGTAGATTCTCCAATCAGGTCCACGAACGGATTCAATATTCCTCCAATCAGCCTGCACTAGAAAGCTGATGGATTTTGGCACGATCGGAAACACCTCGTCACGGTGATCGAAACAATTCCGATCACGAAGCGGACGGCGGACGGTGGCGGACCGTCCGCCGTCCGCTTCGGGATCGGGATTGTTTCGATCACCGTGACGAGGGGTTTACCATCGTGCCAAACCCTAAGATGTACAAAGATCTGCAGAAGCTGTACTGGTGGCCAGGCATGAAACGCAATGTTTCCAGATTTGTTTCATAGTGCCTGACTTGTCAGCTGGTGAAAGCTGAGCACCAGAGACCAGCAGGAATGCTTAAACCCCTGCCAATACCAGAATGGAAGTGGGAGAGTATTGCAATGGATTTTGTAGTTGGTTTACCCAGATCTGTCCAGGGTTACAATTCAATTTGGGTTATAGTAGATCGACTAACCAAATCTGCTCACTTCCTACCAGTCAAGACAACTTATGATGTGAGCAAATACACTGAGATGTATGTGAAGGAGATAGTCAGACTTCATGGGATTCCAATATCTATTGTGTCTGACAGAGATTCGAAATTTACATCAGCTTTCTGGAAGAGTCTACACAGAGCTTTAGGTACCAAGTTAACCTTTAGCACAGCATTCCATCCTCAGAAATATGGTCAATCAGAGAGAGTAATTCAGATCTTAGAGGATTTGCTCAGAGCTTGTATCCTCGATTTTCCATAGAGTTGGGATTGAAAGCTGCCTTTGGTGTAATTCACGGCTTACAAGCATCCATTAAAAATGGCCCCCTTCGAAGCTCTCTATGGCAGAAAGTGTAGAACACCCCTTCACTAGGATGAGATAGGAGAACGAGCTGGTTTGGGGCCAGATTTAGTAGAAAAGACTTCTCAAGTTATTCAGAAAGTGAGACATCGACTGAAGACTGCTCAAAGCAGGTAGAAGAGTTATGCAGACGACAGACGTCGTGAGTTGGGCTTCGAATCTGGAGATCATGTCTTCTTGAAAGTAGCACCGATGAAGGGCGTGATGAGATTTGGGAAGAAGGGTAAGCTAAGTCCAAGGTTCATTGGTCCATTCGAGATTTTGGACAAAGTAGGAACGATTGGCTTATAGACTAGCCTTACCCCCACAGTTGTCCTCAGTGCATAATGTTTTTCACATATAAGCTTTGAGGAGATATGATTCCAACCCTTCGCATATATTAAGCTATGAACCAATCCAACTAGCACCAGATTTGAGATATGAGGAGCGACCAGAAAGAATTCTTCATAGAGAGAATAGAAAACTTAAGAAATCACAGTATCCCAATGGTAAAGATTCAGTGGACTAACCAGTCTGAGCGAGAAGCAACTTGGAAAACAGAAGAAGATATGCGTAGTCTCTACCTAGAGTTATTTGGTAAGTAAATTTTGGGGACGAAATTTCATTAAGGAGGGTAGAGTTGTAACGCCCCAAAATCCCAAAGAACCACAAATTGATTAGCCTTTCTTTCCAAGGGCTGTTTCGAGTTTAAGCATTCAGATTTTAGTATAAATCTGATTTCCTTTTATTTTTCAGATTTTAGCAACTGCAGGAGGTTTCGGAAGGATTTCGCCGAAGCACAAATCTGTTAGAATCCAAACTTGTTCCTTTCGAAAATAAAATGAGATCTTTTAAAAGGGAGCTCTGTTTTAAAGTGTTGCACCAAATTTACAAATCAAAATAGTAGTGGGGAGTTTTTATAAATATTTTGAAAGAAGGACAGGAGTTGGCACGCCAGCCATGCCTACTCAAGTGTTTTTACCTACTACTTAATCATTCTCCCTTGTATAAAATGATTTACGTAAGTTTCTGGGTTCATTTTGGTTGCACTTAAAAGTTTTAGTTCCTCTAAAGATAAGCAGTTCTTTTGTGTGCTTGTGGAGACTTCCCGCCGTGATCATCTGTGCGTTGCGATCTTCGTTTCAGGCAAGTAAATCTAATTCTTGCTGTATTGAGAAAAAATTTATTTCTTCGTTGTTTTCTGTGTACGTTTGCCTGTTCAAGTTCCAGTATAGTTCATGTAATGTTGAGTTTGAGCCATGGATTCACTGTCTTGATACTTTAATTTTGAGGAAACCACCAGAAAGTTAACCAGAAATGATATATTTTAAAACTATACCGAGTTGTACAGATTCCAGAGAAGTTCTTGTTTTCTTGAAAAACCAATGAAGACTTTGGACATTGAATCTGAACGAATAAACAACGCTGGTTACGATCAGGAGCAAGTCCTGTGAATCTGTCTGAGTCGAAGTCAGTATTTCGTGTTCCTAGCCAAGTGTTTCTATGCGTAACTTGTCTTTAGCCAAATCTGTTGTTGAGTTGCTCACAGTTGAGTAATCTGCCAAAATCTGAAACACTTGCTATAAGCTCCTATTATCATTTTCTCATTAAGATCTGTATTGCTTGGTCAAAGCTGTTTTTTCTAAGAACCAAGATCATTTTCTACTATTCATAAGCCGTGTTCCTTAGCCATAGCTGTTGCTCACATCTATATGCCTATACCGCACCTAAGATCTGTTTAGATAACCAAAAGCTGACCTTTGCGCAAGACATCTGTTTTCCAGTGAGATCTGTTTTCCAGTGAGATCTGTTTTCTAGTGAGACCTGTTTTCTAAGTAGATCTGTTTTCCAGTGACATCTGTTTTCCCGAGAGAGATCTGTTTTCACGAAATATGATTTCCTAGAACCACGTCAGTTTTGCACTCTCGAGTTGATTCATTCAGAGATGGTCCTCAGCTCCGAGTCCAACTGTACATTCAGTAGTGCTTTTCAAATAAAAAATGAGTTTCATAGCAGTGAATCTACCATATTTCGGTGATCGACTTTCGATCAAGAGCTAGTATGAAGTTATTCCAGAAAAGAAGTAAAGTTCAGAATTCAGATTTATGGCATAGGGGACCCGGTCAATTGTGAAGGGACAGAATTACAGTAGGACCGTAATCCCTTCATGGAAGGACAGGATTATGGAAATATTGTAATCCCTTCACAGAGAGTTACTGATCAGTTAACATGCTTCATGCACAAGGACCACCAGAGAGCCTCTAGACCATTAATCAACCAGCATAAGCAATTCAGATTCGAGCTTCGAGTTGAACTTGTGTATGGAGTTTTTAGATTTCAGTTGCTTGAATATTATGTGATTTTGTTATCCTCAGTTTACTTGTTGAACCCCTAGGCTCACTAGTTTTCTCAATGCAGGTGAGGATTCTCAAGAGCAGGCGGGTGGTGCGAGTTGATTCGGATTGGAGGAATGTGTTTTTCGAAGTCCAGCGTTTCCGCAGTCTTATCTTTTGTTGTTTTGGATCTTTTTTGTTCACTGTATTAAGATCTGTTGCAACAATTGAGAACTGTTAGATCATGTATTAATTTTTTTGAGGTTTTGTGTAAATAAAAAAGGGAGAGATTGAGGGATCTGGATAACTGATCCAGATATGAGTTTTGAATTACACAAAACCTGTTACTGTGTTTCTAATGTTTCTACTTAGCATGCAGGAAAAGATGAGTTACCTGACAGCAGCTGGAGAGCCATAGAGAACGATACAGATGTTAATCAGACGTGAAAACCAGTGCTTATCAGGAAATTTCACAGCTGGTTTGGTTTATCACTTAGACGGCATCTGGATTAGCATTGGAGACGTCCAAAGTCGAGTCAGTTGTTCGTAATTAGGTGGACGCCAAGTTAGACCAGCAGCTGTGATAATCGCTAAAAGAGTCTGAACCAGCTGGAGCACTTAGGTGTATAAGGACAAGCTGGAATGCTAAGGAGAAGATGGACCAGCTGGAGAGATAAGTTGAACCAGCTGGAATGTAATGAACCAGCTGGAACGATAAGAACCAGCTGGAGCGCTAAGGGGATGATGAACCAGCTGCAAGCGCTAAGGTGTACGTGGATCAGCTGTTGATGGAAGCCAAAGTGGAGTCTGATCAGACGTTTTTTAGTGAAGTTTGATCAGACGTTGATATCTGGACCAGCTGGTGCATGACGATGTAATTCAAATGCTGTCCAAACGATGTTAATCAGCTGTTGCGCAAACGTATACGAATCAGACGTCGATGTGAAGAGGAATCTAGAATCAGCGATGATGACGTCAGCATTTCTATTGGAGGAAGCTGTGATCAGCAACTATGATGTCAGCAATATCAGCAGTTGAGCAAAAGATATTAGCAGTTGATAAGAGAAGCGCAAGAGATGGAGCGACGTCGTTCAACTCTTAACAGTGAGTTGCATATTCAGACGTTGATAACAGTAGGTGAGTACTCAGTCGACAGGAAATCCAGACGAGAGCTACAGTATAACCAGTCGTTGGGTAATCCAGACGCAAGCTACAGTGGATCATTCATCCGGACGCAAGCTACAGTATGATCAGCAGTGAGCTACAGTCATTTAGTCGTTGACAGAAGATGATTCAGTAGTTGCTCGAAGACAAAGATGTATAAATCAACTGTAGCGCAAAGAAGAGTTTGAAGTAGACGTTGCGCTAAAGAAACGCCATACGTAGCGAAAAGAACAGATCAATCAGCCGTTGCAAGCATTCAGTTGTTGATCAGTAGTTGAACAAAAAGAAGCGAAGCAGTTGACTAATCAGTAGTCAACTGCTGAGCTTAATCAGCTGTTGGTTTAGATCAGCTGCTAAATGCCTTAATTCAAGGGGACAAGATTTGTACTATTCTGGGAAATAGTACAATATACAGAGGATGGTTGCAAAAATTTGGGAATAAGACAAATTGGCCTTGACAAGCGCAGAAGAGATTTGAATTTACTGTCTAACGGTCATATTTGGAGAGATGCTTTATATAAAAGGAGATTTGTTGAAGACGATGATTTTGATAGATCAATTGAAGTACAATGCAAAAACAGAGGGAAGAAAAACAGGAAGATGAAGCATTCGACCATCATTTAGAGAGGAGCTTATTGCAGTTTCGACTGCTGAGTCTTCATCAGCTTTTGTAGAAGCATTTTCCCAGTGTGTGAGATTTATCATTTCAGAGTTGAGCGATACACTGTAAAATCTCACACACACAGATTCACTCGCATATTTTGAGAGATGTCCCAGCTCAATACAGCCTCCAAGACTGGTAGGAAAAGAAAGATCTCTTCAAGAGGTTTCCAACGCTACCTCGAACACGAAAAACGGTGGCCGGAATCAACGGGAAATCGCCGGGGAAGTTATCGGTGAACAGTAAAAAATCGAGGGTTTCGAAGATGAGGATAAGAAATATCAGGTAGAGAAATATTCTAAGTGTAGATCAACACTTCTATTTATTCCTCAACTCAAACGTTACTGTCTAAATCAAACACCGACAAAAACAGATCCCTGCATTGCTCGCAAATGCAAAACAGATCTCTCAAAATGCGTTAAGTCCCAATCAGACCTCACGCTAAACAAATTCTCGTGCAACCATCAAAACGACAACGTTTAGGGAAAAACAGATCTCATCGCTCAACCAGATCTCTCCACAACGCCAGCAACATCAGATCTCTCGCTCGCGCAAATGCAAAACACGCTAAACGCTGGAAACCCAAAACGATGACGCAGCAACTAACTGGAACCACGCCGCACAGCAAAACAGATCTTAGCGCTCACACAACAGATCTCAGCGCTAATCACTAAAACAGATCTCTACGCTTTAGCAACGCAAAACGTCAAACGACGTCGCATATATAAAAACAGATCTCTCCTCGACGCACCACGCTAGCGCTCAAACAGACGTCAACTCTATCTCGTTGACTTACACGTGTCACCTTCTCACGCGACGCGCTAACTCGACCAGATCTCTCAGAAAAATACATATATGTATCCTGCCACCCTTTAGGAGATAGAATAATCTCTAGGAGAGAAAACTCAATAAAAAACACTCAAATTACCCCGAACCCTGCAGTACCCTGAAAAACCCTGCAGAACCCTGGGGAGTGATAAAAAGATTAACCCAGAGGAAAGGATACATAGATGTATTGCCCAAATCCCTTATGTATATGACCTATGACCCTCTAATTCTACTTTATATATCCAAAAATAGCAGTATAAAACACTAACATCCATCCCTTGGGTTAAAGCAAATACCTTGAGATAAAACTTTGTCAGACGAACAACCAGATCTCTCTCTAATGAACGCGATCACGCTACCAACATGAGATCTGCTTACGTCACCAGATCCCTCATCACAACTAAATGTGTTGACCCGCATTGACATCTGAAATTCGAAAGAATAGCATATACATTTCCACGCCATTCTCGACAAACCAGATCTCACCAAAACGCTGTGTTTTATCTTCTTCTCGCGACAAAACACGCAACGCTAAGGAATAACAGATCTCTATCAACTTCACTCTAAACATCAACATTTCTCGACCAGATTCTAATATAATTTCATCATTTCAACTCCAAACACGTCCAGATCTCACTCGATAATTTTAGCGAACAGATCTCACTAACATATCACGACCAGATTTCTCAAACAGTTCGAGCAGATTTCACCAAAAATCAGATTTCACACAAAATCATATTTCAACTCGAAAATTTTGAAGTTCCTGAATCCAAAATTCTTAATTTCCGTGACTAATCAAATTACAAAATCCTATTAATCACTAATTAGAAATCTGATTCCTCACATTACATATTCACATTTGGTCCTTCTATTTTTATTATTTTTCGAATTTTCCTATTCCGATGACTCCCTTGGGTTTGGGCGTCACAACTTGGTATCAGAGCCAGGTTCTGAGATAAACACATCTTCCCAGTCTGGAGCAGCTTTCATCGTCTGCATCTCCTGGTTTGTGAGTTTTATTTTTAATAAGAGTCCTTTCTCTTTCGAGTTCTGATTTTTATTTTGTGGTGGATTGCGGGTTATAGATTAAGATGTCAGGAAGAGGGAGAGGTAGAAGAAGCAACCTAGATGATGAAAACAATTCATATAGTAATACTCGTATTGCTCAACTCCTAGAGCTGTTGGTAGAGCAATCCGCCCGAGGCAACATCCAATCTTCTAGTAACAGGGGACCGCATTATGATGATTCCCAGGAGAGGTTTCGAAGACAGAAACCGCAGAAGTTTAGTGGTACTACAGAACCGCTGGTTGCTGAGAGCTGGATTAAATCCATGGAAGTGATTTTTGAATACCTTCAGATTCCAGACTTGGATAGGCCAAGGTGCGCCATCTATATGCTAAGAGGTGACGCAATGATCTGGTGGGAGATGGCGAAGTTGTCTGTAGACTTGGCGAATCTCTCGTGGGAAGAGTTCAAACGAGTATTCTTCGAGCAGTACTTTACTGTGGATAAGAGGTCTGAGTTGAAACGAGAGTTTTTGACTTTGAAGCAAGGGAGTTTAAATGTGCAAGAGTACATCCAGAAGTTTGAGAGAGGCTGTTATTTCGTACCTCTTATAGGGAGGGACCCTGAGAGAGCTGAACCACTTTGTGGAAGGGTTGAGACCTACATTCAAGTTGAATGTTAGGTTAGCAGGACCTAGATCTTATAGGGAATCAGTAGACAAGGCCTTGCGAGTGGAGAAAGATTGGAAAGATGTGGAGCAGGAGAGACAGCAGAGGAGGCAATCCTTTCAGCAGGCATATTCGAGGCCGTTTAAGAAGCAGAATAAAGGCCAACAGCGACCTCAAGAGCCAAAACCAATTCCAGCTCAACCTATCAGTGCTGTACCAGCTGGTAATAGCAAGCCAGTTTGTCCCAAATTCCATAAGAATCACTCGGGACAATGTAGAGCTGGCCAGAGTGGATGTTACAAGTGTGGTGCTCAAGGCCACATCTCCAAGTTCTGTCCCCAGTCGAAACAGTTGGTGCCCAGCAGAGCTTACGTCATGACATCTGAACAAGCTAAACAGGATTCCACGGTGATGACGGGCAAGATTGTGGTTGCTGGTTTGTTTTCCTTTGCCCTGTTAGATTCAGGTGCGACCCATTTCTTTATAGCTGAGGGCTTTGCTAAGAAGTTATTGTGTAAGACAGAGAGATTGCATATAGGCTATTGCGTAACTGTGCCATCAGGAGAAGAGCTGATATCTCGAGACATCTATCGTGACTTAGAGCTTGAACTTCAAGGACATGTAGTTACCGTCAATTGGATTGTTTTAACCATGCCTGAATTCGATTTGATTTTGGGAATGGATTGGTTGTCTAGATATGGAGTAGTAATCGATTTTAAGCTTAGGACAGTAGTTGTGAATCTATCCACAGGGTCCCAGATTTCATTCAGATGTGACCACCATCAGGGAGTTCCTCGCTTAATTTCAGCTTTGAAGGCCCAGCGATGTTTAAGGAAATCACACTTCGGACTTGCCCATCGGATCATGGTAAGAGCGTCTAGCAACATCGCCCCATGATCCCCTAGGTATCACTGATAGTGCCTGCAAGAACCAATTGGTCGTGGTTAGCGTACAGTACAGTCCTTTCAATCCATATATCCCGATCAGATCAACGACCATTGGTAAATCGAGAGTCGCTATAGATCCGATAGCTATGCATACATCTTGGAGATCGAATAGTGACATCGCGAGTGTAACTAGGTAAACACATTTGCATAAAACACTTCTAGTACTCTAGCCAGAGATTTATACACTATTATCCCCTCAGATTGCATAGGATATCCACGCATGTCTGCGAGCGGTGAATCCTCGACAACGATGCATCGACTCCTACATGCATCGGGATCTCACCCAATCCCGCCGCCTAATGACCCCAAGTGAGTCGGAAAATGGGTCAAAGTGAGACGCCTATCATGTAGAGTCTCAATGACGTTTCGAGTCGTGAGGACTAATCATGTAACGTCCCAAAATCCATAGGACCACATTTATACATTTTATTGATTTCATGGGCCAAATTGGCAATTTTAAATGTTATGAACTTGCTGATTTATTGATGTTAGCAAGTAAGGTGCGCTGCGGCTGGTACCAGCAGGTGACTCTAAAGAGTGATGCACGAGCTGGTTTAAATCGATCGAAAAATGTTTTAAGGAGGTGAAATGATTTCTTTTGGAAAAGGTTTGGTACTTCACAAATTAAAATGGTTAGAAGGGAGTTTTTATTAAAATACTGCAACTTGTTGAGAGTCCCAGCAACTGGTGACCAGCAGAGCCTACGTGATGACCACCGAACAAGCCAATCCAGATTCAACAGTGGTCACAGGTGAGATGATGATTGCTGGATTTT
>KQ991637.1:0-10702 GCA_001598015.1 Dorcoceras hygrometricum
AAGGCGACATACTCGGTCTGATGAAGCCTTTAGCCAGAAGGTCTCTCAACTGTTCCTTGAGTTCCTTCAACTCTGCTGGCGCCAACCGATACGAAGCTTTATAAATCGGGGTTGTATCGGGCACCAACTCGATACTGAAGTCGATCTCACGTCTCGGAGGGAATCCAGGAATCTCATCCGGAAACACGTCAGGAAACTCTCAGACGATCGGGATGTCACTCAACTCCAATCGTGACTCTTGGGAAACGTCAAGCGCATACATCATAAATCCAGCATTATCCAGCAATAACAGGCTAAACATCTCCATGGCAGACACCAACGGAATCTTCGACCTCGAATCCATGCCGTAGAAATCTCA
The DNA here is from genome assembly GCA_001598015.1 of Dorcoceras hygrometricum. Taxonomy (NCBI): domain Eukaryota; kingdom Viridiplantae; phylum Streptophyta; class Magnoliopsida; order Lamiales; family Gesneriaceae; genus Dorcoceras; species Dorcoceras hygrometricum. The sequence continues at coordinate 359 of KQ991637.1, forward strand.
CTTCTCACCCGAATCGGGGCGAAATCTCACCACATCATGGAAACAGTCAACAATAGCCTTATAGCTAGACAATACATCCATTCCCAAGATGCAATCAAAATCCCTCATCTCCAAGACAATCAGATTCGCCACTAACACATTCTGATCAAATTGAATCACACTATCCGCCATGATCTCACGTGACATCACCCACACACCAGCAGGAGTAGATACAGATATGACATCACACAGTGGGGTAACTCTCAACCCAAACTCATGCACAAACCATGCAAAAACAAAGGAGTGTGATGCTCCTGTATCAATTAAAACTCTCGTAGGAAAATCAAAGATAAAACATGTACCTGCGATAAACATACCAGGTGTCTCCTCAGCCTGCTCCCCCGACATGGCATTCACCCGGGCCTGCTGCGGTATCTGAAACTGAGGTCTAGAAGATCCTCCAAACCTAGACGGTTCATGGGGTTGAAATCCAGATCGTTGGGTCAGAACAGGAAACTACGGTCTCTGTGAAGAACCACCATCCGAACCCTTCAACAAAGGATACACTCTAACATAATGTCCCGGCTGTCCGTAATTATGACAAGACCCATGAACTCCACGACACTGCGAAGTCGGATGCTTCCACCCGCACTGTCCACAAGACATACTGCCAGAACCACTGCTACCAGAACTCACAGAACCAGAGTAGAACCACTGCCACCAGAACTCACAGAACCAGAGGAACTCGAATTCACCTTCTTCTTGAACTGATTACCTCGAGGTCTAAACTGTTGATGATTCGATTGCTGCGACCCTTGAGGAGATTGGAACGATTGCGACATACTCTGCACCGGCTGAAAAGCACGTCCAGACGTCGGTTGAACCGGAGCCTCTGCCTCCAACAAACTCTCCTCAATGTCAACCGCTCGATTCACAGCGTCAACATACGTCGCAGGGGATCCAGACAACACCATCCGGAAAAAATCAGGCCTCAGTCCCTTCATGAACTTGTTCCTCTTCGTCCTCTCCTGGTTGGCTACATGGGTGACGTACATCAAGAGCGAAGAGAACTGTCGGGCATACTCAGCTATTCTCATGTTCCCTTGCTTCAGATTATCAAACTCCAGCTCACGACTGTTGTAGTAGGACTCCGGGATATACTCCTATCGGAACGCGACACAGAAGCTCTCCCAAGTAATCACAGCCCCACTCTCACGTAAGATACGGGAAGTACCTCTCCACCAGCGCTGCGCATTATCCCTCAATTGCAACACCACCAGCTTTAATCTCTTCTCAGGAGTGTACTCCAAAGTATCAAACAGCTCCTCCATCTGCACTAGCCAACTCTCGGCCAATGCACCACCCTCAGCAGCAGCAAAAGTCGGAGGGTTCGTCCGCTAGAACCTAGCTAAGGGTAGCTCCATCTCGCCTATCTGTCTCATAACATCCTCAACCTGCTGATTGACCTCATCACTATCCGAGGCCCTAGACTCCTCTGCGGTACGTCTAGTAGTCCTACCTCTACCTCTCCTCGGCGGAATCTAAACAAATCTCAGGGTAAGACCAACAGCAGATATCAAAGAGACAGATAATATAATCACATAAGTCAGAGAGTCAATCAAAAATCAAGTCAAAACTCTATGCCTAGACTCGAGTGTGAATCAAAGGAAATCGAGCTTATCCCAGTTTAAGTTTGATACCAAAAATGTCAGGCCCTGTGCTAATCAACAAAGATTACCGCACAATTAAGCTCATAATCACGAAAGCGTAAAAACAGGGCTTAAAAAATTTCGAAATAATTGGGCCTGAACTCAAATCGTCATTCAAAATATTCATAATCAAAGTACAAGTTAAATCAAACTCATACAAAAACAGGCAACATCAAATATCAAATCAGATACAGATCCCCAATACATAAAAACACAGGGCATTCACTGGTTCAATACATAATACAATATATAACTGGGACTCAAGGAAATGGGGATCGACCAGCTGGCACTCCACTCGGTCCAGTTTGGTTACCTGTAGATCCTGCAAATGGGTAACACAGACCCAAAAGACACAAAAGCAGGAAAAGAAATACGAGGTCAAGCCTCAGTACGAAGAGCCATCTATAACCAACAAATCATGCAACATTCTATAAATCAGGTTATGAAACGCATGAGGCTGTCAAGGAATCGGTAATGAAGACCAGTGTATCAACTGGCAAATCAACTCAAGTCGAGCCTCTATACCCACACGGACAGCGAATCATGCAACATGCTATAAATCAAGTTATGAAATGCATGAGGCTGTCAAGGAATCGGTAATCAAGACCAGTGTATCAACTGGCAAATCAACTCGGGCGAGCCTCTATTCCACGCGTGGTGTATCAACTGGGGGAAATCATCGGTCCGTGATCTTCAGGGCCCGTCAGCCCATCACAGCTCGGTGGTATTCCGAAACGACACACAGTCGCTCACCACTCCGATGATAGTGTTGGACCTTTCGGGCACGACTACTCAGTCTGTCGATCACAACGTGGCTCTCAATCAGGTCATCAATCAATCAGGAGGCTCAATATGTATGCATGTATGCCAAGAAATTCATATCTGATCTCTACATGCCCAATTTACGCAAAACAGAACATACAATCAATCAATTCATCAAGTCTGCTTCACGTAAACACACAACAGTAGTCAAACAGATTTCATAACACGAAATATAGCCATGATCATGCTCAAAGCTGTTAAGAGCTGCTCCAATTCGTACCTCACAGCTTCAATCTACCTCAACAGATTTCTCAAAGGCACGGCAGAACTCAGCCTAAGCAAATCAGCTTTGTCCTGACCTCCTCAACTTCGGCAGAAGCTGTCCTGTACCTTAAATGTGAGACCCTCAACTTTAAGAAGATTAATTGAGTTAATTAATCAAATTTAGGAGTTCAGGTTTTGTGCGTGGAACAAATCTTGTTGTCCAACTTTCAGTTGGAAGGCTCCGTAAATAATTTTTTGGGTCAGATTTCATTTTTGGAACAATTCTGGAAAGTTTATATATTTTTCGTGTTCGGCGTTCAGATTCGTGGAGAGATATGTTGGTGCTGGGCGCTTGGATGTTTGCCGCGTATTTGTAGCGAAAGGTGTTACGCCAAGGTTTCGTGTTTCAGATGTCTCGCGGTTGGAATCAGAGGTCAACGACTAGTCAACGAGCGGGAGAGTAGCGAGAGATCTGTTAGCGTGCGGTTGAGTTCAGATGCCTCGCGGGAGGGAGAGATCTGATCATTTCGTGAGAGAAATCTGTTGAGCGTTAGTATGATTCAGATGCTGCTAGCGTGTTTTCGTAACAAGTATAATATGCCGTCGTTTGGTAGAGATCTGGTAACGCTAGAGGTAGGAATCTATATAGAGGTCTGCCGTGTTTCTTTATCGAGTTTAAAACGTTGTCGTTTAGATAAGTTGGAACGGTGTCGTATGGGCGTAGCGCTAGTACGATAGATCTGCTCATGCGCGAGAGAGATCTATTGAGTGTAGCACGAGAGTGATGCGACGCCGTATCACAGGGATCTGTTAGTGATAGTGCGCTAGAGTGAGAGAATGCCATGTGTTGGTCAGCCCCGCGGATTTGACTGCTGGTTATGTAGTGCATTAGTTGAAATCTGTTTCAGTTGTGTTGGACTCCTTTCAGATGTCTCTGTTGTGACGTCGTTTTGTTTGTAATAGCGGTATCCTCTATACGCTGTCGTTTCCAGGTTCGGATGTCTCGCTTGGAGATGAAATCTGGTTGGTGCGTTAGCCTTCAGTAGTATAGAGATCTGTTGTAGCGTTTCGGACAGATGTGATGATGTGTCCCGATGCCTCAGCGACGTCGTTTAGCTAATAAGTGTTGTTTAGCGCTAGGTTTCAGATTCCTCTAGCGGGTGAGAGTATTGAGCAGATGTCAACGTTTTGTGTTGACCGACTTTGCTTGGCATTGTTAGTAGCTGGTGCGAGCGTAGAGATCTGTTTCGCTAGTACGATATCGTTTTGCTTCAGTCAGCGAGACCCTCGATACGCTGTCGTTTTGTTTAGTCATGTGCGTGTTATCTTGAGCGTCGTTTTGTTTGTAATAGCGGGAGCCTCTATACGCTGTCGTTTCCAGGTTCGGATGTCTCGCTTGGAGATGAAATCTGGTTGGTGCATTAGCCTTCAGTAGTATAGAGATCTGTTGTAGCGTTTCGGACAGATGTGATGACGTGTCCCGATGCCTCAGCGACGCCGTTTAGCTAATAAGCGTTGTTTAGCGCTAGGTTTCAGATTCCTCTAGCGGGTGAGAGTATTGAGCAGATGTCAACGTTTTGCGTTGACCGAATTTGCTTGGCGTTGTTAGTAGCTGGTGCAAGCGCAGAGATCTGTTTCGCTAGTACGATATTGTTTTGCTTCAGTTAGCGAGACCCTCGATACGCTGTCGTTTTGTTTAGTCGTGCGCGTGTTAGCATGAGCGCTGAGTATTCGATGTGTGAGAGTGCTTGATTCAGATTTGTGTGTGAGCGCTAGTCCCAAGTTCGAGAGATTTGTTTGAGCGTAATGTTTTGTCTAGCGCGAATTTCAGACTTGTGAGGAATCTTTGGTGTAATCGGAAGTGAAGCTAGTACGTTGTCGTTTGGTTATTCTTGTGCGAGAGAACGCTGAGGATTCAGATTTGTAGATTTGTTCCTTAGCGCAGGGATCTATTGTAGAGATCTGTTTTCGTCTGCGTTTGACTTGCACAGTAGCGTGGAATTGAGGATTTTAAATACCAGTGTTTGCGAACACTTAGCATTTTTCTCGAACCCGATATTTCCGATTGTCTTCCTCGATAACCCTCGTCAGCTACTGTTCATGCGAAACCTTTTTCTTTGGATCCTCGTCGATTTACGTTGCTGTTTGGCACAAGATTTATGGCGCTGGGTTCGTCTAGCTTAGAGCTTTCGATTGCTACCATTTTGGAGTTTTAGATCGATGTGTGGAAGAAGAGCGAAGGAGCTGCCGTTTCATGTATCTTTGCAGATTCCAGTCGATAGTTCCTCAGCTTTGTTTGAGTTTCTGGGTAAGAGATTTCTTGTCGTTTTAAGCTTAGTTCTTGTGGTGGAGCTTACGTTAGACGGTAGACCCAGACTTCAGTTGTTGACATTAGGCGTAAACTGTAGAAGTTCGGATTTTAGCTGATTTGCCAGGTTCCTTAACAGATTCGAACTTCTGGACAGCTTTTTGGAGTTCTGCCGTGAGCCGTGAGGAACCAGAGCCGAACAGATCGTTGGTACCATGCTTTGATGGAATCTGTTTGAGGTAGTTGCCTTGAAAGGTACGAATTGAGCTTGTAATTCAGCTTTGAGATAGGCATGGGAATGTATTATGTGTGTTGTATAGATGTGCCGGGTGTTTGTGTAGAGGCAAGCTGTGTATATTCTGCATGTCTATTGACTGGATTTATCTAGTTGTAGTATGTGTGATGGTTCATCTGTTGTGTTGCTGTGCATGCGTTTAATTGAATGCCTTTGATGTGATTACTGGCATTATACGTACATGCATCACGTTGAGCATGTTACTGCATCTGCATAGCATATTGAGCCATTGATCCCTTTGATAGCCATGATATGTCCCTCTGGGACTGGTTGTTTTGTTTGCCTGCTTGTTGTTCAGGTCTCCCAGATTATTCCGCTGGTCTTGGAGTTGACCCAGCTGGAGGTGCCCCAGGAGGTGTGTAGAGTATCCCAGTTAGCGTATAGCATATATGTATCAGTTCTATTAGCTGGGGTGTGTCCTGTGCTTTGTGTATTCAGTTGTTGTATTGGTTGACTAATTCTTGTTTAATGATGTACTGTTGTATTATGGCTTTTAGAGTTGTTTATTTTTACCAACTGGGATACGTTGAGATATCGTGGTATTTTAAAATTATGTTTTCTTCGTCAGGCCAAAAGCGAATAATTTTAGCCACTTTTTAAAGTGCTTCCGTTATGTTTTACATGATTTAACTCTGTGTTTTGCACGAGGCCTGACATTTTGTATCAGAGATTAAACTGGAGAAGCTCGATTTCCTTGATCACATGTGAGTCTAGGAACAGTACTTGTTCTTTGGTTTGTGCTTGACTACTTGAATTACTTGCTTGTGTGCTTACCTTTGAGTGTCTTGAAAGAGATGCCGCCTAAGAGTAGAGGTAGAGCTAGTAGGCAAGTGGTGGTCGATACAAGGACTCTGGTTAGTGCTAATAGAGAGGATGCCCCTCAACCGAGTGTTCCTTTTGGATATAGTGAGAGTCAGTCTTCAGCCTTTCATTCTCTTGCTAGTGCTGTCAACAGAGAGGTTGACTTGATGGAAAGACTTTTAGTTGGACAGACTCGAGTTCAGCAGTCGTCAGGACAAAGCGTGGACCATGTGCTGTCTGGAACGTTGTCCTCCCAGCCTTCTGTGGTCAGTGTGGGGGTAAGCATTGACCTTCTCAATGCGTTGGAGTGCGAGGCGCTTGCAACAATTGTGGTCAGGTTGGGCATTTTGCTAGTGTCCTACTTTGGGATAGAAGAATTTGACTAGAAGTTCTTCGAGGCGACCGTACCGTTCTTTTCAGTTCCAGCGATCAGGATTTCAGCCTCCAGAGACGTCTAGTGTTAGAGAGCTTTCTCTATTAGAGAAATTGGGACTTCTGCCAACTCAGTTGGATGCGACAACTGTAGAGCGAGATGATGTCTGGACCGGAGAAGGTTGTACAGGTAGTTTTTCTTTCCTTGTTAACTCTGTGTGAGTTTAGTTTGACGCATAGACATCGCACTAGTTTATGATTGTACTTGTTTGTTTTGGGTGGTGCGCGAGGGTTGTTTCCGCCCCATATTGTTGTGTGATGCTGTGTCTTTGATACTCATGCCAGTGTAGAAGTTGTCGTTCCGTGAGCGATGATGAGTTAGGTTGTAAGCAAGTTCTGGTAGGGAAGTTGTTTGTTTTGGGAGTGTTTAGATTCCCGTTGTTGAGAGGATAGTTGCTACTTGTTTGGGATGCGATATCCGAACTATAGTTTTGGGTTGGTGATCTCCCTTGTTCGATGATTTCTTACCTGTTGTGTTTCAGTTGAGATTCTCCTGATTTCCTTGTAATCTTTAGTACTGTGCGTATCCTCTTTGATTTCTTTCATCTGGACAGCATAATTGCGGTATTTTGAACTCCATTTTATTTCTGTTGTTTGTGTTCCCAGTTGACGAGTTGTTTTACGAGTTGCGTGTATCCAGCTGTTGAACTCCGATTTGTATAACCGTGTCTTGTCATATCTTGTTCAATTCAGCTGTTGTAGCCGTGCTTTGTTGTTGCTGTTTGTTCCTTACCAGGATGCGAGGACGAGCGATGATACCGCACTCTCATCTCCCTGCTGGGATCTGTTAGCCCTCATGTGCCGAGTGGTTAACTACCACAGTTCATGGGTTGGGCAATGGCAGGTTGAGCTGTTTGATGCATCTGGTATTCGGGTGGTGTAAAGTTGAGTGGGTGATTCTCATACGCTTGTACACCCACCGTGGCTACATCTGTTTGTTGATCTTTGCTTTTGATTGTTGATCAGCTTTGAGTGGTTGAGCTCCTGTGGACTCCCTGTTTCGGTTGTAGTCCCTTCCATTGCATTATGCGAGGCATAATTGCGTTGCGATTAGTGGAGACCTTGCTAGATGAAATGCCCCACCTTTGTCTCGGCGTGAAGGTTGTTGTGTTTCCTTTGGAGTCTTGGCGTGCATTTTTAGCGATTAGCGATTTCTGTCTTCACTCAGTTCAGTTTTTCTGTGAGTTTAACGTCAGCCTGTGCTAAAGAAGCTTGCCACTGATGATCTAATGGAAGGCCCATCCAACAGTGCTAGTAGCGGTGAGTATCTCAAGATGCTTTCGAGCATTTGGTAGTCTTGTAGAGCTTCCTTGTTGGTTCCGAGTACCAGACTAGCGCAGGCCGTAAAAGCATAACTGTCGGATTGTCTATATCAGCTCATTTGGTCCTTGTGTTAAGGCTTATGCTAGGAAACTGACAAGAGGATTTTGTGGTGATCCTGTTGCGAGATTGCATAGTTTCTGGTGTCTGTAGTGGCTGGTATGTACTCTAAGCTTTTTGTTCCGAAGTTGGCAGAGTTTTAGTGTGGAATTCGTGGCTAAGTGAGGTTTAGTATAACCTTCTTTGAGATTTTGTACGGTGGGAAGTACAAATTTTGCTTACCGACTAGAAGAAGTGAGGGACTTAGTGGTTTTCATCAGAGGTTGTGTAGTAGGTGGATAACCTAAAAGATCTGGTTTCATCGAGAGCAAAGGGTGAGCGTGACCTTTTGACCAGATTTTGCTTTTAGGTGTGGAAGTTTGAACCTCTGCTTGTGAACCATGTGCTTCTTGCAAAATTCTACTTCTGGGATTACGCTGGATTTGAGAATTAAGGGTAGGTCAGCTCTTGGATTCATTAGTTTGTTTGAGAGTATTGGGATAAATGGGATCTTTGGTGTGCGATTTGCGAATAACGGCTGTGTTGTTGTAGACACGTGGCGTGTCTTATGTGTCCAAGCGGAGGAAATTGCGAACCAGATCCTCCTTTTGTGTTGAATACTGATGGAATGAGCGGGACTAGACCCTAGATTAAATTGTTTGGCCTATGAGAATATCATATGGGAAGGAGAAACAGTGATAGATTGTCACCTTACCTGGGTTGCAATGCAGTGGAAATGGTCATATAAGAAGAAGAAGGAGTATTTGAGAGACAGAACCTGAGATGAGTGGAGCGTGCCCTCATCCGCGTTGGAACGGTTTTTCCTCCTTGTGTTTTGTTCCTTCAGATTCGAGTTTTGTTCCTACCCAGTTGGTAACTGGTTGTTCTTTTTGTCGAACCCTTCTAGACAGTGCGCGTTGTGACTTGGCCTTTGATTTTCAGCTGTTTTAGGCATAGCAGTGTAGTTGAAATGAGCTTCTCGTTGTGTTTGATCTTTTGGAGATCGCAGTAAGGGTCGAATTTTTGCTTCTAGTTGACAGTACCAACATGAACTACTCTCTTTGCACGGTGTGTTATGTTGAGGAAGTGATCCAGACCCTTCGTATATGTTGCGAGCTGTTGAGGTGAAGTTAGAGCGAATGTTAGGCCATGTCGAGTGACTTTTGCTAATTTGATTTCCAGGATTTCTGTAGTTATCTGCTCATTGTTATTTCTTAGTAGTTGATCGCTTGTAGAGGTGCTCCTAGTTATCTTGAACTCTCGGTTAGTAGCCTTTGGGGTTGAGAGTTGGCGTACTTTTGATGTTCTGTGTGTTGTTTAACTTTCCAGTGTTGGCTATGTCTAGGATGGCTTTGTTTAATTCCAGAGTTGTTTGATTTCGAGGACGAAATCTGTTAAGGTGGAGAGAGATGTGAGACCCTCAAGTTTAAGAAGATTAAGAGAGTTAATTAATCGAATTTAGGAGTTCAGGTTTGTGCGTGGAACAAATCTGGTTTTCCAGCTTTCAGTTGGAAGGCTCCGTAAATAATTTTGGGTCAGATTTCATGTTTGGAACAATTCTGGAAAGTTTATATATTTTCGTGTTCAGCGTTCAGATTCGTGGAGAGATCTGTTGGTGCTGGGCGCTTGGATGTTTGCCGCGTATTTGTAGCGTAAGGTGTTACGCCAGGGTTTCATGTTTTAGATGTCTCGCGGTTGGAATCAGAGGTCAACGACTAGTCAACGAGCGGGAGAGTAGCGAGAGATCTTTTAGCGCGCGGTTGAGTTCAGATGCCTCACGGGAGGGAGAGATCTGATCATTTCGTGAGAGAAATCTGTTGAGCGTTAGTATGATTCAGACGCTGCTAGCGTGTTTTTGTAACAAGTATAATACGCCACGTTTGGTAGAGATCTGGTAACGCTAGAGGTAGGAATCTGTATAGAGGTCTGCTATGTGTTTCTTTATCGAGTGTAAAACGTTGTCGTTTAGATAAGTTGGAACGGTGTCGTATGGGCATAGCGCTAGTACGAGAGATCTGCACGCACGAGAGAGATCTGTTGAGTGTAGCGCGAGAGTGATGCGATGCCGAATCACAGGGATCTGTTAGTGATAGTGCGCTAGAGTGAGAGAATGCCACGTGTTGGTCAGCCCCGATTCAGTTGTGCTCCTTTCAGATGTCTCTGTTGCGACGTCGTTTTGTTTGTAATAGCGGGAGCCTCTATACGCTGTCGTTTCCAGGTTCGGTTCGGATGCTTGGAGATGAAATCTGGTTGGTGCGTTAGCCTTCAGTAGTATAGAGATCTGTTGTAGCGTTTCGGACAGATGTGATGACGTGTCCCAATGCCTCAGCGACGCCGTTTAGCTAATAAGCGCTGTTTAGCGCTAGGTTTCAGATTCCTTTAGCGGGTGAGAGTATTGAGCAGATGTCAACGTTTTGCGTTGACCGACTTTGCTT
>KQ991637.1:12166-30242 GCA_001598015.1 Dorcoceras hygrometricum
TCATGCATTTGCACGACATGATACATTGCATGCTGTATTTCATTGCTGTTTTATGTAGCTCTTCGTACTGGGGTTTGACCCCATGTCCCTCTGGGGCTGGTTGTTTTGTTTGCCTGCTTGTTGTTCAGGTCTCCCAGATTATTCCGCTGGTCTTGGAGTTGACCCAGCTGGAGGTGCCCCAGGAGGTGTGTAGAGTGTCCCAGTTTAGCGTTATTAGCATATATGTATCAGTTCTATTAGCCGGGGTGTGTCCTGTGCTTTGTGTATTCAGTTGTTGTATTGGTTGTATTGATACTTGTTTAATGCTGTACTGTTGTATTATGGACTTTTTAGCGTTGTGTATTTTTACCAATTGGGATACTTTGAGGTATCGTGGTATTTTAAAATTATGTTTTCTTCGTCAGGCCAAAAGCGAAAAATTTTAGCCACTTTTTAAAGTGCTTCCGTTTTGTTTTACGTGATTTAACTCTGTGTTGTGCACGAGGCCTGACATTAAATCTGTTACAACATCTAATATATCAGCTCAACACTAAGTCGAATCCGCTTAGTACCTACGGTCGAGAACTAAATTCCAGTTCTACCGTTCTACACAGGATTAACAGATGAAACTAAACTTAAAACTAGTTGGAAACACTTACTCAAGTTTCCAGAAGAACCAAAGAACACACGGTTCCGATCTCATGAAAAGCTTCGAACAAACATATTCTTCGCGCTTCTCTCCAACGCCGACTCAGGCCTCCTAGCAAGTATCAATCGAAAGAGCAACTCAAGGAGAATCCAGCGCCACCAATCTCATTCAAAACAACGGCTGGAATCGACAGAAATCTAGGGAATAAATGTTTGGATGAACAGTAGCTATCAAGGGTTTCGAAGATGAAGATAAGAAATGTCGGGTGGAAAATAATCTAAGTGTCGCTCAACACTTTTCCATATAAATCTCAAACACAACAGCTGTTGTTACACCTAAATAAGTCGTCGGGTAATGCTACAGTAGAAGTCTTACAACAGAATCCAACGTTTCTTCTCAATGGGAACAGCCGACACCAACAGACGTTGCACTTCAATTACACAACATCAAACTACGCCGTACCAACTAATCGAAACGACATCGCAGCATCCAACAGCTGAGAACAGATCTCTCTCAAAACGACCAACAGCTGAATCTAAAATAATATCAAAACGACGTAGCATCACTTCCTCAGCTGCCAACAGATCTCTCTCTCCCATCGACCAACAGCTGAACACGCTAGCTAACTCACGCCGTACCAACTAATCGAAACGACATCGCAGCATCCAACAGCTGAGAACAGATCTCTCTCAAAAACGACCAACAGCTGAATCTAAAATAATATCAAAACGACGTAGCATCACTTCCTCAGCTGCCAACAGATCTCTCTCTCCCATCGACCAACAGCTGAACACGCTAGCTAACTCAAACAACATCGTAGAGGAACACGTCACAATCGCTATCAACAGCTGATCAAACCAACGTCAGATCATATCAACCCATCAGATTCCTCCCCAGCTGATGACCAACACAACCAACAGCTGACACAAGGCGTTACACCCAAAACATTGTCGTTCCAACTTATCCAAATGACGTAGTTTCGTTACCCGCTAAGAAATACTCTAACGAAACCAACAGCTGGTTCCTACACACTCACATCTGCCAGCGTTACCCCACAGCTGAACAATTCTCTTGCAATAGCAACAGCTGATAGGGTATCTTCACGCGATATCTATTAACATCTGAACTGCTGATTCTAACACTTAGCAAAATTCGATAACCAAACCACGCATATCGGCACACAGCTGTTACAATCCCGATTCCACCAAACCTCAAAGTCCAGAAGTCTGAACTTCACAACCAAACTTCACTACAATTCCTCAAAATCTGAAATTCAAAATCCCCAACATCTCGTGACTAATCCTATGAAAAACTGATTAATCACTATTCGAATTTCTCAATCCTCACAAACAGGAAGATGGTAATCACGAAGGATGTGTTCGCAGAAACTTTTGGTCTTATGTATGAAGGGATGGTTGGTTTTCTCGATCTTCCGGCCCAGGCTTTGGCGAAGATGAGAATGAGGTTCTCCAGTACTGATTTTCCATTTAGGACACCCAACAAGAAGAGGGAGATGAAGATTGAGTATCGACTGTTGCACGATATTGTGGCCAAGGCACTGTGTGCCGAAGCTGGTTCATTTGATCTAGTGACCAGTGAAAAGTTTGATCTGATGGTGGTGATAAGTGCCAGTTTGAAGGTGAACTGGGCACATGTTCTGTTCCAGACATTGGTGGCGATGGTGCATACGCCTACCAAACAGTCGCAGGGGTTAGCAGTGCAGTTGAGTGTTCTGATTGAAAAGTTTGTGAAGGCAGATCATGGGGAATCTATCAAGTTGCACTCCCTCAAGGTGTTGAACTACAAGTCGGTTCTCACCTATATGAAAAAGAATCTGGGTGTTGGTCCAGTTGGTGAGACCATCAAGGCATCGTGTGAGACAGCAGGGGAACACAAATACACTGCTGATAGCTTTCAGTCTCTCACTAACAAGCCCGAAAAGGAAGCTGTGGTGAAGAAGAAGCCGGAGAAGGCGGTTGAAGCGAAAAAGAAGAAGAAACTGTTGTGATTGTGGAGAAACCAACAGTGGCTGAGAGCCAAGCTGCTCCCCAGAAGTCCACGTCTGGGACCAGCTCAGATAAGGACTCACACCCTTTGTCCAAACTGGGCGCATCAAGGAAAAGTGGAGCTATACACAAGCGAAAACTGGTTGTGGATCCATCGGATTCGGAATCCACTGTGTCTGTTCGGCCAGTGCTGATCATGAAAAAAACAAAGGACAAAGAGAACCAAGAAAGTGAAGCCTACTGTTGATATCAAGGCTGAATCCCAACCCGGTCCAATTCCCAAAATCCCAGCTGAGACTGTGGATATCCCTACCACTGCTGCTCCAGAAGACAATATGGAGACAACTCCAGAAATGGAGGGAAAGGCTGATAATGCTTCCACCGCTGTTGATTAGAAAGAGCATGTGGATTTTACTGACAAAACGGAGATAGAGGATGTTAATAAGGAGCAATATATTGTGATCAGGTTCAATCCTGAACAACCAACTCAGCAGCCCATAAATTCTGCTGGCAAGGGTATCTTTGCTCCCTTGGAGATTAGGGAGATCAACTGGACAACGCATTTCCTGCCCAAAATAGACCCATCTGCAAAGGTCAAAGAAATTTTGTAAGCTCTTGCCCGGCAGAGCCCAGTGGAAGAGCACTGTCTGTTGGTGCTCAACTCAGCTTGGGAAGATGTATCCAGCAAAATGTGTGAATATGACAAGTGGGTACACTTCCGCACTGAGGTAAGGCTACATATTGTAATATCTCCGACGGCCATTGAATTTTGGCCAAAAAATAAGATCTTTATGTTTTGGGCTGAGACAGAGCTGGTGTCTGAATTACTCGAGAGGAGGATGCTGGTTCTGTATAAGCTGTATGAGATGGAGGTATAGAAGAGGGTAGATGAGCACCGTTCTAACTTTAATCCAGTTGAGCCGTCTGTTAATTACAATAACATGTGTATCCGGTTTCTAAATCGTGAACTTAAGGAAATCGTAAAGCAGCCCAGGGATCTGCGACATCTACCTGGTCTACCTTTTCTGGTTCCGAAAACCTCAGTCGCGGGAGATGCTGCAAATGTGGATCTTCATCAGATTACCTAGTCTGAGGCACGTAAAATGTTGATAACAGGAGCCACTCAAGCTCAGAAGGAGAAGCCCAAGATTCTTTCCATTGAGTTTCCAACTCAAGTAGAACATGCACAAACAGCGGAGAAGAAACCAGCTCAGAAGGAAGGACAGGTTGAGGAGATTGTTCGGACAGTTGAGAATGTTTAAGAGACTGAAGCCATGAATCCTCAAGAGCATCAGGCTCAAGGAAACAAGCAACAGGCTCAAGCGGAGGAGCGTCAGGCTCATGGAGATGAGGAACAGCTCAAAATGAACCAGATCCGGAAGCTGAACAGGGGGATCGAACTGGTTCATCCCATTCCAGTCAAGTGATTCACATTCTTTTGTATAGTTTTCCTCTTCAAATGCAAATAATGAGGACCGTATGGGTCCCAGTCCTTCTGATTTGAAAATAGTGGTATATACTGTAGATAGAGAAAATAACAGCGCAGATAATGAAGAAGACTTTACCCATGCTGGTCCGCAGCGAATTATAGTCTCTGAACCCCAATCAAATGTTGATACTACTAAAGAGCTCACATCACTAAAGGATATTGTATCTTCCCTGGCTTAAAGGTCGATTGGATAAAGAATGATACATTTATTGTGAAGCATACCACTTTGCAATTCAGGAGACATCTCGAGACCAAGATATATGGGCTAGAAACTAGTCTGGTGTGTCATTTTACTGATAGACAACAGAACCTTGCGGGTGATATTGCGTTGTTGAAATCGCAGGTTGCTGAAATGGTTGAGTGTCTGAAAGAGATGTGTGATGCCAAAAAGGAGGAAGGGACGAGCAGTAAAAAGAGAAGATTGCTGTGACTTAAGGCGGGTTAAGTTTTTCGTGTTTTCTAGTGTACAAATGACTACTATATAAAATGTTTAACAGTTTAATAAAATAAATCTCTTTTTACGCACAATTTTTATCATCACCAAAAACGGGAAATTGTTGAAGTTAATTTTATAAGTTTTGGTGAAGACAAATAAAAGAGATTAATCAGCTCAGAAATGGAACAACCAGTTCGAGACAGAATATACTGTGTGATTTAGAGAAACCAGATCAAAGCAGAGGTAAGTTGGTTAAGGAAAAACCAGCTCAGGGTATTTAGTTCCGCTGGTTAAAGACAAACCAGCTCAGGCAGCTCAGATAAGCTGGTTAAAGACAAATCAGCTCAAATACAAGAGCAGAGTTAATCAGTTTCAGAATAGCTAGAACAGCTGAGATAAAAGCTCAGAGCACAAAGTGGTATAACAGACCAGCTGAGAGACCAGTTTGGATAAACCAGCTCGGAGCAAGATTGTTCTACATACGTTATCTGATTACAGAGGAAAGTGAACAAATACTGTTATCTAGATTAGTACATAACAAAGACAAGAGCATATCAGTTCAGAACAGATTGGATTTGATCAGCCTATAACCAGATTAGAAAAGCAAAGTTCAACGCACAAACCAGATCGGGAAACCAGTTAAGTAAGGATAGCTTAGCAAAATGAATTTCAGAATGTTTCGAGGTTTCGTACAGATTGATGTGATACGCTTGACCTCTCTGTATTCATTTTTTGTCATTGGAACTACTTTGAGCTATTTCCTGATTTACAGAGATTTGGTCTGAATAGAAGACAGCGCAGAGTATGCTAAAAAAGGAAATGCATTGACTGAAGATGTATGTATACAGTACAAGAATTTAAGACGCCGCAGGAATTTCACTTTGGATACATTCGACGTGTCTACTTGTAACATTTATTGCCTTTGTATCCAAAAGGTATAAATTGGAGAAGCAGATCAGTTGAACTCACTGAATGCCAACACAAAGAACGAACCGTTGAATCAAACAACAAACAAAAACAGAGTTCATTTTTCAAACCAACTCACAGCCAGTGACACACATTCACAGATTGTTATTCAAATCCTTGTATCACGTAAACATTTGTACACACTCTGTACTGCTGAGCTATCCTTGTATATCACAAATAGAGAGAGTGTTGAGCTATCATTGTATATCACAAACAGAGAGAGTTTCGAGTGCTAGATTTGCAAAACCAGCTTAGAGCTGTGTTCATTGTATTTCGAACAAGTTTGTGTGTCTGGGTTCTTAGTTGATGCTAGGAGTTCTTGCACCTGCTGGTTGTCGAATCGGGTTTGTACAAGGTGTTGTATAAATAAAATCTTCTAGTGGAAATCCTTCCGTTGAGGAAGAAGGGGAGACGTAGGAGAATTAACTTCGAACTTCCAGAAACAAACCTCGTGACTCTATCTTTTACAATTACGCATTTAACTGTTCACTATTGAATTGTTTTCGTTCCGCATAAAACTTTTTTATTACACGAGACAACAGCTAATCTGAAACAACCCAAAATACTTGAATATTTTTTGCAAACCCAAAACATAAAGTCATATCACGATAAAATAATTATTACTCAAAAAATATTTTCAAAATTCAACGTCGTAAACATTTGTATTCAAAAAGAAAAATAAAGCATATCTCAAAATTTCCGATAAAAAAAATTCTCATAAAGTCTTTTGCGGAAGTTATAGGTCTCGGGAGTGTGCTGCCAAGGTCCCGAGCTCCTCAAGCGTCGTCGCCTCAAACCTCTACATCACTCTCACCTGCACACAATCAGATTTAGTGAGTCTAATGACTTATCAAGGTCAAACCTTTATAACAAGTACTAAATATACATCCACATGCATTAAAATAGAAATACTAAAAATACATTTTAAACTGCAACATCAAGACTTTAAACTGTAAACTTTAAACTTTAAACTTTAAACTTTAAACTTTAAACTTTAACTTTACACATTATCGTTAAAAATCTTCAAGTAAACTTCAGCCTCAAATCCTCAAACCAAATGTCATGGCATGTAAATAATGTAAATCCTCAAAATAACATTTTAGGTGAAGTTTGCTCATTGATGTGATCCCTCTGTTCTCTTGATAAAGCTATAAACCATAGTACTAGGCTGTAATAGCTCTACGGACCTCTTGCGCCGTAGTCACTATCCCCTCCTAATATGGCACTACGGACCTCATGTGTCAGGCCCGATGCACAACACAGAGTTAACCACGCAATAAACAATAGCAGAAGCATTAAAAATAGTGGCTAAAATTTTTCGCTTTGGCTTGACGTAGAAAACATAAGTTAAAATACAACGATACTTAAAATATTGGTTTTACAACAACTGAAACCCAATACAAAGACTATCAGCAATACAAACATAGAGTGACTCCCACTCAATAAACTAAAGGATCCATGATTAGTCTCTCGCTCAACATAGATACAATACATTATAACATAAATATATTGTATATAACTGGGATACTCTATCCACCTCCCGGGGCATTACCAGCTGGATCAACTCCACGACCAGCTGAGAAACTATGATAACCTGAAATACACACAGGCAAACAAAACAACCAGCCCCATAGGGACATGGGGTCAAACCCCAGTACGGAGAGCAACTGAAAAACAGCAAATAAAATAGCAACAGATAATATGCGAATGCTATGCATGAGAACAAGGCTACAACCGAAGGCAGGGAACCAAAGGATCTCAAGAAACTGCTCAAAAACTGATATCCAATCAACAGGAAGATAGTGGCCACGGAGTGTGTGAGTATATGGGAGCTACCCACTTGTCTCAACACACGGTCCAGATGCAGAACAAATCACTCAACCCGCTGTTGCCCAGCTCATGAGATGTGGGAGCTACCCACTCCGCTCATAGTGGCTAACAGATCCCAGCAGAGAGATGAGGGACAAGGGAGTTACCCACTCGGTCTCCAAATCAATCGACCAGGTACGCACAGATCAACACAACAAGGCACGACTAAACAAAATCTGAGCTCAACATGAATAATGCGTGTATGCAATGTAACAGCTTGCAATAATCAACACAGCAGAAGCAAGCAATACCGACACAGAAGCATACTTAGCAGCACACAAAATATCCATGCCAAATCCAACGCTGTAAAACAAGCTCACATCCGTACCTTAACCTTCTAAGCTACAATTACCACAACAAGGTCCAGAGCAGCTCGAATCTGAAAGTGCTAAGCCAAACAACAATGGCAAAACTCAGGGACAGTAGTATAGAACTATGAACTGGGAGCTACAAGCTCCACCCAGCTCTATCCTACCCTTCTAGCACAACAGCCAGCTCTAAACGACTCATAAGGGAGGATATATCACTAGCTCAGAGCGTTACCTGAACGGAGAAGCAAATCTGCTCAAATGGTAACAGACTACACAAGGAAGCTTCTTTCGCGATCTTCTTCCAGCTTATCCCAAGCCTTCAAAAAAGGTATAAAACGAAGAGCCTTAACAAGAGGAGTCCAACTCTAGCACTCTTGCTTTAATCGGAGCTGTCTACCGTCGGCGATCGGAGAAGATAAGCTTCGGTGAACAGTAGCTAGGGTATCACGACAGGGTAAGGTTACGAGAAATATCTCTAAGTGTCGGGAAACAATAGCAAGACTACGGTCAAAGTCTTCTATATATACCACTTAAGTTCCCCAAATCTGATGAACAGTAACCACCGACAACATTGTCTCAAAGCTGATACCGGCTCAGATCTGAGTAACACTCCAGATCTGGAACATACGCTACACCAGCGCGCTACTACCAAACGACGTCGCACCACTATCTAATTAATCATACACGTGTCTCTCTAAGTCCACTATTCCACTGGACACGTCATCCCGCTAACACCAAATCTGCTACCGCTCAACGGCGTTGTATCACAACTCAGATCTGGATGCTCAAATCTGACACTAACACTGACCAGCGTTCACTGATACCCAAAACGACATCGCACTGCCTTCTGATCTAAACAACCCAAAACCGGTCTACAGTAAACTCTCGAACCAGGCCGGTTCACGCAGCGTTAACAACTAACGCATCTCGAATCTGATTCCTCTCAACGACGGCGTTTCGCTACCCTCGTAGGATATTCAACTAGCGTAACTCGAATACTTTGCAACAAACAGATTTCACCTATTGCTTCTATTACAATCAACCAATTCCAAATCCGAAGCTACCAACCAGCACTTCTCAACTCTCCAAATCTGCCTACTACCCCGATGAACTCTACACTGTCCAGATCTGCTCTAAACACAAAGTAGAAACCCGATACGCTCACCAAGCATATCAACTCAAAGATGATCCATCCCAGATCTGTTCACGCCAAATCTGGTCTGTCCAAAACCCGATTAGTTAACTCAATTAGTCCAATAATCTTTTGGGTCTCACATCTCTCTCCCACTGAAAATAAGATTTCGTCCTCGAAATCAAAGAACAAGTCCAGAACTGAACAAAAACTCAACAGAACAACTAGTAACCTCAATCATATAACAAAAGGCTACTAACCAAGAGTTCTTGATAACTGGAAAACAACAACAAACAAGCAACTAGCTACTGGAGTTAATGCAAGATCTACTCAAACATATGAGGCCATTCACGTTGCATTTTCTCCTCCAACTCCCACGTAGCTCCTTCCCTACCATGCTTGCTCCGCTGAACCATCACCAAAGGAATGGTCTTGTTCCTAAGCCGTTTCTCCTTCCTATCCAAAATCTGCAAGGGATACTCAACATAACTCAAAGTCCGATCCAGCTCCACCTCGTCAGTTCACAACACATGGGAAGTATCTGGCTCATACTTCCTCAACATAGACACATGAAACATATAATGCAATGAGGACATATCTGGCGGTAATAACAAGAGATAATCCAAAGGAGCGATCCTCTCCACAATATCATAAGGTCCAACATAACGAGGAGCTAAATTTCCCTTGAGACCAAATCTCATAATGCTTCGAAAAGGAGAAACTTTCAAGAAAACCAGATCTCCAACCTGAAATTCCAAAGGCCTACGAGTACGGTTCGTATAGCTAGCTTGGAGATCTTGTGCAGCTTTCATACGCTGTCGAATCAGATCTACTTGATCTCTCATCTGCTGCACAAATTTTGGAGAAGACAGCTGCTTCTCCCCCACTTCTTCCCAACAGATAGGCGATCTGCATTTCCTACCATACAAAGCCTCAAATGGTTCCATTCCAATTGTCACTTGGTAGCTATTATTATAAGAAAACTCAACCAAAGAAAATGAATCTTGCCAACGACCACTGAAATACATTACCGCAGCTCTCAACATATCCTCTAAAATCTGGATAGTTCTCTCAGATTGGCCATCGGTTTGGGGATGGTAAGCAGTACTCATAGCCAATCTGGTGCCCAAAGCTGTTTGAAACTCTTCCAAAATCTGTAAGTAAACCTTGGATCTCGATCTGAAACAATGGACACAGGCACACCATGCAATCGCACCACGGAATCTATGTACAGTTTCGCCATCTTCTTCAAAGAATACGTCATATTATAGGGAATTAAGTGAGCAGACTTCGACAATCTATCTATAACCACCCAAACAGCATCACAACCTCTGCTGGAACGAGGCAAATGCGTTACAAAATCCATAGCTATGTGCTCCCAATTCCATTGGGGCACCTCTAAGATCTGCAATAAACCCCAGGTCTCATCCTTTCTGCCTTTACTTGCTGACAATTCAGACCCACGCAACAAAATCAGCAACATCACTCTTCAAACCTGCCCACCAGAAGTACGGCTTCAAGGCATGGTACATCTTCCTTGCACCAGGATGGACACTATGTCTACTACAATGTGCTTCTCTCAAGATCTCCTCCTTCAAGTCAATCAGAGTTGGCACTACCAACCTACCACGAAACCTCAAACCACCATCAGATGTGACAGAATAGTCCTCCAACTGTCCAGATATAACCTTCAACTTCAACTCATGGATAGATGGATCTGTTCCCTGAGCTACTCTAATACTCGAAACAATGTGTGGCTCAACTTGAAAAGAATACACCACAACATAATCCTTTCAAACCTCCCCACCAGAAGTACGGCTTCAAGGCATGGTACATCTTCCTTGCACCAGGATGGACACTATGTCTACTACAGTGTGCTTCTCTCAAGATCTCCTCCTTCAAGTCAATCAGAGTTGGCACTACCAACCTACCACGAAACCTCAAACCACCATCATATGTGACAGAATAGTCCTCCAACTGTCCAGATCTAACCTTCAACTTCAACTCATGGATAGATGGATCTGTTCTCTGAGCTACTCTAATACTCGAAACAATGTGTGGCTCAACTTGAAAATAATACACCACAACATAATCCTCACCTGGGTAAAACCGCCAACCAGTAGTGCTTAGATGCTCATGAACCTTCGAAATTTGCAATAAAGCAAGCATCGCCACTTGAGCCTTTCTTCTCAATGCATCAGCTACTACATTCACTTTCTCCGACTGATATTGGATCTCACAATCAAAATCCTTAGGCAGCTCCATCCATCCACGCAATCTCATGTTCAAATCGGGCTGAGAAAACAGATACTGAAGACTCTTGTGGTCGGTATACACCACAAACTTCTCGCCATACAGGTAGTGATGCCAAATATTCAAGGCAAAGACCACTGCTGCCAACTCCAAATCATGAAATGGGTATCGAGTCTCATGCTGTTTCAACTGACGAGAAGCATACGCAATGACTCGACCATTCTGCATCAACACACAACCCAATCCATACCAGTTGCAGGGAGCTTCAATTTTCTCGAAGATAGACCTCTGAGCTGGCTACCATCAGTTGAGACTAAGGGAGTCTGGTGTGCAGAAGATGGCTTTCAGGACGCGCTATGGTCATTACGAGTTCTTGGTGATGCCCTTAGGATTGACTAATGCTCTAGCTGTCTCCAAGGAACTCATTAACCGCCTATAGACGTATCTTGACCAATTATTCATCGTCTTCATTGATGACATACTTATTTATTCGAGAAGCACGAAGGAGCACAGTCAGCATATGCGGACAGTTTTGGCAGTTCTGGGGAACTGGGGGAGCGTAAGTTGTACGCAAAATTCAGCAAGTGAGAATTCTAGTTGGAGAGAGTGACTTTCCTTGGTCACATTATTTCTAGCAGAGGGGTGAAAGTCAATACGTCTAAGGCAGAGGTAGTTAGAGAGTGGGTAGTGCCGAAGAATGCGTCCAAGATCCGCAGTTTTCCAGGGTTGGCAGGATACTATCGGAAGTTCATCAAGGTCTTTCCCTTCATTTTATTGCCCTTGACTGTGCTGACGAAGACAAATGCCAAGTACATCTAGAGCCCAGAATGTTAGCACAGGTTCGACATATTCAAGCAAGCCCTCATATCAGCGCCTTTATTAGCTATGCCATCAAGGCAAGGTGATTTTGTGATCTTCATCGATGCGTCTAAGCTAGGCCTATGCGCCGTATTGATGCAGAATGATAGGGTTATTCCTTAGGCCTCTAGACAACTAAAAGTGTACGAGAAGAATTACCCGAAACATGATCCTGAGCTAGCAGCAGTATTCTTTGTGCTAAAAATTTGGAGGCATTATCTTTACGGGTAGAAGTGCAAGATCATCACTGATCACAAGAGTCTGAAGTACTTCTTAACGCAGAAGGAGCTGAACATGTTACAGAGGAGATGGTTAGATCTAGTGAAGGATTTTGACTGTGATATTAGCTATCATCCTGGGAAAGCTAATGTTGTGGCTGATTCATTGACCAGGAAGACCGTATTTGTAGCACATCTGTCAATCACAGAGCCGTTTTTAGCGAGAGCTTTAGAGATTGGACTATAGGTTTTTACTTTGGGTAGAGCGCCTAGACTGAGTTCGATGGCTATACAAACTACTCTACTAGATCACATCCACGATAATCAGGCCAGTGATGAGCAGTTGCAGAAGTGGAGGCTGAGGGACGAGGCGAAGGGCAGACACTACACCTTGAGAGATGAGATTGTGAAATATGGAGGTCGATTATGGGTCCCTACAGGTGGTGCGATGAGAGAATTGATTATGACAAAGGCTCATGTGTCACCTTATTCAGTTCACCCATGGAGTACGAAGATGTACAGAGATCTGCGTCAGTTGTATTGGTGGCCGAACATGAAGCGAGATATCGGCCATTTAGTATCCGAGTGTTTGACTTGCCAGTAGGTCAAGGCCGAACATCATAGACCCGTTGGGCTGCTGAAGCCACTCCCTATTCCTGAGTGGAAATGGGAGAATATTTCGATTAATTTTATTGCGGAACCGCCGATGACTATCAGAGGCTCGAATTCTATATTGGTGATTGTGGACCGACTCACCAAGTTGGCACATTTTCTGCCGGTGAAGACAACTTTCGCTATGATGCAGTATGCAGAGTTGTACATTCGGGAGATTATCAGGCTACACGGGATACCAGTTTCGATCATTTCTGACAGAGATACATTCCGTTAGGATCAAAAAACACATCACACACACACAGAGCATCAGCCGCGCATGATCTGAGACAAGGAAAGATTTGATAGCTATGGTTCTTGAAAGGTTTTGAGCACCAAGAAGTATATCAAATATGGTATAAAAACAAAGTGGAAAACATTTGAATATACTCTCTAAAACTGAAACCTGAAGGTTTAAAATTATGCAATGCATATGCTGAAAGTTGTAAAGAACTCATCTGAAATTTGTTTATGGAAGTCCGGAGCTCAATCTCCTACGTATCCCCTTCTTCCAAACTGGAAGGCTCTACTAGAAGATTTTGATCATACAACAAATATTACTTACCCACTCAGCTAAGACTTACCCACTGCCCAAAGCTGAACTCCTAGATTCATCTCTACACAACAGCTCGCAGGCTGTAGAACTCCATCTTTAAGAACATGTTTAACATCTATGTTCAATGACTACAAACACTAAGTTTTACGTCTTCGTGTCAATACAGATTTGTGTAGATTTGGGTGTGATTCACTCATCTATTCTATTCAACTCTCAACTCTCATATATGTGAGTGAATCTGTGTGTGAGAAATATTATAGTGAATAAACTCTCGAATTTTTCCTCACACATTGAGAATACTTCTTGAAAGCTGATACGCTCAGCAGTCGACTTTGAATATGACGCTCCTCTGATCTGATAGTCGAATGCTTCGCTCTCTTTGTTTTCTTCCCTCTCTGTTTCTCTTCTTGTGTTCGACTCTTTTTTAGCACACCACTCCTCTTTTCCCTCGTATGTAAAGCCTATGAGCTGATGTTATTGTTTGACACATGTTCCTATCCGTTGAAAAGATATCTGAAAAGTTCTGTCAATGTTGTACCTTGTCTCCTTCATCATTTATGTGTTTCAGGCTTTTTGAGAACATGTGAGTTCTGTCTCGATCAAATAAATTAGTTTGTCTTCTAGTATTCGGAATAAATCTTGTACAAACTGATTCTTCTGAGTTGATCTTCTTCTAGTCTGGTCAAATCTTTGTTCTACTCTGATCGGGTCTGGTCGAGGCTTCTATCTGATCTGTTGTGCTCTTCTCTAAGATGCTCTGAGCTGTTCTAATCTGAGTGTTTCTGCTCTTAAGATGTTCTTACTGACTCTTGCTCTCAGCTGATTGCCTCTCAGCTGATCGTCTCTCAGCTGATCTATCACGAAACTCCTATAAGCTGCTCTGCTTTAAGCTGCTTCGTTCTTATTTGTTTAGCTCTAAGCTTTGCTGATGTGATCTGATCTATGCTGCTCCAGCTTAGACCTCTGAGCTGATCTTAACGATGCTTCAGTCCGTTCTTCTTTCAGCTGAACTGCACTAAGCTGATCCACGCTTCTAAACTGATCTTCTTCTTTGCTGAACTTAGCTCTTTGTTTATACTAGGGGTGGAAAAATTCCCTAGAATCCCGACCCAACCCACTCTCGACCCACAAAAATCTCGTCCCTAATTTTCGGGAAATTTCCCGTCCGGATATCGGGAATGGATTGGGTGTTTTTCACTCACCCGATGGGATTCCCGACCCTACCTGACCCGAAATATATTAAAATAAAAGTAAAAAAAATCTAATATAAAAACAGATAATATTTTTTTATTATCTGTTAAAACAAATAATAAAAAATATATTTTTTAATAGTTTCGACTATTTGTATGTCATTCTTTTAGTATCAAAATAGAAGTTAGTTTCTACAACATAGGATTTGTTTTAACATAAATGCATATATTTTATTTAGTCAATTGATGTTCATGAAGAGAAATAGTGTAGAGCCCTAATCCATCGATTTTACAAAAATGATGTCTAAAGCACTACGAGAAGATTAATCCTTTCTCGGATTTCAAAAATTTTCCAAGAATATGATTGGGGTGATTATGCGGTTTAAAACTGAAGGATTAAACTCCAGATACGGTAATGGACCAGCAGATACCTAAGCTAGGACAGCGCGAGTGAAGCACACACGAGCTGGATCATCTGAGAGCGTAGAGTCACGCGGGCTGGATCAGCTCAGAGGATTTCCAGCACAGAAGCGTACTGGTTTGAGGTAAGGATTTCGGCTCTGGGCAATAAAACCAGACCCAACTGACACAGACCAGATAATCAAATGACAAACAGTTTTCAGCACAGGATATGGATAAAACAGCTCAGAAGGAATTACGAAGGCTATCATAAAATTTCTCAACTTAGATAATTAAAAATCAGTTTAGAACATAATCTGAAGTGCAACAATCTGATACAACTCTGTTTAATACAGAAACTAAAAATGATACAGTATAAAACAACACGGAAACGCAGGTCGTCGATAAACACAAATCCCCGTCTTCTCCAGCTCACGCTGCCCCAACTCTCAAACAACATCCTCACCTGCAACCATAAAAGCTAGTGAGCCCAGGTCTCAACAGGTAAATCTGGTATTAACTAAGCTCACACAAAACTAACATAAGATTTCATTTAAAGGAAGTAAGCATTAAACAACATTTTAGTAAACTGTGGTTATAGAATAACACATAAAACTTTTCTGTATGAAATGTGGCGCAGAAGCTTCTACTTAGGTCGGGTCGCTTGATCAAGCTCATTTGATATCAGGCCTATGGCAAACTGTCCCCCTTTAATCTTTTCTGTTGGAGGAGCACCCCGGTCCGTCTACCGACATCCACACTCCCGTGAACTGTGACCTTCTGTCTTATCTTTGCCACATAGCATAAAACTTTGAAATTTCTTCCTTTAAAATTGTAAATACGTCGGGAAACTTCTGCCTAGCTCTGATAAGATCAATGGAATCGAAAATATGGTTAAAATGATCTTAGTAGTTCAGAAGGGGGTTGAATGAACTCCTATCAATTTGTAATTTTTCGAAACCTTTAAAACTTTTTTATAAGCCTTCGCTCAACTCAGATCTGAGTTACCAGATCTAAGGCTCTCAGTTTCTAAGATTTTCTTTCGGTTAACAAAAATATGTGCGGAAATAACCGATCAAGCAATGAACAGTATTAAACTAAATGCGATGAAAATAATTAAAAGTGCAAGGTTCAGAATTTGTTTATGAAAGTTTGATATCAAATCCTATGTCTCCCCTTCTTCCTTTGCAGGAAGGTTCAACTAGAAGACTTTGATGAATACAGACACTTGGAGACACCCAATCACTGAGCCTCGCTCCAAGTGAACTCCTAGCAATCTCCACAATACACGCAGATAACACTGCTGAGTTACAACCAACGTAATATTCGAACTGCTTCAAGAAGCACGTTCGTTACAGACTCAAATATGAATAATACAATGAACACAATATATTGAGTACTGTAGATCTTCTGGTTTCTATGACAAAGAAACTCGATTTACAAAGGTAAACCAGAAGATAACTCTAATAAGAACAAAGGAATGTTCTTCCAGATTAAACATTGGGACTCAGAATATTTTGGTTGAGTGTTTGAAAATCCCAGAGTACGAGAGAGCTTGTGAATGTTGAGAGTACGTAAAACACTGAGAGTCACCGAGGGCTTCTTCATTTGAAATCTTCAACAATTTATACTCTTCAATCCCAACGGTCAATAAGTATAGCCAGTAGATACAATCCCCTTTGCATATCATCATCGTATCACCGCAATTCTCAATTAATGTTGTGCAAAAGGTAATTTGCACTTGTCAGGGCTTAATTGACTTATATACCAAAGCGGGTGAATATCGTATCAATCACTCTGCGTATTATGCAACTTTACTCAAAATAGCTCTGATCTTGTCTCCTTAACTCAAGTTGTCTAACAGGCTTTTATACAATTAAATCGTGACCGTTGATTTCTTTCAAATAATCAACTGATAATATCTGAAGTCATCAGAAGCTCACATCTGTTGAAGCACTGAAGTCTGAAAACTGCTCTCTTTCCCTTTTCGAAATTTCCCTTTGTGAATAGCTACAAGATATATCTCTTTACGCATATAGCCGTCACATCTGAAAATATCCCCCTTTTTTTACTTTACAAAAGTAATGCTCTCTGTCAGATCTGAAATCTTTAATCTTTACGAATATGTCCCCTTTTTTGTACAAACGTGAATCTGCCAGAACTGAGTACTTGTTACTGAAAACTCTGAAATACTCTGAATAAAATCTGTTCATATCTGAGTCTGTTCTGATATGACCGGATCTGAAATAAATCTTCTGAATAACCGGATTTGTTACCATAGCCTCTGAATCAAATCTGATACCTTCAAATCTGAAATCCTGACCCCCGAAAGCCCACGTCTGATATACTCTGAAACTGAATACTTCGAATCTAGGTTGCTCTTATTTGATTTGCTCAGTTCTGATCTAAATCCAAATACACTGTTTCCAAATCTCTCGTATCTGAATACCTATCCCGATATCTGAGATCTGAAAAACTTATTTCGATAACATGACTTCCAGATCTGAGATACTTAACTTCTCTTCCGTGAAACTTAACACTCAGATCTTAGTTTTAATTTAGTTCTTAGCTTTGTTTTCGGTATTACCAAAACTTATAAATTTTATCTGAACAATTTTCCTCTTTTTGATGATGACAAATGAAACGAACCAGACTCTAGAAATTTTTTTTTCTTTAAAACATATTCGGAATACTTCAACTTAAAGTATGGCTCGTTCCCTTTTAAAACATTTCTAAATCACTTTCCCATCCATACTTCAAAAATAAATAAAGGAATATTTAAAAGCGTTAAAACATCCAACTGAAATAAAAATCAAATGATTAAAAATACTGAAAATGAACATGTTTAAAACCAACATCTGAAAAATGTATCATAACAGAACTGGAACATAAAGGCGGTCACGGGGTACTGCTGCAACAGGCGCTCAGAGGTCCTCACCGTCAGTCGTGGTAAACTCAGCAGGATCATCACCTGCACCATTTAAACCTAGTGAGCCTAGAGGCTCAGCATGCTCTATCTTATATCATAACAAGGTACATACTAATAAAATCGCATGCAAACACATACTTGAAATAAAATAACGTTAAAACATGAATGCGTGCATGATCTTAAAA
>KQ991637.1:69642-83834 GCA_001598015.1 Dorcoceras hygrometricum
GAGTTGTTTGATGCATCTAGTATTCGGATGTACGTGTCAAGGCGAGTGGCTCAATACCACACTTTGAACACACCCCGTGGCCACCGTTTTTTGCAGATTCGATGGAGCTATGTTTGAGTTCCTTGGCTCCCTCTTCGGTTGTAGCCTTCAGCATTCGTTCTGTGTCTCATGCATAGCATCTGCATTTTATCTTATGCTTTTCTTTAGTGGTTTAATTTGCTCTCCGTACTGGGGTTTGACCCCATGTCCCTCTGGGGCTTGGTTGTTTTCCTTGCCTGTTGTGTTATTCAGGTTTTCCAGGTTATTCAGCTGGTCGTGGTGCTGACCCAGCTAGAGGTGCCCCAGGAGGTGGTTAGAGTATCCCAGTAGCATATAGCATATTTATATGTATCAGTATTGTTAGCCAGGGGATGCTCTGTGCTTTTGTTGTATCTTGTGATATTCGGTTGTGGTTGTTACCAGGTGTCTGATACATATTATGCTGTATTGGTTGTTGTGGGCTTGTAGCCTTTGTTTTGTTGGTTTTGTTAAACTAGGATATCTATTTTGAGTATTGCTGTATTTTAAATTATATTGTTTTAAATCGTCAGGCCAAAAGCAAAAAAATTTTATTCGCTTTTTAGTAGCTTCCGCTTGTGTTTGCGTGTTTTATCTCTGTTGTGAGCACGAGGCGTGACAGAGGCTCTCAGTTCTAAGTTGTTCTTTCGGTTAACAAAATGATGTGCGGAAATAAACCGATCAAGCAGTGAACAGTATAAAATAAATGCGATGCAAATAATTAAAAGTGCAAGGTTCAGAATTTATTTATGGAAGTTTGGATATCAAATCCTACGTCTCCCCTTCTTCCTTTGCAGGAAGGTTCCACTAGAAGACTTTGATGAATACACACTGTAGACACCCAATCACTGAGCCTCGCTCCAAGTGACTCCTAGCAATCTCCACAATACACGCGGATAACACTGTTGAGTTACAACCACCGTAATATTCGAACTGCTTCAAGAAGTACGTTCGTTACAGACTCAAATCTGAATAATACAATGAACACAATATATTGAGTATTGTAGATCTTCTGGTTTCTATGAGAAAAGAAACTCGATTTACAAAGGTAAACCAGAAGATATCTTGAAGCTTTAATAAGAACAAAGGAATGTTCTTCGAGATTAAACACTGGGACTCAGAATATTTGTGCTTGAGTGTTTGAAAATCCCAGAGTGCGAGAGAGCTTGTGAATGTTGAGAGTACGTAAAACACGGAGAGTCGCCGATGGCTTCTTCATTTCAAATCTTCAACTATTTATACTCTTCAATCCCAACGGTCAATAAGTGTAGCCAGTAGATATAAACTTTGTTGCATATCATCATCGTATCACCGCAATGCTCAATTAATGTTGTGTAGAAGGTAATTTGTGCTTGTCAGGGCTTAATTGACTTATATACCAAAGCGGGTGAATATCGTATCAATCACTCTGGTAAAACACGGAGAGTCACCGATGGCTTCTTCATTTCAAATCTTCAACTATTTATACTCTTCAATCCCAACGGTCAATAAGTGTAGCCAGTAGATATAAACTTTGTTGCATATCATCATCGTATCACCGCAATGCTCAATTAATGTTGTGTAAAAGGTAATTTGTGCTTGTCAGGGCTTAATTGACTTATATACCAAAGCGGGTGAATATCGTATCAATCACTCTGCGTATTATGCAACTTTACTCAAAATAGCTCTGATCTTGTCTCCTTAACTCAAGTTGTCTAATAGACTTTTATACAATTAAATCGTGACCGTTGATTTCTGTCAAATAATCAACTGATAATTATTTGAAGTCATCCGAAGCTCACATCTGTTGAAGCACTGAAGTCTAGAAACTGCTCTCTTCCCTTTTCGAAATTTCCCTTTGTGAATAGCTACAAGATATATCTCTTTACGCATATAGCCGTCACATCTGAAAATATCCCCCTTTTTTACTTTACAAAAGTAATGCTCTCTGTCAGATCTGAAATCTTTTAATCTTTACGAATACCCTTTTGTACAAACGTGAATCTGCCAGATCTGAGTACTTGTTACTGAAAACTCTGAAATACTCTGAATAAATCTGTTCATATCTGAGTCTGTTCTGATATGACCGGATCTGAAATACATCTTCTGAATAACCAGATCTGTTACCATAGCCTCTGAATCAAATCTGATACCTTCAAATCTGAAAATCCTGACCCGATAACTGAATCAACCCGAAAATCCAAATAACCAAATAATCAAATTTGAAGTACTCAGATATATGAACTATTCAATCTGAAATTTCCCGATACATAATCTACGCTCTTCTTTGATCTGATAACTTTATTCTGATAGCATCCAGATCTGAAAAACTTCCTTCACTTCAGCGCGAATACTTAAAGTCAGATCTGCATCTTAATTTCAGTTCTTAGTTTCGATTTTGTTATCACCAAAACTTATAAATTTTATCTTAACAAGCTCCTTCATCTCCCAGCCCTTTTCACATTCAAATATTTGCACTACAGATCGCATGCAAGTGGTTCATACTGATAAAAGAAAACTCTTATTTTCGCTGAAAAGATTGCTGGATGTACTCGGAACACAGCTCTGGAGATTCTGAAATTATCTCAGAAGGGAAAGACAGCTCACAAATGCAAAAATAGCTCTGGGCGAAGAAAACAGCTTACGAGTGTACGAATATCTCGGGGAAGAAAACAACAGCTTGCGTGCTTAGAAACAGCTCGGGGAAGAAAACAACAGCTTGCGAGCGTAGAAACAGCTCAGAGAAAAAGGTAACAGCTTAGGATCGTAAAATCAGCTCAGAGAAAATAGGAACATCTTGGAAGCATGAAACTAGCTCAGAGAATAATATAACAGCTTACGAGCGTGAAACAGCTCAGGGGAAGAAGACAACGGCTTAGGGGCGTGAAACCAGCTCAGGGTAAAAGAAAATAGCTTAAAAACACAACACCAGTTCGGAGAATAGGGTAACAAATTAGGAGAGTTCGAACAGATTAACGGTGCTTTTCAGGTCAAAACGGAGTTCTAATGTGACCAGCTTTGCCCATCAGCTCAGAACCTCATCCTTAGCCATCCAGCACGAACACTGGAACCAGCTTGGAGAAATTCAATCTACTTAGCTAAGCTTATCAGACCAGAACTGCGCTCTAACTAGACCAGCTCCGCCTATTAGTTAATACCTCATCCGTAGCACCACCTACCCTCTGGAACACACATGGAAATCTACTTGGAATTTCCTTCATACAACCCAAACAATTTGAAAGAGACGACATCTCATTGCCGCAAAACTATTCTATCAAACGCTTAAAAAAATCATTTTCGAAACCGCTTAAAACGTGCAAAACCTTTTCAAAGATGCTCAAAAACTCTGAACAGATGCAATAGAAAGCAAACAACATGCAGAAATGAAAGAACAATACTATGGTTTCACAGAAGTAGCAAGAAACAGAGTTTAATTGTCTGTGCTGGTCGACGGGTTGCAGGAATCAGCTCCGGCTGCAAAATCTTCCACAAGCACGATCGAAAGCTAACTTTAGAGAAGTATTTTGGTTGGTTTGTGGTATGGGCAACACCCTTGTAGCCTTTATAATACAGCAGCTGGGCATAGCAAGCGTTGCCCAATCCCATTCACGCCAACAGAAATCATTACAGTGCTTTTTAGGCCTGCTAACAGCATTTAAGTTGCCTTGATTAGGCTTCAAGCGTGCCACATAAATCTTTTTGTAAAAGAAAATACTTTATTTTATTTTTAAAACTGAGAACCGGACTGTGCTTGGGTTGAATCCTGCCGAACCGGACCGCCCGCGAACCGACAGAATAAAGCCGAAGGAACCAGCTCAGGCGAAAGATGAAAAGCTAAGCTCAGAATAAAATAGCAGTTTAACCATTTTGTAATAAAATAAATGTCTTGTGGATTTATGGATTTTCGGGCGTTACAAATATAGTTCAGTAATCTATGAGTTGGGCAAGTTGGTGCAACGATGCTTGATGTTTTTTTAAGTTTGTATAATGGTAAGTTGGTGTTTTGTATATATTGTTGAAGTATTCTTATATAACATATCTTGGTTACAGGTACCCACGTGCACATGAAAAAGTAATACTTCTGTTCAACTTCAAGCTCAAAAGATCTCCAGGTGGAAGTTAACCCTTTGATATTATGGTTTAATGATACAATATAATATATTATTTTTTTCTTGAATTTAATTGTTTAGTGGATTAACCAAGTAATCTTGTCACTTGTTTCAAGTATTAAAATTTTAATTTTTATGCTTATATATCATCTCGCATGGTACTTATCCTTATTCGGGATATCCCTTCCCGATGCTACGGTATCCCGAAATATAGGTTCCCAAATATTCGTGTCCCGACACTTTCGGGTACTATATCAGATTATAAAATAGATTCCCAATTCTTTTAGGGATGGGAATCGGGAAGTGGGTTACGGGACGGGACCCTACCCGATCCTACCCCTAGTTTACAGCGCAGTTCTTCGGTTCGGAGCTCTTGTCTGATCTGATCTGCTTCCAACTTATCCTACGCACTCGTGTAGATCATTAGCAAAATAAGAGCAAGTTTTGTGTTCATTAAAATCCAGATCTGATCTGTTACATAGATCCAACATGTGCTTTACATCGGCTTTCTAGAGGAGCTTTCACTCTTCATTGGGGACAAAGCTACAGTTCAGCACTGCTTTTCACCCCGAGATAGATGTGCAGACTGAGAGGGTGAACCAGATACTAGAGGATATGATGCGAGCATGCGCCATACACTTTCGGGGAAGTTGGGAAGCCAAGCTACCTCTGGTAGAATTTGTGCATACTAACATCTTCCAGGCCTCCATAGGCATGACATCCTATGAGGCATTATACGGGAGGAGGTGTAGATCCCCTGTTCCCTTGGAGGAGGTTGGTGAGCGAGAAAAGTTGGGACCGGATATTGTCCAGCAAACAGCAGCTACAGTATTGAGGATCAGAGATAGGATGAGGACCGCATAGAGTCGATAGAAGAGTTATGCTGATCTGAGAAGGATAGAGTTGGAGTTTGCTATCGGAGACCATGTTTTGTCAAGGTAGCACCCATGAAGGGTATGATGAGGTTTGGAAAGAAGGGAAAGCTGGAACCTAGATACATAGGATCATTCGAGGTCCCCAACAGAGTGGGGACTTTTGCTTATCGGGTCGCTCTACCATCCAATCTGGCAATAGTGCATAGTATTCCACATCTCCATGCTTAGGAAGTACGTAACGAACCTCTCGCATGTTCTGAGCATCAATCCACTGTAGATATCACCACAATTGACTTTTGAGGAGTGAGCCACTAGGATCTTAGGCAGACAGAATCGGAAGCTATGCAGTCGGACCATTCTCATGGTCAAGGTCAATAGCCTAAATCATTCTGAGGAGGAAACTACATGGGAGGTAGAAGCCGATATCAAGGAGCGCTACCCGAAGCTTTTCGGTAATTTTTGAATTTCAAGGACGAAATTCTTGTTAGGGGGAGAGTATTGTAACATCTAAAAATTTTCCTACCTAAATCGCATGCCTTAGTGTTTTATTTTATTCGTAGTATTACTTTTATTTCATGATTTTAACATAAGATTTATTTGAAATATTTAACTATGACTTATTTTAGAATTATGGTTTAGATGGTTTCGAGTTCAGACAGGAGAAGACTGGAACACCGAGGTAAAAATGAATTTTTTTTATAAATTTACTCTTGAGATCACTCCATATGCCTTAGAAGATTTTATAGTATCAAATTTTAAAGTCTATTTTTTAAAAAAAGCTATTTTCAAAGTTAATTATGTGGGATTTGGGAATTTATTTATTTATTATTAAAGAGGAGAAGCACTTTTTTAATTAGAAACTTTCAAAATAAAAAGTTTTATTTGTTAACTAGCACTTTATTTAGTAAATTAACAACTCTTACTAATTAACTAGCATTTTATTTAGTTAACTAACAACTTTTATACACAACTCTATAAAAACAAAACCCTTCCCCCTAACATATACTAAGTCGTCCCCCATCACAATACAACACAACACTATTTATTTCAAAACAAAAAAAAAAGAAAGGAAGCTAGGGTTGTTCATCCCCCACAAAGCCGCCGCCCCCTCCTTGTCCTCTAACAAAATTTCAAGCTCATTCACTGAAAATTCAAAGGCGTTTCCTGGTGTTCCATCCCCTTGCAGTCTTGAAACATTGGTTGTAAGTTGTTCAAGAAGAGGCAAGTACAAAATCTCCTTTGAATACACCTTTCATTGGTTATATCTCTATATTTCAATGTTTTAAAACCATATTTGACATTTAAATTGACGTGTTTGTTCTATATTATCATGACAAGGCTACTTAGGACTCAAGCGGGGACAAAGGCCGAAGAAATATGCAAATCCAAGAGGGTCTAGGGCCAAGGGTGGCTTGGTTTGAGCGAGATATGGGTCTAGGATAGGCCACTGGTCGGTATAGGGCAAGGTTCAGGGGCTACTGAAGTCAAGTAAGGGCCACAGGTCGGAAGTGGCTCGAGTTATTCAAGCCATGGACCGATCTATGCATGGGTGGATGATGGTGTGAGTTTGGTGGCTAGGGTTGTGTCGTGTGGTCCATGGTTCGGTCTAGGTTGGCTAGGATTGATTCTAGGGGTCACTAAAGGGCTTATTGAGGGGCTGGTTGTTTCCTTGGGTTGAGAAAAGTGGTCGGGTTCGAGGGATGGCCCGTGCCTATGCTGGTTTGATGTCTGTGCACGACCAGTGATTTTTCAGATATTGTTTTGGTTTTGTCGGTCATTATCTTTTGAATCTGGTTGATTCCCAGTTAGCCCATTGAGTTAGGGTTATGTAGATCTAAATGGAGAGTGATTTTGTCAAGAAATGGATTTGTTATGATTTTTACGATTTAGTCGCTCAAACAGCGTGTCGTCGTGGAGAAAATTTCAAGTCATGTTTTTAAGTTTTAGGGGCAGCCCACTATCATGAATTGATTAATTTGATGATTTTAAACTTTAATTGAGATGTTTTGGAAATTTTTATGAATTATTATAATTTTATGAAATTTTACGAAAATTTTTGGAGTAAATGAAAAAAAGTTGATGTTTGAGGAAATATTTGACGCTTGAGGTTCAACGTGATGGAAAATATTGTTGAATGATGGACTTATCTGTGGTTATTTATGACGAATATGGTGGCCGGGAGACGTTTGTTTGGCCATATCAATTTGACACGTAATGGAATTTAGAAAAGTACTGGAGTGCCTTTAAACATGACAGGACTGGGTTCCAGAAAAGTACTGGGATGACTTTTCAACCTAGTACCATGGTATTTATTTAGCTTGATCAAGCAAGTCGAGGTTGAGGGTCCACAGTCGGGAAACAGAGTTCATAAGAAAACTTTTTAGCAAGTTATTTCATATGCATGAGTTCAAGAGAGTTCATATTTTTATGCATTCATGTTTAAGGAAATTTGAGTATAAATATGTTGATGCATGTGCGTGTATTATGTAGTACTTGTTATCTTATATTTTGTACTTGTTGGGTCTTTAGACTCACTATGTTTTATTGGTGCATATGATACGAAGGCTGAGATCGAGCGACAAGACCCTTGAGTGGATAGCAATCTGATGTGGTACATGACCCAGCGACCTCGTGTTTTTCCATGAAAGTTCTAATTGAGTATTCTATTTTTCCGCATGATTGATGAAACAGTTTAAGAATGTTTGATTTAAAATAGTGGTGATGAGAATTATTTTGAGCTTACACGCATAAAATTTTATGAGCTTTGTTTTATTTGGAGATTTTTGAATATGTTGGAATTTTATTTGATGCTTTAACTCTATAAATCATTTAAACTTCTAGAAGTTTTACGTCTTTGTATTATATTGTGAGATTTTGTTTAGTTATTATTTCATTATAAAAAAAATTAAATCTCTTCCGCATATATTTTATTAAAAAATGTGAGCGAGGGCGTCTCAACTGTACTGAACGCTAACCATGATCGACTGGTTCTTGCAGGAACTATCAGTGATACCTAGGCGATCATGTAGTGATGTTACTAGACATTTTACCATGATTCGATAGGTAAGTCCAAAAATGTGTTTTAGGAGTCACAAGGAGTTGTGAGTCCACAGCTTGCTATATCCCTAAACCATTAAAGTTACACAAGTACTAATTTCGCAATTCCCCTAAAGATAAGAATTTAATGTGTTGTGTTCAGTCGGAAGCACGACTTCCAAAATAGGCTGCGAGAGTATGACTTTCATTTTAGCTACTGGAGTGGAACTGTTATTTTAGATTCAGTCGTGTGAAAAATTGTTTTTGCATCATAATGTACATTTTGAAAACTGTGCACATCGGTCCAATCTGATCATCGATCGGGATTAGGACGAAACCACAACGAGGATTCAAAGTTGGTTGGGATCAGGCTTGGGCTTGCACTGGGGTCATCAACCTAGTTGGAGCCCATGAAATATCTATAAATATGAGGCTAGGGAGGGGTTGAAAAGTGCACCAAGTTAAATAACCAAAGCTTGCCGACGACGCCACTGCCACCGCTCGCTTATCGACGACGCCACTACCGCCGCTCCGTGCCGTCGTCGCACATCATTGCGATCATCTCGGCGAGGAGATTCTGTTCGTGAAACTTTTGCTGGTTTTCTAGTGAAAACTAGTAAAAGAGTTGGGATTCCTGTCGTTGACTGGATAGGCAATGTTCGAGATTCAATCGTTAAAGAGACATCTCCCTCTAATGACTGGTCGGAGCCGGGCGACTAGTCGCCAAAGGTAACTTCTTAAACATCCTATGAATGTTTAATATTTATTTTATTACGTATGAGCGTCCCAATCGTCGCAGTCGTTCTGCGATGAACCAAAAATTTAAAATCTTTCACTTCGTGTCAGGCACGACCAGGATCCGTCGTACGCCAACATGTAGATGCCGATCAACGGATGGGGGTACCCTGTCAAATGATTATGGGCGTGTAGATGTCGACCGACGGATCGAGGCGCCTCACCAAAATTACGGGCTTATGGATGTCGGCAGCGGGTCGGGGTACCTCGCCACCATGATTGAGTACGAGCATGTGGAAGTCGGCATTCGATTCGGGACCTGGATCCTTTTATGATTAATCAAACGATTATGGTGATGATTGAAGGGAATTTCCACATTGACAATCCGCAAAATAAATTGAGGAAGATCTAAGTATTTATGAGGTTAAAATATTATTGAGGAACGTTTAAAGGATTTATGAGGTCAAATTATGTTTGAGTAATTCCATTATGATTTTTGAGGAAAAGTTCGGCCTTAGAAAACTTTCCATGAGGACATTTCTTATGCAAATTGTGGCTCGGAGGGTATCCAATAAGCTTGAAACAATGTTCTTTGGTATGTCCCTCAATATGGCAACAATCACACTTCAGAGTATCTGCTTTCTTGATGGAGGGAGAGTAAAATGCCATAGGAGAAGAATCATGGATATGTTGCAAGGATAGAACATTCCGGTGGGATTCCTCTTGACTCACAATGGAGTAATCTTGATTCACGTACGGCAAGGGATTCGTCATAAAATTTTGACTCGGACGGCACCGTAGCTATCATTTAACCCATAAGAAAGTGGAGTAACTTATGAAGCTGGTCATGTTTGTAGCGCTCTTGTGTACCTGCAACAGAACAAAGAAAACAGAAAAAATGGAACACCCGTAGGGGTCCCGGTCAGTGTACTGTAAAACAAGCAGGCACAGTAAGCAGCCGAGAACCAGATCTGTTCAGATCTAAATGTTTGGCTTAGATACAAAACAACAGACCACTGTAAACGACACCAGCTACACACAGATCTCGGAATAGGGCACAAGATCGATGAGGGTAACACTCAGAACACAACCCAGCAACCACCCGAGACCTCGGCGACGCACAGAGGCAGCCCGCAAGCCACTGGTACACACCCCACGCCAAAACCCCTTATCTCTAGAGACCCGACCCTTCACAGAACTGAGACAGAGGCTCAGACAAGAAGAGATCGAGGTTCTCTCACAGAGATCGACGACAAAACTCACAGAGAGGGACGGAGAAGAAGGGGCGAATATTAGGGTTAGGGTTACAGTAGAGAAAAAAGGGGGTTATGTATAGTGCGTCATCGATACACTCAAGGCAGGGGTGTATATAACAAATGAAGGGCCACGATTCACTCCAGAAATCCAGCGGATGAAATGGTAAGTAGAGGTTGGGCTTGGGCTGGGTATTATAATGGGATCGGGCCAGCACAACTTGGGCCACACTTCCCACATATCTCCACCTTGGTCCAAGTTCTAAGCTCTAGTGAAGCTTACAGTCCAGGGTCACCTTTGGTTTCATCACAGCCAAAAGAGGTGTGTTCTCAACACACAGAACCTCTCAGGTGG
The DNA here is from genome assembly GCA_001598015.1 of Dorcoceras hygrometricum. Taxonomy (NCBI): domain Eukaryota; kingdom Viridiplantae; phylum Streptophyta; class Magnoliopsida; order Lamiales; family Gesneriaceae; genus Dorcoceras; species Dorcoceras hygrometricum. The sequence goes on from KQ991637.1 coordinate 80,042, forward strand.
TAGCAGATTGCTACAACCAGCAGCTCCAATTTGGCAATGGCAAAGGGAGCACACAGTACCTGCAGAACAAGGGTTAGTCATATGTATCAAACTTCAGAATTTTCAAACATGACATGAACTTACTAACAGGCAGACATTTTGTGCCCATGTCTGCAGGATTGTATTCAGAGGGTATCTTTTCAAGAAGATCAACCCTTTAGAGACAATATCCCTGATAAAAATGGAACCTAACATCTATATTTTTAGTTCTGTCATGAAACACAGGGTTTTTGCACATTTGAATACCAGATTGACTATTAGAAAAAATAGTGACTTTACCTGTTAACATACTGATTTCACTTAACAGAACCTTAAGCCATAAGGCTTCTTTCAAAGCCTCTGTTATAGCTATATATTCAGATTCAGTTGTAGATAAAACAACAATATGCTGGAGTTGGTATTTCCAGCTAACATATGCACCACACAAAGTAAACACATAAGAAGTGGTAGACTTTCGGTTGTCTTTATCATTAGCATAATTAGAATCTACATAGCCAGTGAGTTCAACACCTCTATCACATTTAGAAAACATGAGGCCATAATTCAAAGAGTTCTTTAGGTATCTAAGGAGCCATTTACTGCATTCCAGTGAACTACAAGAGGATTAGACATGTATCTACTTAGGCAGCTTACAGAATAAGCTATGTCTGGCCTAGTACTGACCATCATATACATGACAGAACCTATGACATTAGAATAGGGTACATTCCTCATGCTGTTTATATCAGTTTCAGATTTAGGACATTGATCTTTATTTAACATGAAATGAGCAGCAAGTGGAACAGTCACAGCAGTAGCAATAGACATACAAATTTTGTTAGGATAAAATTTATGGTTTTGGTGATAACAAAATGACGAGTTAAATCTGGATAATCAGACGCAATGTGTAGTAGTGAATCCAGTCGACAGGCTTATCCAGACGGTGGCTACAGTAAATCAGTTGTGAGGTGAAACCAGTTGTTAGCTACAGTAGTATGGTCAATCAGTCGATGGGTTATACAGTTGAGAGCTACAGTGAATTAATCTTTGGTATTAAACCAGACGCAAGCTACAGTGGATTGCTCTACCAGACGCAAGCTACAGTGGATTGCTCTACCGGACGCAAGTTACAGTGTTTTTGTAACCAAAGGCAAGCTACAGTGCTTTATATGATCAGGCGCAAGAATTCATATATTAGCGTGTGCAAACGACAGCGTATACTTAAGTTGAAGCGACATCGTATTGGAACCAGTCGAGAGCTACAGTTATTTGTGAATCTAGTCGTTGGGTAATCCAGCGCAATGTCGTGACTTTATCAGTTGATAGTTAGGAAAAACCAGACGAGAGCTACAGTGCTATATTTAACCAGTCGAGGGCTTTTTAGCAAAACGATGTCGTATGGGTAAGTTAAAACGACAGCGTTTTAACTAACCAGTCGTTGAATTTATAAATAACCAATCACGGAAAAATGCACGTGGTATAAAGGAAACCAGTCGGTGCATACATTTAAAATTCTTCCAGTCGCAACCTCATAAACAACAAAGGTGTTGAAGCTGGTGATCAAGAGAAATTTCAGGCGCAAGCGATAAAGAAATTCAAATACGATTGTTTACTCAAATTGTAAAATATTAACAGAATCGTACAAATGCCTGGAATTTAGGAGACAACATCGGTACTATTTTGGGTAAATAGTACATAATTTCAGAGGTTGTTACACGGTTATTGCACAGATATGGAAATCGACAAATTAGCTCTAACAGTGTGCAATTTACCTTGCAGTGGAGCAGAGGATACGGTTATGAATTATCAGAATTTCAAAAAGGATTTTGTTTCCTTAACAGATGAAAATGACCGTTGAAGAATGAAGACTATAAATAGCAAGCGATTTGAATCGAAGAACATCCAGACGAGAGCTACAGTGCTATATTTAACCAGTCGAGGGCTTTTTAGCAAAACGATGTCGTATGGGTAAGTTAAAACGACAGCGTTTTAACTAACCAGTCGTTGAATTTATAAATAACCAATCGCGGAAAAATGCACGTGGTATAAAGGAAACCAGTCGGTGCATACATTTAAACTTCTTCCAGTCGCAACCTCATAAACAACAAAGGTGTTGAAGCTGGTGATCAAGAGAAATTTCAGGCACAAGCGATAAAGAAATTCAAATACGATTGTTTACTCAAATTGGAAAAGATTAACAGAATCGTACAAATGCCTGGAATTTAGGAGACAGCATCGGTACTATTTTGGGTAAATAGTACATATTTTCAGAGGTTGTTACACGGTTATTGCACAGATATGGAAATCGACAAATTAGCTCTGACAGTGTGCAATTTACCTTGTAGTGGAGCAGAGGATACAGTTATGAATTATCAGAATTTCAAAAAGGATTTTGTTTCCTTAACAGATGAAAATGACCGTTGAAGAATGAAGACTATAAATAGCAAGCGATTTGAATCGAAGAACATAACTATTGCTATTTCTATTGCTATTGCTGAAACTCTGCTGAATTATTTTTGAGCTTTTCGCATATTGAAGTTATTCTAACAAAGCTCACAAGACTCGAAGAACACTACTGTTGTTATTCATAGACAAATCTTCGAGTCCATTCTCTGGTTCATCTTGTTGAATCGAGTTTCTTTGTTTTAAAAACCAGAGAATTTTACGGTACTCAGAAATTGTATTCATTGTTATATATTATTGAGTCTGTAACGAACTGGCTTTGTGAAGCAGTTCAAACACATCATTTCGTTACTTGTAATCAGCAGCAACGTCTACGTGTGAAGTTAGTGAGACTAGGAGTTCATACAAGTGAGGCCGCAATAGTGATCGAGCTAAACAGTCTGGGCAAAGAATACAGCAACAGAGAGCTGGTGCTGAAAGTGATGAGAGCATTGCCCAGAGAGTGGGACGTAAAAACTATGGCTATGAGGGAGTCAAAGGATTTGAACAAGCTGGAGCTTCATTATCTATTCGCAAATCTGAAGGCATATGAGTTTGAACTCGAAACAAGATCTGAAGCGCCATCTACTTCCCAGCCAACCAAAGCATTAGCAGCAACTACAACAATCGAACAGTGCTCTCCTAGCACTAACAAGACCGCTGATCAACTCAGCGATGATGTCATGTCCCTCTTCCTAAAGAAGTTTGGGAAATTCATGAGAAGATCCTTCCACCCTTCCTCTCCTTACAACAGTTTTAATAAATCTGATAAATCTGTATCTGACGTGATATGTTTCAATTGTGAACGACCAGGGCATTTTGCAGCTGAGTGCAACAGGCCCAAGAAGGATGACAGATACAGAAGAGATGAGAAGAAGGAGGATAGATACAAGAAGGAGGATAGATACAAGCGAGACGACAAGAGGAGTGATGATCGATACAAGAAAGATGAGGAAACTGATGAAAGAGCTGTTGAGAGATCCAAGAAGCGATCCAAGGATAGGAGGATGAGAACAAGACCTGAAAGAAGTCCAAATAGAAAGAATGACAGGAAGGTGCTGATGGCAGAAGAGAGAACCAAGAGCTGGGCGGATAGTGATTCAGAATCTTCATCCAGCAGCTCATCATCCAGTGATAGTGAACAGGAGGAGGTTCACTGCCTCATGGCTGATCAAACATCGGACGATGAGGTATTTGATTTCTCCAATGTTGAATTTACACGTGAGGATCTATTTCAGGCACTGAACGATATGGTCCATGAATACAAAACTCTATCTCACACATTTGAGGAAATCAAAGCTGAAAACGCAAGTCTGAAAAATAGTTCGACAGA
>KQ991637.1:112602-134317 GCA_001598015.1 Dorcoceras hygrometricum
TGCCTGGAATTTAGGAGACAGCATCGGTACTATTTTGGATAAATAGTACATATTTTCAGAGGTTGTTACACGGTTATTGCACAGATATGGAAATCGACAAATTAGCTCTAACAGTGTGCAATTTACCTTGCAGTGGAGCAGAGGATACGGTTATGAATTATCAGAATTTCAAAAAGGATTTTGTTTCCTTAACAGATGAAAATGACCGTTGAAGAATGAAGACTATAAATAGCAAGCGATTTGAATCAAAGAACATAACTATTGCTATTGCTATTGCTGAAACTCTGCTGAATTATTTTTGAGCTTTTCGCATATTGAAGTTATTCTAACAAAGCTCACTAGACTCGAAGAACACTACTGTTGTTATTCATAGACAAACCTTCGAGTCCATTCTTTGGTTCATCTTGTTGAATCGAGTTTCTTTGTTTTAGAAACCAGAGAATTTTACATCACTCAGAAATTGTATTCATTGTTATATCTTATTGAGTCTGTAACGAACTGGCTTTGTGAAGCAGTTCAAAAATATCATTTCGATACTTGTAACCAGCAGCAACGTCTGTGTGGAGTTAGTGAGTCTAGGAGTTCATACAAGTGCGGCTTGTGTGATTGGGTGCTTGTAGAAAGGCTGCTTGCATCAAATCTTCTAGTGATACCTTCCGAGGAGGAAGAAGGGGAGACGTAGGATATTTATATCCGAACTTCCAGAAACAAACTTCTGAACCCTTACTATTTACCTTACGCACTTACACATTGTTTGTTATTCACTGTTCACAAATTAATCGGCTTCATTCCGCACTTCTTTTAAGTTAGCCGAGAGATTTGCATAAAACTGAGATCCTTAAGTTTGGTAACTCAAACTTAAGTTAAGCAGTGCTTGTAAAGCATTTTAAAAGAATTTCGAAAATACAAAATCGAAAGAAGTTCATTCAACCCCCTCCCCCCCCTTCTGAACTCCTGTTTGCTTATTGATCATATTTTTGGGACCATCAAAATTTGTTTAAAAACCTTTTCAATATAGGAAGTTTTATTTAAACAAATGGCAGTATTACCCATATTTCTAATGATGTTCATGCCCAAAATCCTCTTAGCATCTCCTAAGAATTTTATGTCAAATTTAGAACTTAGAAATGACCTAACATGATTGATTGCACTCATAGAAGGACTGATTAAGAGCATATCATCAACATAGATCAGCAAGAAAGTAGTCACAATTTCAGTGTCTTTGAAATACAAACAAGAATCATATGCACTTATTTTAGATTTCAAAGATAGCACTTTCATCGAACTTTTTATTCCACTGCCTAGGAGACTGTTTTAAACCATAGAGTGATTTCTTTAGCAAACACACATGATCAGGCTTAGATTTGTCAATGAATCCCTCTTGTTGTTTCATATATATCAATTCATCTAAGTCACCATGTACAAAGGCCGTTTTAACATTCATTTGTTTCAATTCCCAATCAATTGAGCATACAAAGCAAGCATAATTCCGACAGTAGTGAATTTTACAACAGGAGCAAATATTTCAGTATAATCTGTCAGGCCCCGTGCTAATTACTCACAATTAAAACTTAATAAACGCATAAACACGGAAGCATAAAATCAGTGCTTAAAAATTTTTCGAAATCATTTGGGCCTGAACGTAAAACATACATTCAAAATATCGATAATCAAAATATAAGTTAACTCAAACTTATACAATCAGGTAACAACAACAATTCAAATGGAAAACAGATCCCCAATACACAGCAACGCGGGGCATCCCCCGGTTCAGTACATATCATAAATATAGCTGGGACTCATGGAAAAGGGGATCGACCAGCTGAACCTCCACTCTGTCTAGCCTGGCTACCTGAAGATCCTGCAAATGGGTAACACAGACCCAAGAAACAAAAGCAGGAAAACAAAATACGAGGTCAAGCCTCAGTACGAAGAGCTATCGAACAGCTAAACCTGCAACATACTATAAATCGATGTCATGAATGCATGAGGGCTACCAAAGAATCGGATAGCTAGACCAGTCCATCAACTGGCAAATCAAATCAAGCGGCTGCTCAATTCGTACCTCAATTCCACAAATTCTACCTCACAGATTTCACAAAAAGGCACGGCAGAACTCACGGCCAGCAACCAGCTTTCTCCTGGCTTTGCAATTCACAGCAGACACTTCCTGCGATCTCAAATCTGCCACAGAGCCTCACAAATCAGCTTAATTCTAGTTCAAATCTGAACTTCTAAGTATCATAGCCTACGGTCAGAACTCCACTCTAGTTCTACAAGTCTACGCAGGCCATAACTACAAGAACAAAGCTCAAAACAACAAAGGATGCTCACCCAGAAGTTCACGCTAGCAGGAGGAAAACACGGCACAGGTTTCTCCCAAAAACTTCGAACGCTAGCAACTCCACGCTTCCAAATTCAGCGTTAATTCAAGGTCTAAAATGGGTAGCAATCGAAAGAGCTAAGCTAGGGGAGTTCAACGCCACCAAGATTATCAAAAACAGAGGCTGGAAGCGACGGGAATCGGCGGTGGAAAGCTACGGTGAACGGTAGCAAGTCGAGGGTTTCAACAGAGAAGATAAGAAATGACGGGTTGAGAAATATTCTAAGTGTAGTTCGACACTTCTATTTATTCCTCAATTCAATGGCTACTGTCTAAGTCAAACACCGACAAAAACAGATTCCTGCAACGCAAATAGCGCCAATCAGATTTCGCAATCCAGCGCTTAAATCATCAGATCCCAGCGTTAACAACAAACGCTCGTTTGCAAGTCAAAACGACAGCGTTTCGGAAAAACAGATCTCAGCGCTCAATGCAACAGATCTCAGCACTATCCCTAAAACAAATCTCTACGCCTTAGCAACGCGAAATGCTAAAACGACGACGTAGCAACTTACTGGAACGACGCCGCATCACTCCAACCAGATCTCTCCTCCAATTAACACGCTAGCGCTCAAAACAGATCTCTCCACTAAGCGCGCTCCATCAGACGTCAACTCTACATGTTGACTAGCACGTGAAATCTGCTTACGTCAGCAGATCTCTTCACGCGAACTATCACCCGTGTTCTATTCAACGAAACCAGATCTCTCAATCCAGCGATACCCGCTACAGTTCCGTTGACCAACGTTGACATCTGAAAATCACGAAACAAGAGCGTTGCTCTCTTCAATCCAGACCTCACCAAAACGACACCGTTTTACTCCATTCTCGTGGCACTTCACGCAACGCTAAGGAAAAACAGATTTCTATCTAAATCTAACCAATTCAACTCCAATCACAACCAGATTTCACCCGAAAAACCCGAACTAAAATTTGGACAACTCCAACTAGAGATCTGAATTTCCTCAAATCAGATTTCACCAAAAATTCGAAATTCCAAAAATAAAAAATCTTAATTCTCGTGACTAATCCTACTCCAAAATCTGATTAATCACAATCTTTGAAATCTGATTCCTCACATTCCCCCCACCTTAAGAGATTTCGTCCTCGAAATCAAAGGCAAACCAAGTCAGAAACAATCAATCATTCAAATCAACACAAACAGCTACTCAAATTCGAAGAAAAAAGCAGAAATTTACCTGGAAAAATCTGCACGATCAGTGCTCAAACAGATGAGGCCAATCTTGTCTCATCTTCTCCTCAACTTCCCAGGTTGCTTCTTCTCGGCCATGCTTGCTCCATTGGACCATCACCAACAGAATTATCTTGTTTCTCAGCTGCTTCTCCTTCCTATCCAGAATCTGCACCGGATATTCGACATAGCTCAAGGTAGAATCCACGATGTGCTCCCAATTCCATTGGGGCACCTCTAAACTTTGCAGCAAACCACCAGGTCTCATTCTCTCGGCCTTGACCTGTTGCAATTCAGACATCGAGACAACAAAATCAGAGATTTCGCTTTTCATACCTGCCCACCAATAGTGAGACTTCAAGGCATGATACATCTTCCTCTCACCGGATGCACACTGTACCGACTACAATGCGCTTCATTCATGATGGTCTCTTTCAAATCAATCAGGTTCGGAACCACTAATCTCTCACGAAATCTCAGACATCCATCCGAAGAAACAGAGAAATCAACAGACTAACCATTCTGGTCCTTAATCCTCAACTCATGGATGTAGGGATCAGTCCTCTGTGCATCCCTGATGTCATGCAAAATCTGCGGCTCAACCTGAATCGTGGAAACCATGAAGTACTGATCACTCGGCTGAAACCTCCAACCAGAAGTACTCAATTGCTCATAGACTCTCGAAGCATTCAAGAACGAAAGCATCGCCGGCTGGGTCTTTCTACTCAATGCGTCGGCAACTGAGTTCATTCGCCCAGGCTGGTACTGAATCTCACAGTTAAAGTCCTTGAGCAACTCCATCCATCGCAGCTGCCTCATGTTCAAATCCGACTGCGTAAAGATATATTTCAGGCTCTTGTGGTCGGTGTACACCACAAATTCTTCACCATAAAGATAATGTCGCCAAATCTTCAAAGCAAACACTATCGCAGCCAAATCCAAATCGTGAACAGGGTACCTCGTCTCATGAGGCTTCAACTGTCGAGACGCATAGGCAATCACGTACCCGTTCTGCATCAGAACACATCCTAAACCATTGAGAGAAGCATCGGAGCACACCACGAATCCTCCGGATCCAGACGATAGAGCTAACACAGGAGCAGTAGTCAACTTCTCCTTCAATGTCTGAAAACTATTCTCGCACTCATCAGTCCACTCAAATCTCTTATCCTTCTGAGTCAACTGGGTCAGAGGCTTAGCTATCGAAGAGAACATGAAACTCCTATAATAGCCAGCCAAACCCAAGAAACTACGGATCTCAGAAACATTCCTAGGTCTCTCCCAGTTAAGAACTGCTTCGACCTTGCTCGGATCTACCGAAATTCCTTGTGCTGAAATCACGTGACCCAAAAAGATAATTCTGTCCAGCCAAAATTCACACTTGCTGAACTTAGCATAGAGCTGCGAGTCTCTCAATCTCTTCAACACCAGTCTAAGATGTTCCTTATGCTCTCTCAAGCTCCTCGAGTACACCAGGATGTCATCAATGAAGACGATCACGAACCGATCAATATACTCGCTGAAGACGCGATTCATCAAATCCATAAAAACAGCTGGGGCATTCGTCAGCCCAAACGGCATGCCTAGAAACTCATAATGCCCATATCTAGTCCGGAAATCTGTCTTCGCCACGTCAACGTCTCTAATCCGCAACTGGTGATAACCAGAGCGCAAATCAATCTTCGAGTACACTACCGATGTTGGGGAACCGTGGCGGATCCGGATCACGCCTCCCAGCGAGGCAGCGGAAGAACAAAAATGGGCCGGGAGACGATCAATACAATTCTAAACAGGCAAGCTATGAACCATTCATAGGGTTTTTTAGTTGATTACCTTGCTGGAAACTCGTGCCTGGCTCCGACCAGTTTCGCGAGGAAACCGGCACTTCACGGTAGGCGGCGGTAGATTCGTCAATCGGGTCCATGACCGGAAGCGAGACTCCTTCGTCAGCCTGCACTATAAGGCCTGAAGAGATCAGCGCGGATGGATTCTCCTCGTCAAGTTGGCCGGAACAAATTCCGGCGAAGCAAGGCAGCGGCGGAGGCGGAGGCTTTTGGGAGAGGAGGGAGGCGGCGGCTAGCACACTAGGTTTAGGGTTTTAGTTTGTGTCAAAGTGTTGTATGATTAAGTCTAAGTCTAATTTAAGTAGAACTAATGATGGACTTGGACCGGCCTCCGATCGCCGATCAGATCGGACCGATCGAATCAGTTTCCAAAACTGAATACTATGATCTGAAAAACCATTTTTCAGAACCCCAGTGCAAAATGACCGTTTTGCCCCTCAACAGCGAGAAATCACGATTTGACCCCTGTTGACTTTTAGGAAGTCGCACTCCCCAAAATTCTCCTCAAGTGCTCAAACATTGAGCTCAGTATCCGTGCGGGAATCTCGAATCCAGTACTTGTGTGACCCTCAATGGTTCAGGGATACAGCTAGCCGTGGGCCCACAACCATTGTGGCTCCGGAATCACAATTTCGGACTTGCCCATCGGATCATTTTAAGAGCGTCTAGCAACATCGCCCCATGATCCCCTAGGTATCACTGATAGTGCCTGCAAGAACCAGTTGGTCGTGGTTAGCATACATTACGGTCCTTTCAATCCATATATCCCGATCAGATCAATGACCATTGGTAAATCGAGAGTCGCTATAGATCCGATAGCTATGCATACATCTTGGAGATCGAATAGTGACATCGCGAGTGTAACTAGGTAAACCCATTTACCTAAAACACTTCTAGTACTCTGGCCAGAGATTTATACACTATTATCCCCTCAGATAGCATAGGATATCCACGCATATCTGCGAGCGGTGAATTCTCGACAACGATGCATCGACTCCTACATGCATCGGGGTCTCACCCAATCCCGCCGCCTTATGATCCCAAGTGAGTCGGCAAACGGGTCAAAGTGAGACGCCTATCATGTAGAGTCTCAATGACGTTTCAAGTCATGAGGACTAATCAGTACAACCAAGACCTCGGACTTATCCACTCGACAAATGGTAACCACTTGGAAAGTCCGAACGAGAGATAGCCATCATACCCACTATCACATCTAACATACACTATAGCGCATTCTAGGTCTTTACTCAACACAATTGTTAATCATCATACAACACAATGAAAGTAAAGAACGCCATAAATAAATGCGAATATCATATATAAAGATTGTTTCATACAAGAGTCTATAAACCCACACGCCACAAGTTGGCTAGTTGGGCATCTACTCTAACAACCGATCCCTGCAACTGATCGAACAAGTCATCAATCCTCGGCAAAGGGTACTTGTTCTTCACCGTCGCTTTATTCAACTGTCTGAAATCCACACACATCCTCATAGACCCATCCTTCTTCTTCACAAAAAGAATCGGAGCTCCCCAAGGCGACATACTCGGTCTAATGAAGCCTTTCTCCAAGAGATCTCTCAACTGATCCTTCAGCTCTCTCAACTCTGCTGGCGCCAACCAATACGAAGCTCTAGAAATCAGAGCGATACCGGGCACCAACTCGATACTGAAGTCGATCTCGCGTCTGGGAGGGAATCCAGGAATCTCATCTGGAAACACGTCGGAAAGCTCTCTAACGATCGGAATATCGCTCAACTCCAATCGCTGCTCTTGGGAACCGTCAAGCGCGTAGATCATGAATCCAGCGTTTCCTAGCGATAGCAGGCTAAACATCTCCATGGCAGAAACCAGCGGAATCTTCGGACGTGAATCAACACCGTAGAAATCCCACATCTCACCCGAATTAGGGCGAAATCTCACCACACCATGGAAGCAATCAACCGTAGCCATATTGCTAGACAGTACATCCATCCCCAAGATACAATCAAAATCTCTAATCCCCAAAACAATCAGATTGGAGACCAAAACATGCTCATCAAATCTAATCAAACAATCAACCACTACCTCTCGGGACCAAAGACTCACACCAGCAGGAGTAGACACAGACACGACATCACACAATGGGGATGAACTCAACCCATGCTTAAACACAAACAACTCAGATATGAAAGGATGTGATGCACCAGTGTCAACAAGAACTCTCGCAGGATAATCATAAATAAAGCATGTACCTCCAATCACCATGCCAGGCGTCTCCTCAACCTGTTCTCTAGTCAAAGAGTTCGCCTGAGCCTGCTGGGGAATCTAAAACTGAGGTCGGGAAGGTCCTCCAAATCTAGATGGCTCACGAGGCTGAAATCCGGATCGCTGGGACTGAGCGGCTGCTGTCGCTGCGAATAACCACCAACGGAACCCTGCTGCGACTGTCCAGAAGACCGTCCTCCTATCAAAGGACACGCCCTAGCCAGATATGAAAGGATGTGATGCACCAGTGTCAAAAAGAACTCTCGCAGGATAATCATAAATAAAGCATGTACCTCCAATCACCATGCCAGGCGTCTCCCAGCCTGCTCTCTAATCAAAGAGTTCGCCTGAGACTGCTGGGGAATCTAAAACTGAGGTCGGGAAGGTCCTCCAAATCTAGATGGCTCACGAGGCTGAAATCCGGATCGCTGCGACTGAGCAAAAGGCTGCTGTAGCTGCGAATAACCACCAATGGAACCCTGCTGTGACTGTCCAGAAGACCGTCCTCCTATCAAAGGACACGCCCTAGCGAAATGTCCCGGCTGACCACAAAGATGGCAAAGTCCTCGAACTCCACGACACTGCGATATCTCATGTCTCCCTCCGCACTGCCCACAAAAACCGCCGCCAGAACCACTGCCTGAACCGCTTCCTGAACCAGTACTCACGGAACTAGAGGAACTCGAGTTGCCCTTCTTCTTGAATTGCTTCCCTAGAGGTCGGAACTGATGGCGACTCGACTGCTGTGATCCCTGAGGAGACTGATACGACTGCGACACCGCCTGTACTGGCTGAGAAGCACGTCCAGTCGTCTGCTGCACCGGAGCCTCGGGATCCATCAAACTCTCCTCAATATCAACTGCATTGTTCACAGCTTCCATAAAGGTCGCCGGGGACCCAGACAACACCATCCGGTAAAGATCAGGTCTCAAGCCCTTCAAGAATTTGTTCATCTTCGTCCTCTCTTGGTTCGTTACATGTGGCATGTACACCAACAGCGCTGAAAATTGCCTCGCATACTCGGCCACTCGCATGTTACCCTGCTTGAGGTTGTCGAACTCTCACGCTCGGCTGGCGAAGTAGGACTCCGGGGTATACTCCTGACGGAACGCCTCACAGAAGCTCTCCCAGGTGATCAACGCACCACTATCACGAAGCATTCTAGAGGTACCTCTCCACCAGCGCTGCGCGTCATCCCGCAACTGCAGCACTGCCAACTTCAACCTCTTTTCCGGAGCGTACTCCAAGGTATCGAATAACTCCTCCATCTGGACTAGCCAAGCCTCAGCTTTCGCACCACCCTCAGTAGCAACAAACGTCGGAGGGTTCGTACGCTGAAATCGAGCTAAAACTAGTTCCATCTCACCTATCCGTCGAGTCACATCATCCACTCGATGAACATCCTCGTCACTATCAGGAGCCCTAGACCCCTCAGCGGAACGTCTAGATCTACCTCTCCTCGGCGGCATCTACACAAGTCTAGAGGTAAGGCTAACAACAGATATAACATCAAGGCAGATAATAATCACATAAGTCACAGAGTCAATCAACAATCAATTCAAAACTCTGTACCTAGACTCGAGTGTGATCAAAGGAAATCGAGCATATCCCAGTTTAAGCTCTGATACCAAAAATATCAGGCCCCGTGCTAATTACTCACAATTAACACTTAATAAATGCATAAACAGGGAAGCATAAAATCAGGGCTTAAAAATTTTTCGAAATCATTTGGGCCTGAACGTAAAACATACATTCAAAATATCGATAATAAAAATATAATGTTAACTCAAACTTATACAATCAGGTAACAACAACAATTCAAATGGAAAACAGATCCCCAATACACAGCAACGTGGGGCATCCCCCGGTTCAGTACATATCATAAATTTAGCTGGGACTCATGGAAAAGGGGATCGACCAACTGAACCTCCACTCTGTCCAGCCTGGCTACTTGAAGATCCTGCAAATGGGCAACGCAGACCCAAGACACAAAAGCAGGAAAACAAATACGAGGTCAAGCCTCAATACGAAGAGCTATCAAAATATCTAAAGCATGCAACATGCTATAAATCAATGTCATGAATGCATGAGGGCTATCAAAGAATCGGATAGCTAGACTAGTCCATCAACTGGCAAATTAAATCAAGCCTCTATACCATGCACAGCCAATCAGCTGGTGGAAATCATCGGTCCGTGATCATCGGGGCCCGTCAGCCCATCACAGTCGTGGTAGACGACTCGAATCCGGTAGTCACCACTCCGATCGATAGCTTGGAATTTTCTGGCACGAATCATCAATCGGCCAGTCACAACGTGGCACCCAATCAGGTCATCAATTCAATCTGTCAAGGCTCAATATGTATGCATGTATGCCAATCAATATCAATGCTCAATGCATACAATGCCCAATACGTAAAACAGAACACATATATCAATCAATTCAACATGTCAGTTTCACGTAATACACAGCAGCAAGTCTCACAACATCAATCATAGCATGATCACGCTTAAAGCTGCTAAGGGCTGCTCAATTCGTACCTCAATTCCACAAATTCTACCTCACAGATTTCACAAAAAGGCACGGCAGAACTCACGGCCAGCAACCAGCTTTCTCCTGGCTTTGCAATTCACGGCAGAAACTTCCTGCGAGTTCAAATCTGCCACAGAGCCTCACAAATCAGCTTAATTCTAGTTCAAATCTGAACTTCTAAGCATCATGGCGATGGAAATCTACGGTGAACAGTAGCAAGTCGATGGTTTCAACAGAGAAGATAAGAAATGACGGGTTGAGAATATTCTAAGTGTAGTTCGACACTTCTATTTATTCCTCAATTCAATGGCTACTGTCTAAGTCAAACACCGACAAAAACAGATTCCTACAACGCAAAATAGCGCCAATCAGATTTCGCAATCCAGCGCTTAAATCATCAGATCCCAGCGTTAACAACAAATGCTCGCTCGCAAGTCAAAACGACAGCGTTTCGGTAAAACAGATCTCAGCGCTCAACGCAACAGATCTCAGCGCTATCCCTAAAACAAATCTCTACGCCTTAGAAACGCGAAACGCTAAAACAACGACGTAGCAACTTACTGGAACGACGCCGCATCACTCCAACCAGATCTCTCCTCGAAATTACACGCTAGCGCTCAAAAAAGATCTCTCCACTAAGCGCGCTCCATTAGACGTCAACTCTACATGTTGACTAGCACGTGAAATGTGCTTACGTCAGCAGATCTCTTCACGCGAACTATCACCCGTGTTCTATACAACGAAACCAGATCTCTCAATCCAGCGATACCCGCTACAGTTCCGTTGACCAACGTTGACATCTGAAAATCACGAAACAAAAGCGCTGCTATCTTCAATCCAGACCTCACCAAAACGACATCGTTTTACTCCATTCTCGCGGCACTTCACGCAATGCTAAGGAAAAACAGATTTCTATCTAAATCTAACCAATTCAACTCCAATCACTACCAGATTTCACCCGAAAAACCCGAACTAAAATCTGAAAACTCCAACTAGAGATCTGAATTTCCTCAAATCAGATTTCACCAAAAATTCGAAATTCCAGAAATCAAAAATCTTAATTCTCGTGACTAATCCTACTCCAAAATCTGATTAATCACAATCTTTGAAATCTGATTCCTCACATAATCAACCCCTTCCTTTTGTGTAAACCCCTTAGCAACTAGCCTAGCCTTGTATCTAACAGTGTCACCTTCACTTTTAATTTTAAATAGCCATTTACAGTCCACAACAAAACAGTTCGTTGGTTTAGGCAAAAGA
Organism: Dorcoceras hygrometricum; assembly: GCA_001598015.1. NCBI lineage: Eukaryota > Viridiplantae > Streptophyta > Magnoliopsida > Lamiales > Gesneriaceae > Dorcoceras > Dorcoceras hygrometricum. The sequence continues at coordinate 124,061 of KQ991637.1, forward strand.
TCCCAGGTTCTGTTAACATGTAGGGAGTTAATTTCCTCATGTATGTCAGTTAACCACTCAGAAGATTTGTTAGATTTTAAGGCTTCGTTGTAAGTCTTTGGTTCATTACTGTCGATTTTTTCAAATACATTGAAGGAATGGGATGTTAAATGGAAGTCTTGGAGCCTAGCAGGCTGTTTTATATTCCTCATATCCCTATCCCTAGCTAACAGATAATCATTTTGTATGTTGTCATTTATAACTTCTAGATTATCAGGCAAGGTTTCAGCATAGGAAGTTCAGTTTCTTCAGAATTAAGTTGTTCAATTTGTGGGGGTTCTTGATCATACAGGGCAGTAGGCATTATGTTCAGTGTCTCCACCTTATCAGGTGTGTGCTCACTGTTAGGGGTTTGGACAGTTAAGCAGGGGAATTCAGATTCATTAAAGGTGACATCCCTACTTTTATAGTTTTAAAACCCGATTCACCCCTAACCCAGAATCTATACCCTTTAACACCCTCAGGGTAACCTAGAAACACACATTTCACAGCCCTAGGTTCAAGTTTATCACCTTTCTTGTGCATAAAAGCAGCACAGCCAAAGGTTTTTAAATAGGAGTAGTCAATTTCTTTACCAGACCACACAAATTCTTGACAATTTCCATTTAAGGGCACAGATGGGGATCTGTTAATTAAATAGGCAGCAGTTAACATACATTCACCCCATAACCTTTTTGAAAGCCCTGGGGATACAAGCATACTTCTCACCCTTTCAAGTAAGGTTCTATCCATTCTCTCTACAACCCCATTTTGTTGTGGGGTGTAGGGGTTTGTTTTATGCCTTTTAATACCAGATTGTTCACATAGTTCATCAAACTATGAGTTACAGAATTCAAGCCCATTATCTATCCTAAGGATTTTAATTTTCTTACTGGTTTGGTTTTCAATCATAGTTTTCCAAGTTCTGAATTTTTCAAACACATCAGATTTATTTTTAAGCAGGAAAACCCATAATTTTCTTGAATAGTCATCAATAACAGAAAGAAAGTATCTACTGCCCCCTTGAGTGGGTTCACTCGAGGGGCCTCAAACATCAGCATGTATGTAATCAAGTATTCCAGAACAAGCAGATTGTTTAGGTTTTGGAGGAGCAGGAAAGTTGACCCTATGGTGTTTACCATATATGCATGAATCACATAAAGGAACATAAGACAGTTTATCATTGCCAAAACGGCCTTGTTTGTGTAATATTTATAGACCTCTGGAGCTCATGTGTCCTAATATTTTGTGTCATAGATCAATCATATCAATTTTCACAGAGTTCACACTGGTATTCCCACAAACAGAGTTTGCATGACAAACATATAAGCTATTAAGTTTTATAGCCTTAAATAATACCAATGATCCTTTTATTATTTTCATACACCCATTCCCCCATCTGGCATCTAACCCCTCATCTTCTAGAGCAGCACATGAAATAAGATTGTTACATAAAGCAGGAACATGTCTAACATTCTTTAAGTCAGAACATAACCATTATCAAATTTTAGACAGACATCTCCAGTACCAGTAATTTTACATTTTTTCTCATTAGCTAGTGACACAAAACCGTTGTTCACATTTGTATAAGTAGAGAAAACATTCCTTAAAGGATTCATGTGATAAGAGCACCCAGAATCAAATAACCAATCAGTCTCAGTCACAAAGGGAGTTTTGACAGAGTTAACAGAACCATCACATTCAATCACCATATGAACATCACCATAATTTTCTATAGAATCAGTAGCTTTATTTACTTGTTCATTGTGTGGTGTATTATTTTTCTTGAACTTATCTTTCTTAGGGTGAGGGCACTCAGCCTTGTAGTGACCTTTCTCACCACAGTTATAGCAAGTTATGTTCCCTTTGTACTTAGGTCTTGACCTACTCCGGCTATTATTCCTTTTATGCCTCATATGGTTCCCATGTCTAGTCTTAGACCTACCCCTGACATGCATTACTTCACCCCCATTAGGTTTAGTTCCATTGTAGGCCTTAAGATCTAGTTCTTTACTTTTTAGACCACTAATTATTGTGTCTAGTGTAATTACGTCTCTACTATATTTTATAGCTGACCTTACATCAGCATAGTCATCGGGAATAGCATTTAAAAGCACAATTGGAGTGTAGTCATCTATGTTTTTATCTCCAATTAGCTTTATATCCTGTATAAGTTTGGTAAACACATCTAATTCCCATCCAGGTCCTTTTTAAATAAAGTTTGAACCTAAAGAATTTTTCAAGTAAGAACATTTTACTGGGCAGAGAGGTTTCAGTATATAGTTGAAACATACTAAACCTTTAATTTTTTTTTTGAAAGCCGACGTGGAATATACATATGCTGAAAGCTATAAATAAAAATCCATAACTTAAGCATTTAAAAATAACATCTCAACATTCGATAAAACGACTGCAAAATCCTTAATCCACGTCTCACAAGCTAACATATAAATCAGAGTATTCAAAAACTGGTTGCGGAAAACTGAACTTGTTTAAAACAAATAACATAAAGTAACTGAGTGGTCACGGGGTAACAGCCGCAGCGGAGCATCAGACGTCCTCACCGCCGGTCGGAGTAATCTCATCAACATCATCATGCTCACCTGCACCATATAAACCTAGTGAGCCTAAAGGCCCAACATGCTATATCCACTAATAACAAGGTACATATAATAAAACCACATACAGGCACATAAGTATATGAATATAATTTTCATGACATGCGTGCTTAAAAGATCTTAAAACATTAAATCATACTTTAGTCGTACATACGTCATCATATAACATATACGTTAAGGCATAGCATAAACATAACATAGCTTAAAAGAACATGCGAGTCGTATCCATGAAGTGAGAGCCATTAAGGTCGATTGATCAATCTATAAACCAACGTACGTGGCGGTGTGGTTCACCCCGATGTCACACGAGGATCCCTATAGTCACACCTCTATGCTGCCACTTCACCATGATGTCACACATGGATCCATAAGCTCGTTATCATTATACATTATCAAGGGATCCTCGGGCCTGGCTACCCGGCTAACTCCCATCATTACTTTGCCCCACAACACTTCAATCCCTCAAAATATTTTTCATTCATGCCTTAACATAACTTAAACTTTCATGATGCATGCGTTTCATAAAAAATCATGCAACTTAAAATCTTGGCCCATTAATATATATTTAATTTCCTTAAAACATTTCATAAATCAATACATAGCGTAATACGTTTATAATTAAATATATATTCATGGGCCTATGCATTATTTCCCTCGATCCGGTCAAGGACTGGCTCAAGTGACTGGCCCACTAACTCTAAGCCCAAGTCCCCAACTTAACTTAAAATCATACTAAGTCCAACTCAACTTGGCCCAACAACTAAGGATGACTCTCTTAAAAATCATTTGAAGGACATCGGCCCAACATCGTTAAAATAGGCTTAAAACTCATTCAAATAAATATCGGCCCAAATCCACTAATTTGGCAAAAAACCCAATTTAATTAAAAATTCAAGCAACTTAAAAAAAGATTTTGACTTAAAATCGTTGACCCGAAGTCATTTGACCAAAAACTAAATTTTAACTTAAAAAGTCGACTTGACCCGATAAAAATGACTCGGACTTTAAAAATAAAATAACCCGGCCCAAAAATAAAATAACTCGGACCGGACATAAAATATTGACTCGACAATTAAACCACTCGACCCGGCCCGATTGAACCGACCCATCGGCCCAAACAAACCGGCCCAAACCAAACACCCAAACCCTAGCCACACGCACACCATGCACGGCGCAGCGACCAGCAGTCAGTCATCGCCCTCGACCTCCCTGCTCCGGCCACCATGGCCGGAGACCTTCTGGATGGACCACCCCCAGGTCCAGGCGGTTCTAACATGACCAACCTTGCCTCAAACCGTGGCCTAAACAGGGAGAAACAGTCGCTGCAACTTAAAATCATACTAAGTCCAACTCAACTTGGCCCAACAACTAAGGATGACTCTCTTAAAAATCATTTGAAGGGCATCGGTCCAACATCGTTAAAATAGGCTTAAAACTCATTCAAATAAATATCGGCCCAAATCCACTAATTTGGCAAAAAACCCAATTTAATTAAAAATTCAAGCAACTTAAAAAAGATTTTGACTTAAAATCGTTGACCCAAAGTCATTTGACCAAAAACTAAATTTTAACTTAAAAAGTCGACTTGACCCGATAAAAATGACTCGGACTTTAAAAATAAAATAACCCGGCCCAAAAATAAAATAACTCGGACCGGACTTAAAATATTGACTCGATACTTAAACCACTCGACCCGGCCCGATTGAACCGACCCATCGGTCCAAACAAACCGGCCCAAACCAAACACCCAAACCCTAGCCACACGCACACCATGCACGGCGCAGCGACCAGCAGTCAGTCATCGCGCTCGACCTCCCTGCTCCGGCCACCATGGCCGGAGCCCTTCCGGATGGACCACCCCCAGGTCCAGGCGGTTCTAACATGACCAAACTTGCCTCAAACCGTGGCCTAAACAGGGAGAAACAGTCGCTGCAAGTTGACGCACCGGCCATGCTGCACGCCGTCGTGACCACCTGCTGGTATCAGCGATCGTTCTCTCTGCTCCGGCCACCACTGCCGGAGCCCTTCCGGCTGGACCACCCCCAGGTCCAGGTGGTTCCAACGAGACCAACCTTGGCCCCAACCGAGCACACACGAAGGATAACGAACGCTGGGAAGGAGCCGCATCGCGCATGCAGAAACGAACGCTGAAGTCGGCTGATGGGAGGAGGAGGAGTAGGGTAATTTTTGAAATTAGGGAGAATGGTTAATGAAAATTGTACAAAAAGCCCTTCTACCTTGTTTTATTTAAGGAAATAAAAGCCCATCAATATACTATCCCATCCTCTTAATTAAAAAGGCTTAAAACATTTAAAATTCAGACTTCAAGCCTTTAATTTTCGTAATATAGGGCCTCTCAAATTTAAAAGTGTAGTAAAAGTCATAAAAATGGCCCGTATAGACGAAAAACGGGTCCCCCTCGGTAACCGTGCATAAAATCTCATTTTATTGGAAATTGTGCATAAAATAAAAATATTTTGCTTTAAAAATATGTCTAAGTGCTAAAACATTAAAATATTTTCGATTTGGTCGTCTCCGGACTCGTCCCCGCTTATCGGTCTCAAACCGTACCGTAAAGTGACATGCACACGTAAAGCATAAAATCGTCATATAATCACATACGTGACATGCAAATCATACTAACATAAAGTTTTCCCCCTAGTCATGCACTCATTTCTACGTAATCCAAATTTCGGGATGTTACAATAGTTCTTGTAATTTCTCCCAGAGGAGTTTAACAGTGTCTAGTTTACCATATTTCCTTAATATAGCGTCAGACAGATTCAAAATTATTGAAGAATATGCAAATTCATCTTCTTTTCTTTTTGAGGCAGGAACATCCTCAGCATAAGCATCGGTATCAATTGCTTTATAAACCTTTTGTTGTATCAAAATGCCTTTCATTTTTTGTTGTCAAATAGAAAATCAGATTTACCATTAAAGGGTTCTAAGCTATATGAGGTCACAGCAGCCATCTTAACACACAAAGCACATAAGGCAGATATGACAGAAACCAAACAGCACAGCCGAATACAGAAGTTTAGAAAAAAAAAACTTAGAACAGCAGGTAAATCCCAAAAACAGTAAACAGTCAGCAACCACAAAACAGGCAATAATACCCAGCTAAGTCCAAAGCATTGAGCAGTAATACACAGCTAAGAACCAGCACAACAGGCAATTCCAACACAGCACAGGACCAGCAAACACTGAACAGGTAAAAATACGAAGCTCTGAGCACAAAGTAGGAACTGGGCAGGGGGTTCCAGGCACACGGGATTCCTCAACACACTCACGGCGTGCGGTCAAGGTGTCTTTGTACAGAACGCCCCACCTAGCTCTGTGGTGGATAGCGTGAGATAGGCTCACGCTATCTGCCCAGAGGTACTACGACACACAGTACCCTGATATTAGGTACTGTACAGTTTACAATACGCTACATGCATGCAAAAAGGGCCGAGGGATACTTACAACCCAGAGGCCAATGCTCTGGGGTTAGGGTTCCCGTGAGCTGGTATTCAGCCTCCCTACGAACTGGACACCTCACCATCGGCAGATCTGGTTCCACGCTCGAACTAGAGCTCTGATACCACTGTAGCGCTCTTGTGTACCTGCAACAGAACAAAGAAAACAGAAACAGTGGGACACCCGTAGGGGTCCCGGTCAGTGTACTTAAAACAAGCAGGCACAGTAAGTAGTCGAGAACCAGATCTGTTCAGATCTAAGTGTTTGGCTCAGATACCAAACAACAGACCACTGTAAATGACATCAGCGACACACAGAGCTCGGAACAGGGCACAATATCGATGAGGGTAACACTCAGAACACAACCCAGCAACCACCCGAGACCTCGACTACGCGCAGAGCCAGCCCGCAAGCCACTGGTACACACCCCACACCAAAACCCCTTATCTCTAGAGACCCGACCCTTCACAGAACTGAGACAGAGGCTCAGACAAGAAGAGATCGAGGTTCTGTCACAGAGATCGGCGACGAAACTCACAGAGAGGGACGGATAAGAGAGGCAGCGAATATTAGGGTTAGGGTTACATTAGAGAGAAAAGGGGGTTGTGTATAGTGCGTCATCGATACACACAAGGCAGAGGTGTATATAACAAATGAAGGGCCGCGATTAACGCCAGAAATCCAGCTGCTGAAATGGTAAGTAGAGGTTGGGCTTGGGCTGGGTATTATAATGGGATCGGGCAGTACAACTTGAGCCACACTTCCCACAATGTTTAATGCATACTCGAGCAGTGCCACATGCACAAGACGGAAGAGTGACCAACGATGATTACTCGTCCCAGAGTTGCTTAAGCTTTGAGAAATAGACAGAGATGGTAGAAGTGCCTTGTGAAAGGTGAACAATCTCCCGATGCAAGGTGAAAATTCGGGAACCTGAAATTTTGTCAAATCTTTCCTCCAAATCTTCCCATACGGTCTGTGGAATAGATGATGCTGCCGAATAGTTCTTTGGAGATGGAGCACATAATCCGTTACAGGGTTCCCATTGATGCAAAGTAACTGTTGTTGCAACTGGTCTGTTGATGCTTCCATTAATGAATCCAATCTTATTCTTCGCCTGCAGGGCCAACAACGTAGCTTGACTCCATACACCAGAATTCTCTGTTCCAATGAGCGGATCATTTAACAGAGAAATGCCGGGAGTATCCGACCGGGTTATTTGAGAGAATATAAAGGATGTATAAAATGAGTCTATTTATTTCTCTTTTCTTCCTGAGGATATACGAGGACACTTATAGGTAAAGAAATGTAGGTAAACGTACCTGTCCAAGCATTTATGAATCCGCGTGGGCCTGATATGTTTCTTCATCTACCGCCTGTAGGTAGGGATAGCTTTTCTTAATGATTGTTGGTACTTTGGTCGGGCAAGAGGACCAAGTGGTCTATCAAGTTGTTTAATGTAGGGCCACAATTTTGCGTGTTATACTCTTAGGTCGGGTGGCATGATTGATCTAAATAAAGACTCCCGAGGTGGTTTTGTTAACCAGCAAGACGCGCGCCCGAGCTTGTAGAAGGTTGGTTTCTCGAGCTAAATTTTTGAAATAGATTTTAAGTGATATCAATAGTAACCCCCCCAAAAGAGTCCTAAACGAAGAATGAGAGTATAGGACTTTGTTTGATTGAGGTCGGGCGTCGAGTTGAGATTTTGCGGTTGGTGCTCGAGTTGTTGATAAGCTTCTTAATGCACGGTGTGGATGAAATTTGAATTTTGTGAGTAACTATTTGTGTTTCTTTGAAGAAAACCATAATCCGTGTGCAATCGTTCTCAGCCCTTGATTAGCTTTGATCAAACGGTTAGTTTTTAGCGAGTATCTCGAGGTGTCATTTGAAATTCCTAAGGAAAAAGTTCACCGATTTTCCTATAAATAGGCAGCTTTTTCCATTCATTTGCACCTTTGCTCTTTTACTAGTACCAAAACTCTGCCGAAATCTCTGCCCGTTCCCGAGCTAGGTTTATCGCCCTCCGACCTATTGTAAGTTTCTTATTTTACTATCACTCTGCAGAAATGTCTTCTCCCGATTATGATTTGGTTGTTAGATCAGCGGAGTCTATAGATCATTCCTCGACTCCCGAGGCTAGTAATAGGGAAGATGAAAATCTGAGCTTGACTGACAATTATAGGGCTAGAATTCTTAGGATTGATGAGGATGAAGCGAGGCTAACCGCCCGAGGTTGTGCCTGGTACGAAATTAAAGCCTCTACCCTTAAGGAATCCGATATTTCTTATGTTAAGGATAAGGCGGGAATAACTAGTTTATACGATGTGGTAATCCCCCATATACACGCCCGAGCTCATCGCCCTCCAGCTGGTTTTCATACTTTCTACATAAACCAGATAGATCGGGGTCTTAGGTTTCCCCTCCCCACTTTTATTGCAAGCCTCTGTCACTATATTGGGGTTAGCCCTAGCCAGCTCGCGCCAAACTCTTATAGTTCACTTCTTTCTTTAGGAATTTTACTAAAATTTCACGGGATCCCCCTCTCGACCTATGTCCTGATGCAACTAGTCACCATTAAGAGGTTAGGTCCTGGGAATGTTTTAATGCCCAACAATTAATCGAGGAAGATCTACTATGTTTTTTCAACTTTAGCGGAAAAAAGGCTCGGCTGATCGGGGATTTAGGTACTGCCTTCTTTATACTGTCCTCACCGCATACTAGATCTAATCTATTAACTTGTATTTACTTTTTGCAGGCGACAGGATGGATAAGGCCGCGATGCTTGAAGCTTTAAAGGAGAGGAGGAGCAAGACAAAATCTGGGGGGGCTTCAAGCTCGGGCGCCCATAATAAGGAGGAGATCAGCTCGGGTGCCCCGAGCAAGGAGAAGAGAGAAGCTTCTCCCGAAAAGAAAGAGAGGCGCAAGAAGCGCCGTCATGAAAAGAGGGATACCGGTTCTACCCAGGAACCTATCCCCGAGGTGACGATTTTGGAGCCCAAGGATACTACCAATGAGGGCCCCAAGCAAAAATCCTCTGAGGAGCCCTACACGCTACTGGACGCATCAAAAATCTCTTTTGTGTCCAACCCATCAGGTTCCGCTTCTCTGGATTTTATCCGTCATATGGTCCCCGACCAGGATTTTGATCAGTTGAAGGGGACTCCTGATCTTGAGGTCTTTGAATCTGCCGGGCTTCACTTTATGCAGGTCCGTATTTAGCTTGGGTTTGCGTTTTTGTACTTTATTATCATTGCTAACTTACTATATCTGTGCAGTCTTTGGCATGGTTTGGGGAGGCGGCGAGCCGGTTCTCCAAGGCTCACGCGGAGGTTGCCAAGACCAAGCGCTCTTACGATGGGGTGCTTGGTCGTCATGAAGTTTTGTTGAAGCAGCTGGAGGAAATCCAGACCAAAGAAAATGTGGAAAAGGAATCCCTGACGGCCGAGCTAGAGTCTGCCCGAGCTGAAGTCCAAACTTACAAGGCTAAGGTGCAATCCTTGGAGATCCAAGTGCAGTCTTTGGATGCCCGAGCTCATTGTGCGGAGGAAGAAAGCAAGCTCCGCCTAATCGAGGTGGAGAAACTTCAAGAAGAGAGGGCGAATTCTTGGGCACTTGAGAAGGAAAAATTTTTAAAATCCAAGGATTTCGACAGTTTGTGCTTGAACAAGGCCGTGATGTACTTTGATAAGGGCTTCGAAGGATGCTTGGCCCAGTTCAGGGCGAACGGCTTTTCTGAAGAAGAGTATCCGGCCTCCTTTCTCAATGTTGAGCAGGCTCTATCAGATATGCCCGAGGATCAGGAAGAGGATAGTTCGGGTCTTGGTGAAAACCCTCCAGCTTAATTTGCTAGTGTTGTAACCTTCTTTTTAATGAATCAACTATTTCTCTTTTGTCCTCTCTTTACATATGACCTATTCACATAATCTGAAAGTTAATCGTAGAAATCCAAACAGATGTTAACGGGGTAACTTGTAACTTATAATTGGGATAAAATTGTAACTTGTAACTTTATTCGATATCGAGCTTGGCCGTGCGTAGTGCCAATCGTGAATTGTATCGAACTTATGTTTGTGAAAAGCTATGCAAGGGGGTGCCAGCGCGGTACTAGGCTTCGATTGCCGAGCTGTTCATGCTTATGTAATTGCGTAGAAGAGCTACG
>KQ991638.1:13133-23851 GCA_001598015.1 Dorcoceras hygrometricum
CACCATTTAAACCTAGTGAGCCTAGAGGCTCAACATGCTTTATCGTGATACATAACAAAGTACATACTAATAAAATCGCATGCAAGCACATACTTGTAATTAAAAATAACATTAAAGCGTGAATGCGTGCATGATCTTAAAACATTTCATATCATAACATATCATATAACATATAAGACATGGTATAACGTAACCTAAAAAACGTATGAGTCGTATCAGTGAATGTGAGCGGGCGTATGACTGATCAGTCGTAATAACCAACGTACGTGGATCCCTATATGTGACACCCAAACCCCATGGTAGCCACGGAATCAAGGAAAAAGGAATGAAAATGGAATAGAGGGGCTGAAATAATAAATTAAGCAAGCTGTATTGCCTTGCTCAAAATAAAATCAAAGTACAACCGTTGGCGCCAAGAAGTTAAAATCAGATTTCAATACAATTTCGTAGTAAAAAATGCGAAGTCGCGATATTACAACAACTGAACTCTATTTGCATTCATCTTTGTTGTAACGGATCTAAATACAGATTTGACTAAGATAAAAAAAACAAAAATAGCAAATATAAATGAACATCGCGGAAACGCAGGACTTCGATAAACACTAGCACGCCGCTACTGGTTCAAACTCCACCTCCCATCTGCTCCAGCGCGGACTCACCTGCACCAAGAAAGCTAGTGAGCCTAGGGGCTCAACAAGCAAAACTGAGAGTAACGAAGCACAATATATGCAGGCGCAATACATAAGACATCATAGTTTAAAGGAAGTCATAAAACATCGTTTGTCGTAAATGTCTGTTCTGGGAATAAAATCAAATCTCAGCGTTATCATTTTCATTAGACTTATGGCTCTGAAGCTCTACTTAGGTCCCGTTGCACTCGATCGAATGACTACTGATATCAGTTACAATATGGTGAAATCTCACCCAATATAAAGGGGCAACCGACCCTCTCGTCTGCTGCTCGCCCTTCCAATTCGGACCGTCTGTTATCTTTGCCATAAATCCTAAAGTCTGAACATTTTCTTCCTTTAAACATCTACTGAACGTAATCAGATCTTAAAATCAGGGTTCACTTCATTTTAAATCATTTTCCATCAAAAAATTCTTCACTGAGCATCCAGTTGAGACATAGGAAATTAGTCGATGGAATAAACGGTCGTTGGATACAACCAGTCGTTGGGTACAACTAGTCGTTGGAAGGAATCAGACGTTGGGTACTTGGGGAAAAGAATCGGTCGCAACATGAGAACCAGTCGCAACATAGGAACCAGTCGTAATGAATAGGAACCAGTCGAAAGACAGGAACCAGTCGCAATTAATAGGAACCAGTCGCAATGAATAGTACCTTTAGAAATGAACAGTGCAACTACTGAATTTACAACGGAATGCAACTGCTGGAATGAACAGTGCAACTACTGATTTTACAACGGAATGCAATTGCTGGAATGAACAGTGCAACTACTGATTTTGACTTGGTGTTATAACATCAAAACGACAACCACGCAATCAGTTATTGTTTATCAAACTAGATTTTATACTGATTCAACTAACAACTATCGAATACATAGCATCAAGTTCTGATATTATCATCCACCAGAAGACAAGGGAGAACTTTGCAACTTTACGATGAGATAGAAACATGAAATGCTCAGCGTTTTAAAATAACATCAACATCTTCAACATCCACTTCGTAAAATACATTTTTGAGTTCCAAACATAACCCACTGTGAATCCGAACATTAAACATTCATATCAATATCAGCAAAACATGAACAAAGGCTGATATTAAACATAGCTTAGGCAAGAATCTTAAAACAAAACGAGAACAATACACACGCTTTCATGGCGGAGCAAAAATCAGATTTACTTGGCTCAATGAGGTTTATCAAACCAGACTTTATACTGATTTAACTAACAACTATCGAATACATAGCATCAAGTTCTGATATTATCATCCACCAGAAGACAAGGGAGAACTTTGCAACTTTACGATGAGATAGAAACATGAAATGCTCAGCGTTTTAAAATAACATCAACATCTTCAACATCCACTTCGTAAAATACATTTTTGAGTTCCAAACATAACCCACTGTGAATCCGAACATTAAACATTCATATCAATATCAGCAAAACATGAACAAAGGCTGATATTAAACATTACTTAGGCAAGAATCATGAAACGAAATGAGAACAATACATATGCTTTCATGACGTAGCAAGAATCAGATTTACTTGCCACAATAAGAATAAATCACGAGATACAGCAGGTCATGAACAGAGAGTCCTCCCAAGCGCGACGATAAGCTTCCTAGTTTTCTTGATGCAAAAATGAGTATTTTCTTGCAAAGGAATGAACTTATAGCTCACAAGGACAACGGCATGGGGGTCTGATTTGCAACAGGGAGAAATACTTGAGTAGGCATGGTAAACCATGCGTACTTCAGAAATTTTAAAATTCCCTGTCAATATTTTGATTTGTAAAAGTATTACCCAAAATCTGAAACTTAACCATTCCCCCATCCAACATCATTTTATTTGTAAAGTTTGAAAATTGCTCAGCCATGCTCGGGTGACAGTTGATCGGATCTCTGCACCTTATGAAATCTGAAAATTAGAAACCAGCTAATCAAACAAATAAACAATTCTGAAATCTGAAATTAGAAATGGGTTCTCAAATTATAAGGATTTAGAATTTGTGGCCTTATGTATTTTGAGGCGTTACAAGCTCGATCTTCCTCCTGCTAAACCCAAAGAAGCATAGAAGATCTTCCTGGATAAGCTCGGGAGCATTGTAGCTCTTCTCACGCACGACGTTGAGGAAAGAGTCCAAGTTCGGGGACCGGTCGGGGGTTCGGGGAGTAAAGGTATATATGTTATCCCTCCAGAACATGTCACACTTCCACGGGTATCGTTTCTTCTCGACCCGCTTCACGAAGAAGAACCGACTCATCCACCCCTTGCACGAGCTCGGGTTCCCCTTGATGAATGTGTGGTCCCCCTTGTGGGACAGATAGAACTTCCCGAAACCCAACCTCTTTATTTGGATAAGTTGCATGAGGACGTAAGGAATAAGGGGGAGGTTGTGGTATCTAAGAAGAATAGCCAGAGCCAAGAGAAAACTGTATAAGTTGGGGGCTAGTTGACTCGGGCTTATCTTGATATGCTGGCAGAGGGCGGCTATAAACCTCGGGAGTTGAAACCGGAGACCCATCTCCAGTTGGTTAACATATAAAGTATGAAAGCCCCGAGGAGGACAATGAGCCCTATCGTCGGGACCAGGAAGAATGACCTCAAAGTTGTCAAACATACCCCCTTCCCCTTGATGAAGGGGACATCCGAAGACCTCAAATTTGAGGATTTCTCCTCGTACCAAGGGGGTTCGAGGACCCCAGGTCGGCCTGATCTGAGAGCCAAGGTTCTCTAGTTTCTGGGCTGGCGGGGACATTATCTAACGATGCGGCTGTACTACTCACGCGACTATCGGAAGGACAAGACATTATTCAGAGAAAGTTATAACTTACTAGAGTATGAGAGGGTGATCGGGAAAATAGGTCGAGTGCTCGGGAGCAAGAAAAGATTTTGGCAGAGTAACGGTGCGGTTGAAGGTGAAAGTGAGAAATGAATTGTGAAGTTGGAGTATTTATAAGGATTGGGGAAGATCTCGACCGTCTGATCTCACGCCTCTCAACGGTCCAGATCGCATCGAGAACCCCAACGGTCACTTCGATTGCCACGCTACTTCAATCTCGACCGTTCGCTAAGATCTTATCAACGGCCGCGATGCCGTGTCACGCGGATCGTGGTTTTCTCCCGAAAACACAATCCGACCTCTATCCAACCATACACGTGTCTCTCTATCGATGGATGGAAAGCAACCTCACGAGGATCATGGTTTTCTTAGGTATTATGGATTGCACCTCGGGTCCCGATACAAGTATGAATACTCCTATACTTCAATTCTTCAAGGACTCGCGGCGGGGGATACTCCTGATGCCCCCCATAACCACCTCGGGACCCGAGGACTGATCAGCTCACCTAAAGTCCCGACATGGAAGTCCCGACGTGCTTTATCAAGATTGTACGTCACACAAAGATTTCGTAAGAAGATCTCGGGTATCGCCCGAGGACTGTTCCAAGACCTCGTTTCACCCAAAGACTACGCCAGAAGCGCTCGGGAGTTAGTCCGGAGACCACGTCGGCCCGAGAAGATCCCCCGACGACTCCGACCCGACGTGACCGAAGAATGCTTCCTAGATACGTCTTTCCTTATTTAGAGAATACTAGAACGATACGACTTTCCTTGTTTATGCAACAAGATCCCCGAAGATCACGGAGAGGATCTCGCACGCCCGAGATCTCCGATCCACCCCACCAACTTAGTCCCTCTATAAATACCAGGTTTGCTCTCATTCTACACACACTCATTCTTGCACACTCTTGCACACAACATATACTTGCTCTCGTTTTCTCTCGTTCGTCACCAGACTTAAGCATCGGAGGGGCTTCGCCTGACGCACTTCCGGCGCCCTCTAACGAGTTGTTTGTGGTTGCAGACGCCCAGGGGAGCGCAAACCAGTTCCCCAGTTGCCCGACGTGACCAAGCTCCTCGACTTGGTTGTATTAGCTCTTGGCTGAGGTTAATTTGGCTACATCAATAAATATATATATATATATATACATACATAAATATATATACATACATAAATATGAGTTCTCCAATCACCTGATTTCATCAGTATATAACAATTACTTATAATAACATAAATATTTTGTGAGATCTATCGATTGAAACTATTCATGTTTGCTATTTTACTAGCTAGTATAAGTACTCATTTTTTATTGCAAGAACCTTCGGAGCTAAAATGTGACTATCATTGTCTATACGATACCTGCTATAAATTTATAATTGAATTTTGATATAATAAATTTTTATGTTTGTAACCTGTTTACTTGAGTGCGCAAGTCGCTCGTATCAGATCAGAACAGAGTCGAGAAGATCAACTGTAAGAATTTACAGTATAAAAGAAGAACTGGTCTCAGTTAAAGAGAAAAACTGATCAATTCAGAGTTTAGAAGAGCAGTTCGTTTGACATAGAGATCAATTCAGATCAGTTGAATATTAGAGCGTATCAGTTGTAGAGACCAACTCAGAATAGAACAGAATAGATCCAAATAGAACAGATGAGATCAGATTAGTTCAGAGCATTTAAGTTCAGATGAGAAAAGAGCAGAACAGTAGATTCAGATCAGATTAGTTGGCGAGTTCAATTCAGATCAGATGAGGGCAGTACGAATAGTTCAGAACAAAGAATAAACGAACAGTACAGAGAAGCATAGAACTGATCAGATGAGAGTTGTTCAGATGAAGAAGAGTAGTGAGTTCAGTGATAAGATCAGGTCGGAGCTTCACATCAGATCAGTTTGTATAAGTAGTGAATAGATTATTGAAGAGAATAGATCAGTAAAGTTTAGATCAGATCAACACAGGCTACCAGTTCGGAACTACAATAAAGATTTACGGACTGAATACAAGAGGTTCAAACTGATTTTTCGAGTATGACAAAACGTCAGTTCAGAGCAGATAAAGTTCAAAAAGCCTCATATAAGCTTGTATGACGAAAGAATGACAAGGACATAAATTTCAGAACTTTATAGAAGCCGTTTCAACGACTATAAACTTGTGTCCAATGTTCATATCAATACAGAGGCTATATATACACCTAAACTAAAGACAAGAATCCAAGAATGAGGACCGGCAGAAATTCTGACGGATGAGAGGAAAGAAAAAATAGATGAGAAGAACACCAGCCTGGTCTGAGAGTCCGTGCAAGGGAATAAAAAGAGATATTAGCTTAGTGAGAGACTTCCCAGTGTGTGATAATACAATTTAGAGAATACATTGTGTTAGAAAATTTCTATCATACACACACACGTTCACATATCCGAGAGATGAGTTTAAACAGATTAGATGAGTAAATGTAATTCAAATCTATCAATTCCAACTTGGCATGAAGACATATAACTTAGTGATTGTAGTATTAGTGCAGAGATGTTAAACAAGTGCAGAGTTGAGTCTAGGAGTCTCATTTTGGGCAGTGTGGTAAGTCCTAGCTGAGATGTGTTTATCCAATCTGTTGTATGAATCAAATTCTTCTAGTAGAGCCTTCCAGTTTGGAAGAAGGGGATACGTAGAAGGTGCTGCCTTCGAACTTCTATAAACAAATCCCTGAGTAATTCTTACCGCTTTCCTGCAATAATGTTTTAAACAGATTTTAAGTTTCAGTTTACAGGGAATATTCCAGGTATTTTCCGCTTGGTATTCTAGACTAGACTCGATAAACTCTTTGTGCTCAAAACCTTTCAAGAACAGGAGATTGAAAATCCAATCTTATTCAGATTGTGCACAAATTTTGTTTTGTTGTGTTTTAAAATGACTTTTAAAACAAGCGATCTGATCTGATCCTTTCGAAAAAAATTCAACAATTTGTATCGATGCTTTTAAACTGTGTGCTGATTCCATAATCTGTTTCGATCCTATCAAAATGTGTTCTTTTAATTATTTAATTGTGTATATTCTGATCTAACCAAATGTCTCCTTAGTCGAAGAACTACCAATTGGTCAAGAGATTGGGAGTTCGTTCCTCTGGATGTGTATGAAATAACTGGACGATGGGTATATCGTGTTGGTTACCTGAAACCACATAGAAAGTTAGAGGGCACCTGAAGTGTTCCAATCAAAGCCCGTCCGATGCCTAAGTTAGGACGGATGATGTGAGACCTGAATTGTATTAAGGATTAATTGTTGAATTGATCGGGTTTTAGTGATTGCTGATGATTCAGATTTCATTTTGAATGCTTGGGTTGCATTTTGGGTCGTAAATCACATTTTAGACCATTCTGAGAATATTCGTGTTTTGAGGTTTTTGTGGTGAAAGCTGGTCAGGTATAAATCCAGCAGTAGCGTGTTTTGGCGCGAGGATTCTAAACGCCGTCGTTTTATGTGAAAGCTGGTTTCATTCGTATCAAGCGAGAGCTGGTAACGCTTGAAATACGAGTCGCTGGTTTAGTGTATTTGTATCGCGTTGGATACGGTGTCGTTTGGATAAGTTGGAGCGGCGTCGTTTTGGTGTAGCGCTAGTGTGAGATCTGGTCGCGTGTGTTCCTGCTGGTTGTCCAGTCGAAGCGGATGTCAACGCGGGTAAACATCACTGTAGCGCGAGAAGAAAACGTCGTCGTTTGGAGGTTGCGACTGGTTGTCCAGTTGCGAGTGATTTGTGCGTTACTGTAGCTCGCGTCTGGGTTCCTGTAGCTTGCTGCTGGTATTACGCGAGAGCTAGCGACTGGATGACGTCAGTTGTGTGACGCCGTTTTGTTTAGTTGCAACGCTGCGTTTATATGTTTCGGCTGGTACCAGCTTTTGGAGATTTCCCGCGAGGTTTAAACCAGTTGTCTGGTAGTCCAGCTTTTGGTTGAGAACTAGTCGTAGGTAGTGTTCTACGACGTTGTTTTGTTTAACGTGATTTGGGATTTCAGCAGCTGGTTTGGTTGCTTCTGCTGGTTGTATTTGTTGTTGGTGCCTGCTCGTTTTGTCGGTGGATGTTTTAACCAGCTTTTACGAGATTTATATAAGGAAGAGAAGACCTTCGATTTCACGCATTTGAATCCCATACTTAGAATATTTTCCAGTTGTTTTGATAGTATTTGAGTTGGTTGAGCGTGGCTCCCAGCTGCGAGCTTTACGCGTTGTCCGTGAGTTTTGGGTTGGTGATTCCCTGTATCTTGCGTATGTTCTACATGATGGAATCAGTATTTCTCAGGCCTTGTTTTGTGGTAATTGTTGCCCAAAAGTAAAGGTACGGATTTGAGCTTGATATTGCTAGGAATTGGCGTGAGAATGAATTCTAGATGGATGTTGTGTATTGAGGTGGATGTTGCTGTGTGCATACGTGATTTTTGTTGATCGCTTAGTTGCCCTGTTATGCATACACGCATTTTCCATATTGCATTCATATTGTTATTACAGCCATTGTTCGTAACTTGTATTGCTGTTGTTGATTCTTACCAGGATGCGAGGGCGAGCGGCAATACCGCGCTCTCAGCTCCGTGCTGGGATCATTAGCCACCATGCGCCGAGTGGTTAACTACCACAGTTCATGGGCGAGGCAACGGCAGGTTGAGTTGTTTGATGCATCTGGTATTTGGGTGTTGTATCACGGCGAGTGGCTCATATTACCACACTGTGAACACACCTCGTCGCCACTGTTATTGCAGATTCTTGGAGTTGTGCTTGAGTTCCTTAGCTCCCTTGTTGGTTGAGCCTTCCGTTGTTATCCGGTGTCTCATGCATAGCATCTGCATTTTATCTTATGCATTCTTTTAGCTTTATCTGTTGCTCTCCGTATTGGGGTTTGACCCCACGTCCCTCTGGGGCTTGGTTCGTTTCCTTGTTTGTGTTTTTTTCAGGAAACCCAGGTTTTACAGCTGGTCGAGGCTTTAACCCAGCTGGTGGTGCCCCAGGAGGTGGCTAGTGTGTCCCAGTTGCATATAGCATACTTATATATATGTATCAGTTAGCCAGGGGGATGCCCTGCGCTTTGTCGTTGTACCCCGTAGTGGAGTCTGATACATGTTTTGATTTATGTATGCTTTATTGTTTGTTATTTTATGAACTGAGATATATTTTGAGTATTGCCTATTTTAAAATTATATCGTTTTAAACCGTCAGGCCTAATCGTGAAAATTTTACCCACTTTTTGATAAGCTTCCGCATGTGTTTGGGTTTTTACTCTGTTTAGAGCACGAGGCCTGACATTTTTGGTATCAGAGCTTAAACTGGGATAAGCTCAATGTCTTTGATCACACTTGAGTCTAGGCACAGTTTTGTGTATTGCATGTGCTTGACTTATGTGACTACGTGCTGCCTATTTGTGTTATATGCTTTCTATGCTGTATTTGTTCTGCTTTGCTTGATCCTGTTGAGTGTATTTTAGATGCCGCCTAGACGTCGTGGTAGAGGTAGGGGGAAGTTCCAGGAATCAGGAGGTCAGAACGAGGATAAGTAAAGTGCTCCTAGTCATACTCGTGAGAGTAGCGAATAAGGGGAAGCTGAGGCTCCGTCGGCTCCGGTGGAGAGAATGGATTTGGTTATAGCTCGGTTTCAGAGGATGAACCCTCCTGTCTTTAATGGTGACGAGTCGAGTGAGGATGCTGATTCGTGGCTCCATAACGTCATTCATCTTTTCGATAAGGCTCATTATGACGATGAACTCCGGTTGAGGTTAGTGACCTTGTTGCTGAGGAAGGCCGCAGAGCGTTGGTAGCGAGGTGCGTCTAGTACCTTAGTGGAGACTGGAGTTGGTATCACTTGGGACACTTTCTGTGAGACCTTCAGGCAGGAGTATATCCCCGATTCGTATGTGGCTGCCCGTGAGCGGGAGTTAAAGTTTTGGGAGCAGGGCTCGTTGACTGTGCGCGAGTATGCTCGCAAGTTTTTTGCGTTGTTGGCTTATGTTCCGCATGTTGCTGGCCGGGAGAGGGCCAAGAGTACCATATTCGTGGAGGGCTTGAATGAAGAACTGTAGCAGCGGTTCTCAGGTGGAGTTTTGTGGCTTTTGTGGTGGAAAGCATCCTTCCACGCAGTGTGTAGGTGTGCAGGGCTCCTGCAACCTTTGTGGTCAGTACGGGCATTTTGCGAGAGTGTGTCCGCCAGCTGGATCACAGCAGACCGCGGCCCAGCCTCAGGGTCGTGGAGGTCAGTCTAGGGGTCGTTCTCAGCAGTTTCAGCAGCCCCATTTGGGTGAGACTCCGTTTAGACCGTTTCAGCAGCCTGGCCCTTCGCGTTTTGGGCAGTCGTCTCAGCCTTTCTTCCCAGGACCCCAGCATGCTCAGGTTAATGCCATCACGAGGGAGCAGGCCGAGGAGACACCGAGCCGGGTGATTGGAGGTACATGTCTTGTCTTTGACTTTCCTGCTCATGTGTTGTTTGACACCGGTGCATCACATTCGTTTATTTCTGATTCGTTTGTTGTTGAGCATGGTCTGTGTACCATTCCTTTGCGCGATGTCGTTTCTGTTTCCACCTCTGGTGGTGTGAGCCTGTTCTCCCTGGAGGTTTTGTTGGATGGTGTGCTGCGGTTTGGTAACATGTCCTGTTGGCGAATTTGATCCGTTTGATGCTTTGGGATTTCGATTGCATAGTTGGAATGGATGTGCTGTCCAACTATAGAGCCTACATGGACTGCTTCCATGGGATTGTACGCTTTAGGCCTTTGTCTGGCGAGAAGTGGGACTTCTACGGCCAGGATTCGCGATCGAAGATTCCGTTGGTTTCTGCGATGGAGATGTTTAGTTTGTTGTCTTTGGGAAATGCTGGCTTTATGATTTACGCTTTGGATGCGTCTTATTCTTCCAGTGTTCAGCTTAGTGACGTTCCCGTGGTGCGACACTTCCCCGACGTTTTTCCGGAGGAGATTCCTGGTTTTCGTCCGAGGCGGGAGATCGACTTCAGCATAGAGCTGGTGCCTGGCACAGCTCCGACTTTGCGTGATCCTTATCGTCTGGCGCCTGCGGAGTTGAGAGAACTCAAGGTGCAGTTAGATGATTTGCTGGAGAAAGGTTTTATTCGCCCTAGTATGTCACCGTGGGGAGCGCCCATCTTGTTTGTGAAGAAGAAGGATGGCTCAATGCGGATGTGCATTGATTTTCGTCAGTTGAATAAA
>KQ991638.1:37420-47675 GCA_001598015.1 Dorcoceras hygrometricum
ATGCCCAGCCTTGTGGCAGTGGTGGCAAACGTCCTCGCTCTTGTTAGGCTTAGAAGCCCTTGCCTTTGGCTTCTTGGCAGACTTTTCCTCTTTCGCAGGAGCAGAACGCTTCTTGCTCTTGCGTCTGGGTCCCTTCTTCGCAGAGGAAGAAGAACCCAGAAGGAGGACGGGTTTGTCCTTCTTTATAGTCCCCTCAAACACTACAAGCATGTTTACCACCTCTTCAAGAGTGGCTTCCAACTTTTTCATGTTTAAGTTGACCACAAAGGGGTCAAATGCAGCAGGCAGTGAGAGGAGAAGTACATCCACAGACAGCTCATGTGGAAGTGCGATATCAAGGCCCGACAGCTTTTCAACGAGCCCAATCATGCGAACCCAATGCTCACGGACCGAAGTCCCATCGCGCATGCGGCTCGTCATCAGCTCCTTGACAGCCGTGAACCTCTCATGTCGAGAGTTCTCCCCGTACAGTTCCTTGAGATGAAAAAGTATGGCAGAGGCATACTTTGTCTTCTCAAAGCGCCGTTGCATTTCTTTGGACATCGATGCCATCACATACCCGGGATACACGAGGCATAATTAATGTATCTGGGTATCATAGGAGGAGGGAGTTGGAGTGTACTCGGTATTAAGACATTGGCATGGGCCTCGGGATATCGACGTGACCCAGAGTGCTTCCAGATAGTGTGAAAAGTAACTCCTTCGGTCCCGAGAAGAAATTTCCGTGGTATATCAATAGTACCTCCATCTAGTCGAAAAGAGGTATTGAAGTTGAAGATGAAAGATAACTTGGGACCCGAAGACAAGGATTTGTGCATTTCTAAAGAAAATCTTGATCCAAGTTGTGAGACCTGAAAGTTTAGAAGGATTAATTGAGTTAATTAATCGGGTTTTAGTTGGATTCAGATTTGAGCGAACGATTCTGGGCTTGCAACTTTGAGTCGATATGCTTGGAGAAGCTATCGTGTTTTGTATAAGTCCTTGGAACAGATCTGGAGGGTTAGAGTTTTGTTGCGGGATCTGTGTAGTTGTGAGAATTGATCATCGCTGAGTGTTTGTGTCCAGCAGTCGTGGTGGAATCTATTGTCGCTGAGCAGAAGAGAGTGCGCTAGCTTGTGTCAGCAGCGAGTAGCTAAACTACGTCGTTTGGATTACTTGGAACGACAGCATTTTGGTTTAGCGGGCAAGACTCAGTGGTGAGCAGCTGGTCTTCAGATTCGAGAGAGACCTGAGTGTTAGAGAGCGACGCCGTTTTGGGTTTCAGAGTCCTCTTGCGCTAGAGATTCATATCTGAGTATCGGGTGACGTGTCCAGTTGCGATAGTGGACTTGTGCGACGTCGTTTGAGTTAGGAGAGATCTGCTTTGGCGTACCAGGAATATCAGCTTTGTACTTTAAGTTGTCGGTGGGATCTGTTCAGCAAGCACGGACATATTTGAGTATTTTTAGAGAGCTTTGACCCTTGTCTATTATTGTTCCCCGACACTTAGAAATATTTCCCGATTGTTGAACTCTGTCGCAATACCCTAGCTACTATTCATCGAACCTTATCTTCTCAGATTGCCGAAGGTAGACAGCTCCGATTGAAGTAAGAGTGGTTGCGCCGGACTCCTCTTGCTAAGACGCTTCGTTTGGTGCTGCTTTTGGACGCTTTCTTGAAGCTGGTGAGGTGTGCTAAGACATCTACATTGTGTAGTCTGTTGGGGTAAGTGTTCAGACCCTACCTTGTGTTTGTTTAGAGCTCTCTGTTGAGATAGAGGGGTAATATAGCGCTGGTCGAGTTCGTAGCTCCCAGCTGTTGCTTTTCTGTGTTTTGGTTCCTGAGTAGTTGCTTATGATGGCTTAGCAGGTGACAAATCTGTGTTGCTCGGACCCTGTTTGTGGTAATTGTAGCTCAGAAGATTTGAGGTACGGATGTGAGCTTGTTTTACAGCTTTGGATTGAGCATGGGTGATTATGCTTGTTGCTGTGTATGTTTTGAGTGTGATATATGTTTCTGTGTTGAAAATTTTAGCTGTTGCATACACGCATTTATCACTTTGAACTCAGATCTGTTGTAGCTGTGTCTTGTTGTTGCTGATTCTGTGCGTGCCAGGATGCTATTGAGGCTGAGCGGGTAACTCCCGTACCTAATATCCCTGCTGGGATCTGTTAGCCACTATTAGCGGAGTGGGTAGCTCCCACACCTCATGAGTTGGGCAACAGCAGGTTGAGCCATGTGTTGAATCTGGTACCGTGTGTTGAGACGAGTGGGTAGCTCCCATATACTCACACACCCCGTGGCCACCGATATCTGTTATCCATTGCTATCAGCCTTGATTATCGATCAGATTTGAGTTGCCTTCGAGATTCTGGCTCCCTGCCTTTGGGTGTAGCCTTCTGTTGTGCTCAGTTGTTCATGCATAGCATTTGCATATTACTTGTTGCTTCCCGTTAGCTGTTTTATGTTTCTCTCCGTACTGGGGTTTGACCCCATGACCCTCTGGGGCTGGTATTGTTTTCCTGTATGTGTTTTCAGGTTACCATGGTTACTCTGCGGGTCGTGGAGTGGACCCAGCTGGTGGTGCCCCAGGAGGTGGTTAGAGTGTCCCAGTTAGCGTATAGCATATATGTATAAGCACTGTTAGTCGGGGAGTGCCCTGGGCTTTGTTGTATTTCAGTTTCTTTTGGTAGTGCTTGTATTTATTGAATGTTGTACTGTTGTACTGAATTGTATTTATGGAACTGGGATATTTTGAGTATTGTTGTATTTTAAATTATATGTTTTAATCGTCAGTCCAAAAGCGAAAATTTTAAGCCACTTTTGTATGCTTCCACTATTGTTTTGCATGGTTTAATTCTGTATTGTGCACGAGGCCTGACATTTTTGGTATCAGAGCTTAAGTTGGGATAAGCTCGATTTCTTGTATCACAATTGAGTCTAGGCACAGTGTTGTGTGTTGCATGTGCTTGATTATGTGATCTATGTGATATATCTGTTGCTGTGTGACCTTACCCTCTTAGTGCCTTTGTAGATGCCGCCTAGACGTAGGGGTAGAGGTAGAGGGCTTTTTCAGGAAGAGTTCGATGTAACTCAATCATTCCACATACTGATTCACGTAATTCACATCCGCAAGATTCACAACATCAATCACAGCATGTTCACGCCTAAAGCTGCTAAGGCTGCTCAATTCGTACCTCAATTCCTCAATTTACCTAACAGATTCTCCTGGCTCAAATCACGCAGCAGGAACTTCCTGGAAGCTCAAATCTGTTACAACATAGCTAAAATCTTAGCTCAATCTCATCATAAGTACGCTAATCCTACGGCCAGAAGTCTAATTCAATTCCTACACTTTTACGCAGGCATTAGCTACAAGAACAGAGCTCAATTCTACGAAGAATGCTCACCCAAAAGCTCACGCTAGAAGAAGAACGCACGCACAGGCTTATCTCCAAAAGCTTCGAATTCCAGCAGCTTCGCGTTTCCACTTCCAGCGCAATTACCACGTCTAAAAGGGTAGCAAACTAAAGAGCTAAGCAAGGGGAATCCAGCGCCACTAAGATCTCCAAGAACAGAGGCTGGAATCAACGGAAAAAGGCAATAGAACACAACGGTGAACAGTAGCCCGACGAGGGTTTGGAGAAGAAGAGATGAGATATGGATGGTTCAAAATATTTCTAAGTGTCGATCAACACTTCTATAAATACCTCTTCAAACCTCGCCTGCTGATTCACCAAGATCTATCGAATTATTCAGCAGAAGTCTATCAGCAGCAATCTTCCCTTTTCATTTCGTAAAATCAGCAGCAACGACTAAACAACAAACACACGAAAACCTACAAAACGACACCGTTCCAACTTATCAAAACGACGCCGTAGCAACCACCAGCAGACAACAGCTCTCGCGTAAGCAAAACAACCAAGGGCTGATAACAGCTCTCTCTACAAAACAATCTATCTGCTGGTCGCGAGAAAACACTCAAAACAACGACGCATCTGAAGACGTAAAACTCTTGTGTATGTATGTAGTTAGTCACACAGTTGCGGCTGATGTGCAGTTATGAAGTAGTGGATCCTTCCGAGGTGGAAGAAGGGGAGATGTAGGATGTTGATATCCGAACTTCCATAAACAAATATGCTGGTCCATTCCTTTAAGCTTTTAGCATTCGCATTTTACAGTTAGCATATTTCATTAAGCATTGCACGCATAAACAGTTCAGCACTTAGCATATCATTTCAGCAGCACACACAAGCACGAGTCTTGAACAGATTTATGTTGTACATAAATCTGTTTGAGTTGTTTTAAAATATCAGGATTCAGTTCTGGTATTTTCCGCATGATTTTTAAATCATACCAGATCTGTCTCCGGTGCTCTTGTGATTTTATATGTTCAAGAACAAACGAGCTATTCCAGCTCAAGTTAGTATCAGCAGCGCGCAAATTTCTTTGAAACGTTTTTACAAACGCGCTCTTGCTGCTGATCTTTCTTTTTGATCCTATTTTCCAGGGACCAACAGTCAGAACGGGGAAGTGCAGCATAGTGTTCCTCATCGTGGACGCGATAGACAGATTGACTTGGAGGTAGATGAGCTGGCAGCCCATGTGGACAATATGGAACTGGTGATGGCGAGGTTTGAGCGAATGAATCCTCAGACGTTCAATGGCGATGAGCCTAGTTCCGATGCTGAGTCTTGATTATAGAATATTACTGGGTTGTTCGATCGTGTCAGGTACGATGATGAGCGTAGGCTGAGTTTAGCTACGTTTCAGTTGAGAAGAAGTGTCGAGCGTTAGTGGAGAGGTGCTTCTAGGACTCTCGAGGAGACATGTGTGGGGGTTTCGTGGAGTATCTTTTGTACTGCCTTTCGTCAGGAGTACGTTCCGTAATCTTTTGTGAACGCCAGGGAGCGAGAGTTCAATTACCTGGTTCAGGGATCTATGTCCGTGGGAGAGTATGCCCGGAGATTTTCTTCTCTTCTTGCGTATGTTCCGCATGTTGCTGGCATATAGAAGGCGAAGAGGAACAAGTTCATGGAGGGGCTCAATGAAGAGCTGTGTTCTTTTGTGTTGGCGGGTTCACCGGAGAGCTATGAAGAAGCGGTGGACAGGGCTATAGACATTGAGGAAGGACTGTAGAATCGTCGGTCGCGTGTTAAGATGCAAGGGGTGCAAGTCGTCCCGTGGTTCCCGGGGGAGCAACCTTCCCAATCAGTGCAGTCATCTCAGCCATCCCAGCAGCAGCAAGTAGCCCAACAGTCTGGACATCATAGGTTTTAGGCCTCGTGGTCATCAGTTTAAGAAGAAGTCGGGTTCTAGTTCTTCTGGCTCGGGTAGTTCCAGCAGCGGTAGTTCCAAGGTTTAGTATTGTGGCTAGTGTGGTGGAAGGCACCCGACAGCACAGTGTGTTGGTGTGCAAGGTTCGTGTAATGTTTGTGGACAATACGGACACTTTGCTAGAGTGTGTCCTTTGTCTGGATCTCAGCATATCGCAGCTCCAACGTAGGGTCGAGGTGAATCTTCTAGAGGTCCTTCGTTTCCTGCTCCACAGCAGAGGTTTAGGGAACCTCAGTTTAGGCCGTTTCAGCAGCCTGGTCCTTCGCGGTTTGGACAGTCTTCCCATTCTCAGTTTTCTAAACCTCAGTTTGCCCAGGTGAATGCCATGACAAGGGATCAAGCGGAGGGCACACTAGGCGGAGGAGTGATCACAAGTACTTGCTTTGTTTTTTATTTTCCTGCGCGTGTGTTTTTTGATACAGTAGCATCAAATTCGTTTATTTCTGATGCATTTGTGGTTGAGCATGGTTTGCATACCACTACTTTGTGTGATGTTGTATCTGTTGCGACTCCTGCCGGCGCGAGCCTGTTCTCCCAGGAGATTTTGTTGAATGGTATTCTTAAGTTAGGCGAGAGCGTGTTGTTAGCCAACCTGCTCAGGCTAGTGATGTGGGATTTTGATTGTATAGTGGGAATGGACGTGTTGTCTAGCTATAGGATTTAGGTCACAGTCTGGCGAGAAATGGAATTTCTATTGCCATGATTCCCGGTCGAAGATTTCTTTAGTCTCTGCGATGGAGATGTTTAGCCTGTTGTCGCTAGAGAATGCTGGTTTTATCATCTATGCCTTAGATGCGTCTTCTTCTTCGAGCGTAGAGCTTAGTAGAGTTCCCATGGTTCGACATTTCTCGGATGTGTTCTCGGAGGAGATTCCTGGTTTTCCTCCGAGGAGGGAGATAGACTTCACCATTGAGTTGGTACCTGGTACAGCCCTGATCTTGAGAGCTCCGTATCATTTAGCGCCTGCTGAGTTGAAGGAGCTTAAGGTTCAGCTTAGTGACTTGCTGGAGAAAGATTCATTAGGCCTAGCATGTCCCCGTGGGGAGCGCCTATCTTGTTTGTTAAGAAGAAGGACGGGTCGATGAGGATGTGTATCGACTTTATGCAGTTGAACAAGGAGACAGTGAAGAACAAGTACCCTTTGCCTAGGATCGATGACTTGTTTGATCAGCTTCAGGGTTCGGCTGTGTTTGGGAAGATCGATCTGCGTTCGGGGTACCATCAGTTGCGCATCCGAGAGCAGGATGTTGAGAAGACTACGTTTCGTACAAGGTATGGGCATTATGAGTTTCTAGTTATGCCTTTCGTTTTGACGAATGCTCCTGCAGTTTTCATGGACTTGATGAATAGAGTCTTTAGAGAGTTCATCGATCAGGTTGTGATTGTGTTTATCGATGAAATTTTGGTGTACTCTAAGACTCCGATGCAGCACAAAGAGCATTTGAAGTTGGTTCTTCAGATGCTTCGACACTTGTAGCTTTATGCTAAGTTCTCCAAGTGCGAGTTTTGGTTAGACCGAGTTGTGTTTCTGGGTCATGTGATTTCAGTCGATGGTATTTCTGTGGATCCCAGTAAGGTAGAGGCTGTGATTAACTGGGAGCGTCTCAAAAATGTTTCTGAGATTGTAGTTTCTTGGGTTTGGCTGGCTATTATCGGCGCTTTATAGAAGGATTTTCTAGTACAGCTAAGCCAATGACGCAATTGACTCAGAAAGATAAGAGGTTTGTGTGGACTAAGCAATGTGAGAATAGTTTTCTGTTGCTCAAAGAGAAGCTAACTACAGCGCCTATGTTGGCTTTGCCGTGTGGTTCAGGTGGTTTTGTAGTTTGTGCAGATGCTTTATTGAATGGATTGGGTTGTGTGTTGATACAGAATGGTCGAGTCATTGTGTATGCTTCTCATCAGTTGAAACCGCATGAGACTTGTTACCCAGTTCATGATTTGGAGCTTGTTAAGATAAAATTTATTAGTTTTGGTGATAACAAAATAAGACAAGAACTGAATTCTAAAGTAACATATGGACAGTTTGTCCAGTCGTAGCAATTAACAGTTAAGCATATTTCAGATTTTGGGTCGACTTTCACATATCGGGTTGAAAATATCAGTAGTAAAGATTTCAGATGTTGATAATATACGAGTAATCAGATTCTGGTATCGAGTCTTTATTTCAGCTGTGAGGGCAATTCAGATGTTGATCAAAGGGCTACACAATCAGACTCTGGTATTAGTTCAGCTATTGGGTATGTACTTCAGAAGTAAATTCTTTCAAATGTTGAGTACAGTTGCTTTTTAACAGCTGTTGTAAGTATTCAGATTTTTGGTTAACAAAGTTTTCAGAAGCCGTGACGTCATCTCAGTGTATTGAAGTGTTCAGAAGTCGTGACGTCACTCTGAGCTAAGCATTGACTTCTGAATTGAGTATTCGGGAACAGTTATTCAGACTTGAGCTACAGTGAGAAATCTGGTATTTAGAAGCATAATGTATTCAGACTTAAGTAACAGGTTGTGGTATATTATTTTAGTTAAATAGGTTATCAGAAGTGTTCGACTCAGACTTAGGAACAGTATTCTTTCAGAAGTCGCATGTATTCAGTTGTTGCAAAAACTCAGTTCTCTTTGTATTCAGCTTCGACAGCTATGAATATACAATCAGCGATGAGATAACCAAGGGAGAAAGAACTGTTTGAATGGAAAGAACTGTCAGGCGTAAAAAACGAACATCATCAAAAACGCTACCATATGTTTAAAATTGGAAAGAATCAATGGTTGTGATTGGATCGTACGAATGCCGGGAATTAAGGAGACATGTCAGAGATATTTTGGGTGATTGTACGCAGTGTATAGAGGACGTTATACGACGTTGGCTCAAATATGGATATACGACAATTTGGCCCTGATGAAGCGCAGATTACCATTTGGTGGAGCAGGATATACAGTTGTACGATGAACATATATTCCAAAAGGATTTTGTTTCCTTAGGCAAAATTTAATGACCGTTGGAGATAAAGGGTATAATTAGCTGAAGTTTCAAATGTAGAAGCTCTCTGGCTCTCCGCAACCTTTAGCTCTCTGCTGTATTTTGCTCTTAACACGATCATATTGCTCACACAGCTACTGGATATTCTGATCGCAAATATTCTCTAAGTCCAATATTACCAAATCGAAGAACATTCAAGTTCTAGCCCTCATTGTTTTCAATCTTCGATTTATCTTCTGGTTCACTTTTGTGAATCAAGTTTCATAGTATAAAAACCAGAATATTTACAGTCTCAAAACCATTGTATTTCATTGTTATCATTCATTTTGAGTCTGTAACGAACTGGCTTTGTGAAGCAGTTCGAAAAATCTCATTACTTGTATTCAGCAGCTGTGTATACTTTTTGATTGGAGTTGCTAGGAGTTCATCTTGAGCGAGGCTCGGTGACTGGGTGGTTATAGAGGCTGTAAACATCAAACTCTTCTAGTGGAACCTTCCTGAAAAGGAAAAAGGGGAGACGTAGGATTTGATATCCGAACTTCCATAAATAAATCTCTCGACCATATACTTTTACTTTACTGCATTTTTTTATTATTACACTGTTCACAGAATGATCGATTTCATTCCGCACATTATTTGTTAGTCGAGAAATCTGATTTTAGACTGGGATACCTTAAATCTGGTAACTCGGATTAAGGTTAAGCTAGACGCTCGCTCACAACAGAGTAAAATCACACAAACACAAGCGGAATCTATGAAAAAATGGGTAAAATTTTTGCTTTTGGCCTGACGGTTTAAAACGATATAATTAAAAATATTACGATACTCAGAGTAATCCCAGTTTGGAAAACCAACAAAACAATACAGCCAGTATAGCATCAAACACAAGCATTAGACTCCAACAACATAATAAAACAACAAAGCACAGGGCATCCCCTGGCTAACTGTACTGATACATAAGTATATGCTACACGCTACTGGGATACTCTAACCACCTCCTGGGGCACCTCCAGCTGGGTTAGCTCGACGACCAGCTGAATAACCAGGACAACACAACAGGCAAGGAAAACAACCAAGCCCCAGAGGGACATGGGGTCAAACCCCAGTACGGAGAGAAACTATAAAACAGTAGTAACCAGCAAGAATAAAATGCAGATGTTATGCATGAGACCAGAACAACAGCCGAAGGCTACAACCAAGGAAGGGAGCCAAAGAACTCAATGCACAGCTCAACAGGATCTGCAATAGAATATGTGGCCACGTTGAGTGTAGGACATGTGGGTGGTACCCACACACCCACCAATACCAGATGCATCAATAGCTCAACCTGTCGTTGCCCAACCTATGAACTGTGGTAGTTAGCCACTCGGCGCATAGGGGCTAACAAATCCTAGCAGGGAGATGAGAGTGCGGAATCACCGCTCACCCTTGCATCCTAGTAAGAAAACAGAGCAGCAACAACAAAACAAAGGCTGCAACAGCTGGTGGAACAATATGCCAATGCGTGTATGAACAACTAACAGCAAGCATATAACATATGCACAACAATCATACATGGCAGTATACAATGTAACAACAAGGCACACAGCAATTCCACCAATAGCCATCTCACAATTTATTCAAGCCATAACCTCGCTGTAATACAAGCTCCAAATCCGTACCTTAATTCTGTGTAACTGATACCTCAACAAACAGCCCGAGAATTCTAATTCCAACACCTGCCGAAGCAAATAACATACAAAACAATCTCAGGCATTACACAGAAAGTCACGGCCATCTACAGAACTCACGCAAGCCATAACCTCGCTGTAATACAAGCTCCAAATCCGTACCTTAATTCTGTGTAACTGATACCTCAACAAACAGCCCGAGAATTCTAATTCCAACACCTGCCGAAGCAAATAACATACAAAACAATCTCAGGCATTACACAGAAAGTCACGGCCATCTACAGAACTCACG
>KQ991638.1:76266-118925 GCA_001598015.1 Dorcoceras hygrometricum
TACTATTCACCCAAAATAGTACCTAACTTGTTTCCTTCATTCCAGGCAGCTGTACGATCCAACAAATCTTTTTCTTAAGAGCAAACGATCGTATTTCAAATACTTAGAGCTTGCGCCTGAAATTAGTTTGGAAAAGCACTATCTTCATCGTCGTTGTCAATAACTTCGATTGGAAAAACGCTTGGAAGAATTCATCTGCTGATATGCATATGCGTTTTTCCATCTGCTGATTCCTTTAGCAATAAAACGATGTCGTGTCAACTTAATCAAGTGACGCCGTTTTGTTATCTTGAAATACATCTGCTGGATAACATCAAGTAGTGCATCTGCTGGTTTGTCTAAGGAACGCTTCTGCTGAGATGATCAAAACGCTGTCGTTCCAACTTATTCACGCGACATCGTTTTGCAATCGCCAACTCCAAATACCAACTGCTGGTAGAAGCTCTCTGCTGATCCATTCCACTGTAGCTTCTGCTGAATGATGACGTCACTGCTGATGTCATCTATACTTAACGCTCCAGCTGATCTTCTTCGTTCCAGCTCTAGCTCCAGCTTGCGATTCTTCGTAGCTTCTTGCTTCTTGAATGGTGACTGTCAATAGATTCATCAACAGTACTTATAATCGCTACTGCTAACAGATTCGTCAACAGTAATTTGCGCGTCTTCTTCTTCGATAGATCTCTTCAGTAGACTTCTCAATACATGTACCAGTTGGTTCATCTTTTCTCTTTAGCACTTGCAGCTGGTTCATCGTTTCAGCTGGTTCATCATGCTCCAGCTGATTTCTTGGCCTCCGCCTGAATAAGAACAGCTGATATAACTCTGGACGTCTCCATTGCTAATTCAACTGCCGATTCTTATGAACACCAAACCATCTGCTGATCGTTTATGTCGTGAACCACCTGCTGGACAGATATAGCTGCTGCTGATCGTCTTCTTCGTTCCTAAAACCTATAAGCTTAAGTGGAATTGTTAGAGACACAATAATAGGTTTTGTGTAATTCAAAACATAATTGGGATCTGTCAAAACAGATCCAACAACAAACAAAGAAACGACCTGATCCGGACGACAGAGCCAAGACAGGTGCAGTAGTCAGTTTCTCCTTTAGCAATTTAAACGCATTCTCGCATTGCTCATTCCACACAAACCGCTTGTCCTTCTGAGTCGATTGAGTCATCGGCTTTGCTATGCTAGAAAGTCTTTCAATAAAACGACGGTAATAGCCAGCCAGACCCAGGAAACTGCGAATCTCGGATAAATTCCTGGGACGCTCCCAGTTCAACACAGCATCAACCTTGCTGGGATCCACAGAAATCCCCTCATTAGAAATGACACGACCCAAGAAAACGACGCGATCCAGCCAAAACTCACACTTGGAGAATTTAGCATACAGTTGCTGGTCTCTCAACGTCTGAAGGACAATTCTCAGGTGCTCCTTATGCTCCAAAGGAGTCTTAGAATATACCAAGATGTCGTCAATGAACACGATCACGAACTGATCTATGAACTCTCTGAAAATCCGGTTCATCAGATCCATAAACACTGCAGGCACGTTGGTCAATCCAAACGGCATAACCAAAAACTCAAAGTGTTCGTACCTCGTACGAAAAGCAGTCTTTGCGATATCTTGATCTCTTACTCTCAGCTGATGGTACCCTGAACGCAAGTCAATCTTCGAATACATCGCAGAACGTTGCAGTTGATCAAACAGATCATCGATCCTGGGTAAGGGATGCTTGTTCTTAACAGTTGCTTTGTTCAACTGGCGGAAATCAATGCACATCCAGATTGAGCCATCCTTCTTCTTCACAAATAAAATGGGTGCTCCCCAAGACGACATACTAGGTCGAATGAAACCTTTCTCCAGCAAATCGTCCAACTGCACCTTGAGTTCTCTCAACTCCGCAGGCGCCAAATGATACGGGGCACGAGAAATCGGAGCTGTGCCAGGCACCAGCTCAATGCTGAATTCAATCTTTTGCCTCGGAGGAAAACCAGGAATCTCCTCCGGAAACACATCGGGAAAATGTCGCACCACGGGAATGTCGCTAAGCTGCACACGAGAAGAAGAAGGTGCATCCAAATCGTAGATCATGAAACCAGCATTCCCTAAATTTAGAAAGCTGAACATCTCCATCGCTGAGACCAAAGGGATCTTCGATCGGGAATCCTGGCCGTAGAAGTCCCACTTCTCGCCAGACAAAGGCCTAAAACGTACAATCTCGTGAAAACAATCCACTGAGGCCCTATAGTTGGACAACACGTCCATCCCAACAATGCAATTGAAATCCCACAACATCAGACGAATCAGATTCGCTACCAAGACATGCTCACCAAACCGCAACACTCCATCTAACAAAACCTCCTGGGAAAACAGGCTCACAACGCTAGGGGTAGAAACAGAAACAGCATGGCGCAAAGAAATGGTGCACAGACCATGCTCAATAACCAAAGAATCAGAGACAAAACAATGCGATGCACCGGTGTCAAACAACACACGTGCAGGAAAATCGAAACGAGACATGTACCTGCGATCACTCTGCTCGGCGTCTCCTAGGCCTGCTCCCTAGTAATGACGTTGACCTGAGCATGCTAGGGTCCAGAATAGAACGGCTGAGACGACTTTCTGAATCGCGACGGACCAGGCTGTTGAAATGGCCTGAACGGAGTCTCACCCAACCGGGGCTGACGGACACACTCTCGCAAAATGCCCGTACTGACCACAAAGGTTGTAGGAACCCTGCACACCAACACACTGCGTAGACGGATGCTTCAAACACAAAAAACCACAAAACTCAGCCCTAGAACCACTGCTACTCGAGCTACCCGAACCAGACGAACCGGAACCAGACTTCTTCTTGAACTGCTGACCGTGGGGTCGAAACCTCTGACGGCCAGACTGTTGTGCCACCTACTGCTGCTGCTGCTGTGGGGGCTGATGGGCTTACTGCGAAGACTGAGAAAACTGCGCTCCCTGACCAGCAGGACGACTAACCTGCTTTGCCTGCTGCCTACGAGCATGACGACTCCGCAAACCCTCCTAAATATCAATGGCGCTATACACTGCCTCCGCATACATCTTGGGTTTGCTTCTCAGCACCATCTGATACAGTTCCTCATTCAAACCATCTAAAAATCTGGTCCTCTTGTCCCTCTCCCGGCCAACAACGTGCGGAACATATGCCAACAAAGAAGAAAAAGTCCGAGCATACTCACGAACGGACATCGTGCCCTGCTCCAGATGATCAAACTCCCGCTCACGGGCGTTAACGTAAGACTCGGACACATACTCCTGTCGGAAAGTGGTACAGAAACTATCCCAAGAGATCCCAACGTGGGTCTCCAACAAAGTACTCGAAGCACCTCGCCACCAGCGCTCTGCAGCCTTCCTAAGCAAGAGGGTCACTAGGCTCAACCGAAGATCATAGTCATACTGAACCCGATAGAAAAGCAATAATATTCCGGAGCTACGAGTCGGCATCCTTGCTAGACTCGTCACCATTAAAGACCGGAGGGTTCATGCGCTGAAACCTCGCTATAACAACGTCCATCCTCTTCATAGGGGGAGGCAAGTCACCAACTTCCTCCTCCTCATCATGCCTACTACGAGAACGACTAGGAGCACTACGCCGATCCTCGTTATATCCTACCGATTCCTCAAACTACCTCCTACCTCTACCACGACGTCTAGGTGGCATCTACGAATACACTCAACAGGATAAGCAACAGAGAACAGATACAGCATATATATCACAACAACAAGCATCACACAAGCAAATAAGTCAAGCACATGCAACACACGACACTGTGCCTAGACTCAAATGTGATCAAAGAAATCGAGCTTATCCCAGCTTAAGCTCTGATACCAAAAATGTCAGGCCTCGTGCTCTAACATATGGACAGTCTAGTCAGTCGTAGCAAGTTTAACAGTTTAAGCATAGTTTTCAGATGTTGGGTCGACGTTTCACATATCGGGTTGAAAATATCAGTAGTAAAGAGTTTCAGATGTTGATAATATACGAGTAATCAGATTCTGGTATCGAGTCTTATTTCAGCTGTGAGGGCAAGTTCAGATGTTGATCAAAGGGCTACGCAATCAGACTCTGGTATTAGTTCAGCTATTGGGTATGTACTTCAGAAGTAAATGCTTTCAAATGTTGAGTACAGTTGCTTTTTAACAGCTGTTGTAAGTATTCAGATTTTTGGTTAACAAAGTTTTCAGAAGCCGTGACGTCATCTCAGTGTATTGAAGTGTTCAGAAGTCGTGACGTCATTCTGAGCTAAGCATTGACTTCTGAATTGAGTATTCGGGAACAATTATTCAGACTTGAGCTACAGTGAGAAATCTGGTATTTAGAAGCATAATGTATTCAGACTTAAGTAACAGGTTGTGGTATATTGTTTCAATTAAATAGGTTATCAGAAGTGTTCGACTCAGACTTAGGAACAGTATTCTTTCAGAAGTCGCAAGTATTCAGTTGTTGAAAATACTTAGTTCTCTATGTATTCAGCTTCGACAGCTGTGAATATACAATCAGCGATGAGATAACCAAGGGAGAAAGAACTGTTTTAATGGAAAGAACCGTCAGGCGTAAAAAACGAACATCATCAAACGCTACCATATGTTTAAATTGGAAAGAATCAATGGTTGTGATTGGATCGTACGAATGCCGGGAATCAAGGAGACATGTCAGAGATATTTTGGGTGATTGTACGCAGTGTACAGAGGACGTTATACGACGTTTGCTCAAATATGGATATACGACAATTTGGCCATGATGAAGCGCAGATTACCATTTGGTGGAGCAGGATATACAGTTGTACGATGAACATATATTCAAAAAGGATTTTGTTTCCGTAGGCGAAATTTAATGACCGTTGAGATCAAAGGGTATAAAAGGCTGAAGAATTCAAATTGAGAAGCTCTCTGCCAATTCACCCATCCTCGCCTATTCTACACCTTCATCGTTCTTGAGCTTATTTGCTTATCGACGCTATCTTTCAAAAGCTCATACAGTCACTGGAAATCTACACTGCAAAAATCACTTAAGTTCTAGTGCTTTCAATCTCGAAGAACAGTTTTTGTTAGTTGTTCTTAATAGCTTAATCTTCGAGATATCATCTTCTGCTTCACATTTGTTGAATCGTGTTTCATAGTATAAAAACCAGAAGATTTACAGTCTCAAATAGTTGTGTATTTCACTGTACTATCATTTTGAGTTTGTAACGAATTGACTTTGTGAAGCAGTTCGAATAATACCATTACTTGTATTCAGCAGCTGTGTCAGCTTGTTGATTGGAGTTGTTAGGAGTGCACCTGTAGCGAGGCTCGGTGATTGGGTGTTTACAGTGTCTGTACTCATCAAAGCTTCTTGTGGAACCTTCTTGAATAAGGAAGAAGGGGAGACGTAGGATTTGATATCCGAACTTTCATAAACAAACTTCTGTGTAACGGATACCTCAACAAACAGCCCGAGAATTCTAATTCCAACACCTGCCGAAGCAAATAACATACAAAACAATCTCAGGCATTACACGAAAAGTCACGGCCATCTACAGAACTCATGGCTGGGAGTCATACACTCAACCAGCGCCCAATTCCATCAACACAACTTAACAGGAAGCTTAATTCAAGACTAGGAACAAGATCTCATCAAAAATTCGAAAGGCTACCTGAAAGCCCAAACGCACGGCCGAAAGACAGTAGCTTCGAGATTTCTCTCCAGCCCACTACAACCTCCAAAATAGGTAAAAGATGAAAGATATTATCAAGAGGAGTGCAACGCTACCTCGAACGTGAAAAAAGGTGGCCGTAATCGATGGAAATTCGCCGGAGAAACTCACGGTAAACAGTGCTCTAGGGTTCGAGAGGTAAGTCGACAATCGGGAGAAAATATCGCTAAGTATGGAACAAAGACCAAGCCTTGCTGCTTATATACACAACACTCACAACAGAGTAAAATCACGCAAACACAAGCAGAATCTATGAAAAAATGGGTAAAATTTTTGCTTTTGGCCTGACGGTTTAAAACGATATAATTAAAAATAGTACGATAATCAAAGTAATCCCAGTTTGGAAAACCAACAAAACAATACAGCCAGTATAGCATCAAACACAAGCATTGGACTCCAACAACATAATAAAACAACAAAGCACAGGGCATCCCCTGGCTAACTGTACTGATACATAAGTATATGCTACACGCAACTGGGATACTCTAACCACCTCCTGGGGCACCTCCAGCTGGGTTAGCTCGAGGACCAGCTGAATAACCAGGACAACACAACAGGCAAGGAAAACAACCAAGCCCCATAGGGAAATGGGGTCAAACCCCAGTACGGAGAGCAACTATAAAACAGCAAGAATAAAATGCAGATGCTATGCATGAGACCAGAACAACAGCCGAAGGCTACAACCTTGGAAGGGGGCCAAAGAACTCAATGCACAGCTCAACAGGATCTGCAATAGAATATGTGGCCACGGTGAGTGTAGGACATGTGGGCGCTACCCACTCACCCCTACTCGCCCACCAATACCAGATGCATCAATAGCTCAACATGCCGTTGCCCAACCTATGAACTGTGGTAGTTAGCCACTCGGTGCATAGGGGCTAACAAATCTCAGCAGGAATATGAGAGTGCGGAATCACCGCTCGCCCTCACATCCTGCTAAGAAAAAAGAGCAGAAACAACGAAACAAAGGTTGCAACAGCTGGTGGAACAATATGCCAATGCGTGTATGAACAACTAACAGCAAGCATATAACATATGCACAACAATCATACACAACAATGAGCAACTAACAACCAGCACATGACAATTCCAAAGAATAGCAACCTCACAATTTATCCAAGCCATAACCTCTCTGTCATACAAGCTCCAAATCTGTACCTTAATTCTGTGCACAATTACCACAACAAGAGTCCCGAGAAATCCGATACGCAACTTGCTGACCACACAGCATGCAAAACATAAATTCTACGGAACACAAGCACAGAATTCACGGCTGGGAGTTATACACTACAACCAGCTACCATTCTACTCAATCAGGAAGCTCATAACAAAGCTCTAAGGTAAGATCTTATCGCTAATTCAAAAGGCTACCTGAATAGCCAACACACGGCCGAAGTAAACAACTTCGCGATCTTACTTCCAGCTAACCACAGCCTCCAAGAATGGTATAGAATGAAAGAGCTTCACGAGAGGAGTCCAACGCTACCTCTAACGTACTAAACAGTGACCGGAAACGATGGGAATTGCCGGAGAAATACTACGGTGAATAGTGCTCTAGGGTTTGAAGCCAAGCTGCTGACAGCAACGGGAACAGTGCAAAGCTGATGAAGAAATATCCAACAGCTTCTTCAACAGTGCAAAGCTCACACCAGCAACAGAAACACAAAGGCAACGAGTGCTAATCAAAACTTCGTCGCTCCCGACACGTCACCAAATCTGATCAAAGTGCTACGCTACAACAAAGTCCATACCAAGCCAAAACGACGTCGCGCAACCCACGTCATCATATCTGATGAACTAAACATCCGCAACAGCGATCGCTAGAGCTAGAACAATACGGCGTCGTAACAACTAAATCAAACGACGTCGCATAGAATACGTAATCATATCTGTCGACAGATGATCAACCAAACCAACAACTGGAATTCACGTCAGCGTTGCTGTTGCTTCTCAACACAACACAACGCCAAAAATGCCAACTGCTGACAGATTTCACCAAACGCTAAACGACGGAGTTTTTGAACACGCTACAGGAACTTGCTGCTACCAGATATCACCATTCCAAACAGGTTTCTCACAAACAGAATTCTCTTCCAAAACTCAAAAATACGAAAACCTCCAGAATTGTTCTAAATTAGATTTCTGACCCGAAAATGCAAACGAAACCTCAAAAAGAATTCCAAACATCCAGAAATCCTCAAAAACTGAAATCCAACAATTAATCTTCATTACAATTTCAGGTCTCACACTATCAATTGGTATCAGAGCCTGCGCTATCTCAGTATTGAACAGTCTGTTATTTGTGACTTATATATTTCAATATGTCTACCTCTCACAACAAGATTCCTATGTTTTCTAAGGAATATGATGACTGGAAGATCAGAATGCAAGAGCACCTGGCTGCTCAGGACGATGATATGTGGTCAGTCATCACTGATGGTCCATTGAAAATAATGAATATAAACATAGCATTCGCGACGAGTGATGGTGCACCAGAATATGTGGAAAAGAGGAGACACGAGT
Source organism: Dorcoceras hygrometricum (assembly GCA_001598015.1). NCBI lineage: Eukaryota > Viridiplantae > Streptophyta > Magnoliopsida > Lamiales > Gesneriaceae > Dorcoceras > Dorcoceras hygrometricum. Next base: position 84,524 of record KQ991638.1, read on the forward strand.
ACACTAATGAGGAGAAAAAGAAGGCAAATCTGGACAATGTGGCCTGGGATATTCTATACAAGACGTTGGACAAGAATATGTTCAGCAAAATCAAAACCTGTACCACTGTCAAGGAAATCTGGGAGAAGCTAATCAAAAAATGCGAGGGCAATGATGAGACGAAAGAGAACAAGCTTACTGTGGCTCAGCTGAAATATGAGTCGATAAATATGAAAGATGGAGATACCATGGCGGAGTTTTACGAACGTTTTAGTGCTGTGGTAATTGAGTTGAGAAGTTTGGGCAAAGAATACATCAACCGTGAGTTGGCGTTGAAGGTGATGAGAGCGCTGCCCAGAGAGTGGGATGTTAAGACGATGGACATGCGCGAGTCCAAGGATCTGAACAAGCTGGAACTTCATGATCTTTTTGCAAATCTTAAAGCCTATGATTTTGAGTTAGAAACAAGATCTGAAGTTGGACCCTCAGCATCTCAACCGACAAAAGCACTAGCAGCAACAACATCTGAACAGTGCTCTCCAAGCACGAGCAAGTCTGCCGATCAATTCAGAAACGACGTCATGTCCCTCTTCGTTAAGAAGTTTGGGAAATATTTGAGAAAATCCTACAACCCTTCTTTCTCTCATAATAATTATAATAAATCTGAAAAATTGTCTACTGACATGAATTGTTTAAATTGTGATCGTCCAGGGCACTTTTCTACTGATTGCAAGAGGCCCAAGAAAGAGGACAGATTCAAGAGCGATGAGAAGAAATAAGATAGATCCAAGGAAAGAACCAAGGATAGAAGGATGAGGACGAGAGCTGATAAGAGGCCCAGCATAAAGAATGATCGCAAAGTACTAGTTGCTGAGGAGAGCAACAAGAACTGGGATGATACTGATACAGATTCCTCATCAAGCAGTTCTTCATGCAGCGATAGTGAACAGGAGGAAGTTCACTATCTCATGGCCAATCAAGCTTCGGAAGATGAGGTATTGGATTTTTCAAATACTGAATTTACACGAGAGGACCTAATCACTTCATTAAATGAAATGGTCCATGTGTACCGTAAGCTTTCTCAGACATTAGAGGAAGTTAAAGTTGAAAACGTAGATTTGAAAAACAGTTCAGTGGAACCAAGATCTGTACAACTTGGTAAAACTGATAGTTTACAAATTGAGTTGAGTAAGCTGAAGACTGAGAATGAATCTTTGAGGATATCCAGTGAGCTCGAGTCTGAAATTGAAAAGTTAAAACTGATAATGAGTTCCTGGACCCAGTCTTCTGTTTCTCTAGATAAACTGTGTGAAATTCAGAAGCCAGCAAACGATAGAACTTGCTTAGGTTTCAATGGTAGTGAAAGCAGCGCTGGAGAAACCAGTACTCAGTCATATCTGGCATATGACAAGTTCAAAAAAATGAGCTTTGTCAAAGCCAGTATGACACATGATACATCCGAATCAGTAGGTATGATGACCAGATCTCTTCAAAGCTGAATCATAAAGAAAAAACGATGGTAGCGGTTTTTTCTAAGACCTGAGATCTCCAAGCCAAGCTCGCTAAAGAACAGATTTGACAAAGATAAAGCGAAAGTTGGTTCTAATTCGTTTCTTTCTCACCAGCCCAGGCGCAGTTCGAAGAAGGCAAAATCTGTTTGGAGAAAGGTTCAGTCGAGGAGAGATCTGAATGGTCAATATATCAAACCAACACTCAACAAATCTCACAATATTTCTGCACTGACCCTTGTGGACTATCATATTGGGAAAACTGTTAAAGTCATTCAAGTATGGGTCCCGAAAGGGGTAATCTTATCTGGACCCAAGTAAAATTGTGTACCAAAATCTGTTTTTATGATTGCAGGACAACAGGTACAAAGATGGAGATGAATCGATCATTTGGTACCTGGATAGTGGATGTGCAAGACACATGACTGGAAATCCAAAGTTGCTATCAGATGTTACCCCGCACAAAGGAGCAAATATTGTCTTTGATAATAACTCACATGGTAACACCGTGGGTAAGTGTAAGCTTAACCATGGTAACATTTCAATATCTGATGTTTTAGTTGTTGATAACTTGCATTATAATTTGATTAGCATAAGTCAGCTATGTGACAATGGTTACATAGTTAACTTTCAACAACACACATGCACAGTTCAGAGTCCAGAAGGACTGACTGTATTGGTAGGTAAAAGGTCGGGGAATACCTACATTATCAATTGGTCAGAACCCATGGGATCTGAACAGATTTGCTTAGCAGCCAATTCTTCCAAGAGCTGGTTGTGGCATCAGCGGATGAACCATCTAAACTTTAAAACTCTTGCCCATTTGAGTCAGCATGAACTGGTTTCTGGTATGCCCAAAAATCAGTTTTTCTAAAGACAAGATCTGTGCCGCATGTCAGCTTGGTAAACAAATTCGTTCTACTTTTAAAAAGAAAGGCGGTAAACGTTCTTCCCAAAGCTTAGAGCTTTTACATATGGATCTTTTTGGTCCTATTCCCGTAACAAGCTTAGGGGGAACGATATACACCCTCGTTGTTGTTGACGATTTTACAAAATTCACTTGGGTGTTGTTTTTAAAAGAAAAATCTGATACCGATAACCAGCTTATTCGGTTTTTAAAACATTTGAAAAATGACAGATCTTGTACAGTCAACAGAATAATAAGTGATCGTGGTACCGAGTTTTTAAATCAAAAATTATCTTCTTATCTGGATGACATAGGGATAAAGCATGAGCTTTCTGCAGCTAGAACTCCTCAACAGAACGGGATGGTTGAGAGAAGAAATCTCACTTTAAAAGAAGCTGCAAGATCTAACATTGCTTATTCTGGCATTTCGCAAAAATTTTTGGCAGAAGCAGTTAATACAGCTTGCTAAACTCAGAGCAGATCTATGATTAAAAAGTTGCACGATAAAACCCCATATGAGATCTGGAGTGGCAAGAAACCTGATATTTCATATTTCATGGTGTTTGGGTGCAGATGCTTCATTCACAATAATGGTAAGAAGCACTTAACAGCTTTTGATGCAAAATCTGATGCAGGTATCTTCTAGGATATTCAGCAGTGAGCAAGGCTTATCGAGTATTTAACAATTGAAGTCTAACTGTTGAAGAGTCATCACACGTTGTCTTTGATGAGACAAGTTTTAGATCCAACTCAGCTGCGAGCCTTAACAACTTATGTACACGTCTAGAATCATCCAGCATTGATGACTCGGATGATGACGTGGCACAACAAAGACATTCAGCAGAGATGGAACCAGCACTGGACACACCGCATAACAATGCTCAACAAGATCTGACAGGTAATCCAGTAGTCATCGATTTGACTAAAGTTGACTCAACGCAGGATCAGATCTCTCCAAGAGTGCCTGCTGTTGGATCTGAAGCGACAAATGCGCAAGATTCTCAAACAGATGTTGCTCAAACAGATGTTGCAAAAACAGATCTCGCCATACATCGACCAACGTCTGATGCACAAGATGAAATTGCGAACCATCAATTGACATCAAACAATCCAGATGTGGCTATCCAGCATGATATCCAAGCAGAACATGAAGCAAATCCAATTGGACTTGATCTTCGGTGGAATATAAATCATCCACCCGAGCAGGTCATAGGTAACATCGAATATCCTGTTCGCAAACGAATCCAGCTATTGCATGATTATTTTGATCTCACATATAGAACCAAAACAAATAGATGAAGCCTTAGTAGACCCAAGCTGGGTAGAAGCAATGCAAGAAGAACTAAACCAATTTAAGAGAAATAACGTATGGAAAATTGTACCTAGACCTTCAAATCATTCAGTTATAGGAACTAGATGGGTCTTTAGAAACAAACTAAATGAAGATGTAATAGTAACAAGAAATAAAGCTAGACTGGTAGCTCAAGGATTTAGGCAAATGGAAGGAATAGATTTTGATTAAACCTTCACACCAGTAGCTAGACTAGAAGCTATACGCATGTTCCTTGCATATGCTGCATTTAAAGATTTTAAAGTATTTCAAATGAATGTTAAGAGTGCATTTCTCAATGACAATAACAGAGGAAGTGTATGTTGCACAACCTCCTGGCTTCGTAGATCAAACATATCCAAACGATGTTTATAAATTGGATAAAGCTCTATATGGGTTGAATCAAGTGTTGGCCCAGCGGCGGATCCGGATCCCGCTCCCGGGGCGCAGTGGAAGAATTAAAATTTTGGAGCCCGGGAACGGTCAATACACCTAAACAATTGAATAAACTTATTAATAGAATGTTCAGAGCAGTACCTTGCTGGCGTCTGGCTCCGACCAATTTCACGAGGAAATTGGCACTTCAACGGTTGATCGATTTCGGACTCCTAATCCAGTCCACGACCGGAATCTCAATTCCTTCGCCGATTTGCAATAGAAAACCGATGAAAGTTTCATGGACGGAATCTCCTCGCCGGAACGGTCGGAAAAAATTCCGACGGCGGCGGCGTCGGCGTCGGGCGACGACGGCGCCGGGGAGGAGAGGAAGGGATAAATTTATAAGCTGAGGAGCTTTTGGTGTCTCAAATGAATCTCCCAGGGCCTCTATTTATAGATTTTACCATGGGCTTCAACCAGCTTAATGGGCTTGGGTCGGGCCCAGGCCCAGAGTGAACATTGGTTTCAGGTCCATCACTGTGGCTCCATCATAATCCCGATCGACGATCAGATCGGACCGATCTATACAGTTTACAAAACTAAGCATTATGATGTGAAAATAATTTTTCGGACCACCTAATCCAAAATAGCAGTTTGGCCCACGTAAGCTTTAAGGATAGTCAAACTAGTCCAAACTTAGGGAAATTGCATTTTGACCCTATTTAATTTTAGGAAGTCACACTTCCATCCTTCCTCCTACTATACTCAACAAATTGAGCTTAATTTCCGTACGGGAATTGAGAAACCAGTACTTGTGTGACCCTCAATGGTTCAGGGATACAGCTAGCCGTGGGCTCACAACATTTGTGACTCCGAAACCACATTTTCGGACTAACACATCGGATCATGGTAAAGCGTCTAGCAACATCACCCTGATGCTGCAATGTACTCAGCCTCAGTGGTTGAATCCGTGATGGTGTCTTGCTTGGAACTCTTCCAAGAGACAGCACCACCATTGAGCATGAATACAAATCCAGAGGTTGATTTCGAATCATCCACGTCACACTGGAAGCTAGAATCAGTGTAGCCTTCTAGTTTCAGTTCACCACCCCCATAGACCATGAACATATTCTTAGTCCTTCGCAAGTACTTAAGAATATCCTTCACGGCCTTCCAATGCAATTGGCCGGGGTTGGCCTGGTAGGGGCTCGTGACACTCAGAGCATATGCGACATCCGGTCTAGTTGAGATCATGCCATACATAATACTACCTATTGTCGAGGCATATGGCACACGTGTCATACTCTCTATCTTCTCATCAGTATTTGGACACATAGACTTGGATAGTGTGACCCCGTGGCACATAGGTAGGTGTCCTCTCTTGGACTCTTCCATAGAGAACCTCTTAAGTATGGTATCGATGTAGGTCGCTTGGGTGAGTCCGAGCATCCTTTTCGATCTATCCCTATAGATTGTATTCCCAGAATATAGGATGCTTCACCCATGTCCTTCATCGAGAATCTACTAGACAACCATACTTTAGTTTACTGCAACATTCCTACATCATTCCCAATGAGTAGGATATCATCAACATAAAGTACAAGTAATGTCACAGCAATTTTAACTATCTTATTATACACACATGGCTCCTCGGGATTCTTGATGAAACCAAATTCTTTAATGGTTTCATCAAATCTACGGTTCCAACTTCTCGATGCTTGTTTGAGACCGTAGATCGATCTCTGAAGTTTGCATACTTTATGCTCACTTCCTACAGATGTGAAACCCTCAGGTTGCGTCATATAGATCTCTTCCTTAATGTTTCCATTAAGGAACGCAGTTTTTCACATCCATTTGCCATATCTAATAGTCGTACCACGCGGCTATGGCTAGTAGGATTCTAATTGACTTGAACATTGCGACTGGTGAGAAGGTTTCGTTGTCTTTGAGTGTAACCTTTCGCGACCAGTCGCGCCTTGTAGGTCAGTACCTTAGCATCAGGCCCAAGTTTTCTCTTGTATATCCATTTACACCCAATAAGAACTATTCCTTCGGAGGGATTAACAAGAGTCCAAACTTGGTTTTAATGCATTGAGTCAATCTCAGATTGCATTGCTTCAAGCCACAAATTAGAATCAGTATCGGAAATTTCTTCCTTCAAGGTTCTTGGATCACATCCAATGGTTTGATCACTTTGATAATCTTCAAGGATGAAACCATATCTAACAGGAGCCCTAGGAACCATTTCAGATCTCCTAGGTGTGTTCATATCAAGTATTGGCTCTTGAGGTGTGGGATATTCATTTGGTACTTCAGATGGTTCTCGAACCTCTTCGATTTCTACTATCTTGCCTTTTCTATCAAGTAGAAATTCCCTTTCCAGAAAGGTGGTATTTCTAGAGACAAACACTTTTGTTTCATTGGGATACTAGAAGTGGTATCCCATTGAATTCTTAGGATACCCATTGAAGTAACATAAGATGGATCTATTATCCAGCTTATCTCCCACTGTCTGCTTCACGTAAACAGGACATCCACAAATCCTCAAGTATGAGTACTTTGGTGGCTTGCCCATCTATATCTCATATGTATTTTTATCCACTGCCTTGGTATGGACATTGTTCAACAACATTATCGTCGTTTCCAGCGCATAGCCCCAAAACGAGGCAGGAATTTTAGTGAAACTCATCATAGATCGAACCATGTCCATCAAGATTCGATTACGACGCTCCGCTACACCATTGAGCTGTGGTGTGGCCGGAGGGGTCCACTGTGAGAGAATCCCATTCTCTTTAAGATAGTCTTGAAATTCGACACTCAAGTATTCTCCACCTCGATCGGATCGAAGTGTTTTAATACTTTTCCCCAACTGATTTCTACTTCAGCCTTGAATTCTTTGAACTTTTCAATTAGCCTTATAGTGCAGGCTGATTGGAGGGAGATCGATTCCGGTCGTGGACCTGATTGACGGATCTACCGCCACCTACCGTGAAGAGCCGGCGTCTTTACGAAACCGGTCGGAGCCAGGCACAAGTGCCAGCAAGGTATTCTTTTGAAACACCCTATGAATGTCATAGAATTTGAATTGTTCATCGTATTGATCGTCTCCCGGCATCTATTTTCTGTTCTTCCGCTGCCTCGCCGGGGGGCGTGATCCGGATCCCCAACAGTTCTCTGGCCAGAGATTTGTCACACTATCATCTCCTCAGATAGCATAGGATATCCACGCACAAGGGCGATAGATGAGTCCTCGACAACGAAGCATCGACTCCTACATGCATTGGGACCTCACCCAACCCCGCCACCTGATGACCCCCACTGAGTCGGTAACGGGTCAAAGTGAGGCTCCTATCATGTAGAGCCTCAATGACATTTCGAGTAATGAGGGCTAATATGTACAACCAACACCTCATACTTAATCCACTCGACAAATGGTAACCACTTGGAAAGTCCGAACGAGGGTAGTAGATCACCAGGTCACTATCCATCTGCATGCTCAGAACATCACAATGTTCCATATCAATGAAACGTGGTACTTCACATCACAGATGCTAGTCTCAAACTTGGGCAGCCTTATCGTCATTTTGACGGCCCAATCGACTAGGAACGAGTTTAGAATACACATTGACTATTAGATGTATTTCATGATAGCCATCATATCCACTATCACATCTAACATACACTATGGTGCATCCAGGTCTTTATCCAACACAATTGTTAATATTATAAAATAATGACGATAAAGAATGCCATAAAAGAATACGAATTTCATAAATAAAGATCGTTTTACATAGAGTCAACAAGAACCAACACGCCACAAGTTGGATAGTTAGGCACATACTCTAACAGCAGAGCTTGGTATGATACACTGTCAAAATTCTTAATTGATCATGATTTTACAATAGGCACTGTGGATAAGACACTATTTAAATTTGTCAAATCTGATCATGTTCTGTTAGTGCAAATCTATGTGGATGATATTATATTTGGGTCAACTAAACCCCAAATTGTGTCAGATGTTTTCTAAGCTAATGCAGGACAAATTTGAGATGAGCATGATGGGCGAGCTAACGTTCTTTCTGGGCTTACAATTTAGACAGCTGGATAATGGAATCTTCATTAGTCAAGCTAAGTATACAAAAGAACTGCTGAAGAAATTTGGCATGGACAACTGTTCAGCAGCAGCGACCCCAATGAGCTCATAAATCAAGCTGGAAAAAGACAAAGCTGGTACTGCCATTGAGGTATCATTATATCGTGGTATTATAGGCTCCCTGATTTACTTGACTGCTAGAAGACCATACATCATGTTTGATGTCTGTATGTGAGCTAGATTCCAATCGGAGCCAAAGCAATCACATTATATTGCTGTAAAAAGAATCTTGAAATATTTAAAAGGAACTTCCAATGTGGGTCTTTGGAATCTCAAAGACTCAGGATTTCAACTAATCGGTTATAGTGATGCAGACTACGCAGGATGTAGAGTTGATCGTAAAAGCATCAGCAGTACTTGTCAATTATTAGGAGATTGATTGATTTCACGGTTCAGTAAGAAGCAGACATCCATTGCAACGTCCACATCTGAATCAAAGTACTTAGCGGCAGGAAGCTGTTGTGATCAGATCTTATGGATTCAACACCAGCTTAAGGACTATGGCATTGATGCTTCTGAAGCGCCTATTCTCTGTGACAACACCAGTGCTATATTGAAATTACTCAAAATCCAGTACTGCATTCAAGAATGAAGCATATAGACATTAAGCATCACTTTATAAGAGACCATGTACTCAAGAAGGACGTCAAGCTGGAGTATGTGTCGACTGGGCAGCAAGTAGCTGACATCTTCACAAATCTCCTGCCAGACGCTAAGTTTCTTATTTTAGAAATCTATTGGGTCTCTTAGAACTGCCTTGATTGTCTTTGCTCTAACAATTTGCAGGTTGAACAGCTTCTGGTTTTGTTAAATCTGAGTCTACTGTTCAGCGGGAACATCGTGGAATTCAGATTTGATAAAATATCAGACTTGGGAGATCTCAGCTTTAGGGGGAACGAGAGCTCAGAATTAATAAGTGCTGAGTCAACTGAATATGTGAGATCTGGATACACTCAGATGTCATGTATAAACAATTGGTATTTATCCATGATCAGATCTCGCAACACCCCTACTGACACATTAAATAGATCTTAAGGTTGTGACGTATTGAGCTTTTTGCGCCAGTGATCTATTTACCATTTTACCCTCGCTGTTAAAATTTGAAATCATTTTAATATATTCTTCTTATTTCACAATAATTGATAAAATCTTTTCAAAATCATTTCCAAATTGATCACGCCATCGGATGATTGACACGTGGTTGTCATCATGCGTAACGTCACATCCACATTTTCTATCTCTAGTACCTTTTGCATTCTCGTTTATATTTACGTTTTCCTTTTCATCTTCACTTACCTTGAGCATTTTACTCTCCAGTATTCTTGTGTTCTTGCCTTTTGTGTATTTTTCTGCAGATATCTCTCAGACGCGCTCTCCTTAATCAATCTACTGCAATGGCATCTTCCTTTATAAGCAACACCGTTCACGTTATGTTTGACTCTGTCCTTGCCATGGACGACGAGGGAATAGTGGCTATATTCGAAGCCCTAGTGGCGTCAGGCCTAAAGGGGTTTCTGGGTTGCCCAGCAGTAATATATGAAGCTGCTATGATAGAGTTCTTTCAGCATGGCTCCGTCCGAGATGGAATGATGGTTAGTACTATTCAAGGGAAAACTGTAGAAATCACTGAGTAAGTTTTTGCTGGAACGTTTGAGTTACCTATGGATGGCTTGACAGATTTGAATGAGGTCCTGAAGGACTTAGTTTTTGATGTGAGGAGTATTTTCTCTTTCACGGTGAACAGGTGAGCACTTCCTGCAAGAAACGGGAGATGAAGATTGAGTTCAGATTGTTAAGTGATATACTAACAAAATCAATCTTCGTGAAGTCCGGGTCTTTCAACGCAATCACCCACAAAAGATTCTTGATGATGGCTGCCATCAATTGAGGTATCCAAATTAACTGGAGCAGGGTACAATTCAATATATTTAAGGATATGGTGATGCCCGGGTCGAAGTAAGCCCGAGGTTATGCAATACAGATTTTTTGTTTGTTGAAGAAAGTACAAGATTTGGAGTTGGGTGATGTCAAGGCGTTTCCACCTCTGAAAATCTTGACTGAGAGAACTGTTAACAAAAATATATTGCCATTAATGATAAGATTTATGTTGAAGATGTAGAGGGAGTGGCAGATGAATCCAGGGTGAAGAAGACACCTATGAAAAAGGCCGTATCTAAAAAGAGACCAGTTACTGCTCTGGATGAGCACATATCAAAGAAGAAGAGGACTAGGGTTGGAAAGGCTGCTAAAAGTTCAGCGATTGTTACATAGCACAAGAAGCTATCCCTCTGCAAATCGTTGAACCAATTCGAGTTGTGCCAGCTGTGCTACCTTCTAAGCCAAAGCAAAAAGCTCCTAAGAGGAGATTAAAATTGCCAGCAGGATCGGATGAAGAAATTGTTGAAGAAGAGACAGCTGTTGGTGGTATTTCTGAGAAGGATTCTGTGCCAGCTAGAGCAGATGTTGTTGATAAAGAGATATCAACTGCTGATGACATGGACAACATAATTGAACAAGTAATTGCTGAAACTGCTCAGTTTGAGACAGATGTTGGAGGAACAGATGTCGGAGAAACAAATGTTGGGGATCCGGCAGTTCAAAGAGCTGATGAGATGGAGCAGTGGTTCAATGTTTATACGAGGAATTTGTTTCTCGAGAAGCTGATAGAATGGTTGAATCAGCAGTGATACTGATGAAGAGGATTGTAACTGATAAGGTCACTGAAACAGATTGCTGGTGGAACAGACGGTAAAACGATCAGATGAGAAGGAGAAGGATGCAGAATCTGGAGCTAGTGAGGAACGTGTGGTTGCGAAGAAAAGTGCAGAATTTTTATGCAACAAGCCAAAATGATGAAGAGCTGATGTCTAAATGACTTGATGATGCAAATTTATGATGATATGATGCTTCCATCAGTTACTGCTGCTGAAGTCACCAAGATTAAATTTGGTCTCATAGTAAAAATCAACGAAGTACAGGACAAGGACTGGTACTATGCTAGTCTCCCACAGATCTCTGCTACTGACAAAGGGAAGGAGCCTTTGGAATAAGCTGACGCTGTGAAAGGAAACCCAGCTAGAGAAATGGTTCAGCTTATCTGTGGAGATGTAGAGTTTCTTGTACAGCTACGTGAACAGGTTATACAGGATGTTGTTTCTTTCTTTCATTCTTTTAGTCTCAGCCAGATACTGGATTTAGAATCAGTAAGAGAAATAGCCGCAAAGGAAAAGCATATGTTGTCTTGGGCGGAAACAAACTCTCTGGAGACTGCAGTAAAGCGAAGAGTGTACATAATTGTCAAATACAGAGAAATGCTGCTGCGAAAATTTTTGGTATCACATCGGAAATATTTCGTACCTAGCCAACCATGGACAGTAATGGCTTCGCAAATCATTGATCTACTTTCTCCTGCTCATCATAAATCTCTCGAAGCACTGTTGGCACAGAAGAAAGAACATGGTTTGATATGGGAACGTCCATGTTCCAGCAGTCTCTTTGATGACTCTGTCGATGGAGGTGGTGCAGTCCTTGCCCGATTTTATTCTCTGGCCAAGTCCACTTGCTGGGTGAGGCCGATGGTGTTAATTGATGGGGTCTGGACACCTTTACAGGGTAATGATTATTGGAGAAGCAGTTGCAGATTATCTATTTTTGTAAATAAACAACAGCTGCCGGAAAGGGCTATTGAAGACAGTTTTGTTCCTCATTGCTATTTTATCAAGCCTGGTCAATATTGGGGAGCATCGCAGTCTATCATCAAAATGTGGGGCTGGTTCAGAGTGTGTAAAGATATTATTCGCTACAGTATGTTCGGTTGTCTGCGACTACTCGGGTCTATAAATTCTTGCAGGGATATTGTTGTTAAGAGTTCAGTTGTAGATATCTTTGAGAAGGTTCCGACTGGTTTTTGCGACGTTCTTCAGCAAGGCAAAGATACAAACAGTTTTGTTAGATATTTCAGTGATTCTGTTGTAAAGCCAGTTTTACAGTGCTGGCCAGAAGTAGAGTTAGTTTCTTCCGATGGTTCTACAGACTATCATTCTCCATCTTCTCAGTCTCTCTCATCAAGAAGTGACAAGCTAGATTTTCATCTCAGCAGTCCCATTGATGAAGATGTTTTTGCCACAACTGATGTTGGATCTACTCCTGCTGTTGCTCAGCTTTCTTTACCACCTGTTGTTTCAAAATATTTTGATGATCTACGGGTTTCTATTTCTTGCATTATTGTAAATCAATCAAAGGAGTCTAGGAGGCAGGGTGATACTCATGACGAAGTTCTGGTTAAAATCAAAAATCTTGAGAGAACCCTCCTTGACACTCTCTATCAACAAGATCAAGCTTTCCGAAGCCTGATCCAAAGTGTTCGTCAAGAGAATCATAATGATACGGACGTACTTTCACTTGCACTAAAAGATGTCAGTGCTCAAAATGCCATTTTATCGATGGAATTAGCGGATGTTCGCAAGGAGGCGAAAGAGCAAAAATCTATCATAGAGGACATGGATGAGAGGCTTGCTACCGTTCGGAGCGAATTTCTAGATTTCCGTGCGCAAGCACAGGAAAATCACAATGCCCTCTCCACGCAACTTGGCTTCCTTGTCGATTATATCAATAGGGGTGGTAATGACGAAAAGGGGGAAGATATGTAGCAGCCGCCGTCCTCAATCGTCGCCAGATGATCAGAATAGACCAAGTGGGTAAGTGCGAGCAGAAGTAGTGGTGGTGATGGAAGCAGTAGGAGAAGAGATGATAGAGGTGGATCTTCAAAGAAAAGACATCGTAGTAGTGGTGATGGTGGATTTGGTTCTGGTCGTATAACTTATGGACCGTATCTACCACCAACAAGAGATGCTAAATGGTGGGTCTTAGGAGAAAGACAGTTTTAGGATGCTCTGCTCAGTTTTCTTGTACAAATCTTCTGTACAGTGTTCAGTTAATGAGATCTATAAAATTTCAGCAGAATTTGTGCAATTTATTTTTTCCTATCTATATAAGTCATAAGGCTGCTAAGTTTTGTCATCACCAAAAAGGGGGAAATTTTTAAGATAAAATTTATTAGTTTTGGTGATAACAAAATAAGACAAGAACTGAATTCTAAAGTAACATCTGGACAGTCAGTCAGTCGTAGCAATTAACAGTTAAGCATATTTCAGATGTTGGGTCGACTTTCACATATCGAGTTGAAAATCTCAGTCGTAAAGATTTCAGATGTTGATAATATACGAGTAATCAGATTCTGGTATCGAGTCTTTATTTCAGCTGTGAGGGCAATTCAGATGTTGATCAAAGGGCTACGCAATCAGACTCTGGTATTAGTTCAGCTATTGGGTATGTACTTCAGAATTAAATGCTTTCAGATGTTGAGTACAGTTGCTTCTGAATCAGCTGTTGTAGGTATTCAGATTTTGGGTTAACAAAGTTTTCAGAAGCCGTGACGTCATCTCAGTGTATTGAAGAGTTCAGAAGTCGTGACCTCATTCTGAGCTAAGCATTGACTTCTCAGTTGACTATTCGGGAACAGTTATTCAGACTTGAGCTACAGTGAGAAATCTGGTATTTAGAAGCACAATGTATTCAGACATAAGTAACAGGTTGTGGTATATTGTTTCAATTTTGAGGTTATCAGAAGTGTTAGACTCAGACTTAGGAACAGTATTCTTTCAGAAGTCGCAAGTATTCAGTTGTTGCAAATACTCAGTTCTCTATGTATTCAGCTTTGACAGCTACGAATACACAATCAGCGATGAGATAACCAAGGGAGAAAGAACTGTTTTAATGGAAAGAACTGTCAGGCGTAAGAAACGAACAGCTTCAAACGCTACCATATGTTTAAATTGGAAAGAATCAATGGTTGCGATTGGATCGTACAAATGCCGGGAATTAAGGAGACACGTCAGAGCTATTTTTGGTGATTGTACGCAGTGTACAGAGGACGTTATATGACGTTTTCACAAATATGGATATACGACAATTTGGCCCTGATGAAGCGAAGATTACCATTTGGTGGAGCAGGATATACGGTTGAACGATGAACATATATTCAAAAAGGATTTTTTTTCCTTAGGAGAAATTTAATGACCGTTGAGATCAAATGATATAAAAGGCTGAAGAATTCAAATTGAGAAGCTCTCTCCCAATTCACCCATCCTCGCCTATTCTACACCTTCATCGTTCTTGAGATTATTTCTTATCGATGCTATCTTTCAAAAGCTCATACTGTCACTGGAAATCTACACTGCAAAAATTACTTGAAGTTCCAGTGCTTTCAATCTCGAAGAACAGTTTTTCTTAGTTGTTCTTAATAGCTTAATCTTCGAGATATCATCTTCTGGTTCACCTTTGTTGAATCGTGTTTCAAAGTATAGAAACCATAAGATTTACAGTCTCAAATAGTTGTGTATTTCACTGTACTATCATTTTGAGTCTGTAACAAACTGGCTTTGTGAAGCAGTTCGAAAAATCCCATTACTTGTATTCAGCAGCTGTGTCTGCTTGTTGATTGGAGTTTCTAGGAGTTCACCTGTAGCGAGGCTCGGTGAGTGGGTGTTTAAAGTGTCTGTACTCATCAAAGCATTCTAGTGGAACCTTCCTGAATAAAGAAGAAGGGGAGACGTAGGATTTGATATCCGAACTTCCATAAACAAACTCTCGACCCTATCCTTTTATTTACAGTATTTATTTTCAATATATCACTGTTCACTGGTTAATCGACTTTATTCCGCACATTACTTTTTAGTCGAGAGATCAGCATTTTTAACTGAGATACCTTAAATATGGTAACACAGATTTAAGTTAAGCTAGGCGCTTGTAAAAACTGACTTATGGTTTCAAAAATTTAAAATCCCAAAGGAGTTCATTCAACCCCCGCCCCTTCTGAACTCCTGAGGCTATTTTTTCGATCCTATTGATCCTATCAGAGTTGGTAGTAGTAGTGTTTGCCTTGAAGATTTGGCGTCACTATATGTATGGTGAGCAGTTTGTGGTGCACTCCGACCACAAGAGTCTTCAGTATCTGTTTTCTCAGTCAGATTTGAACATGAGACAGCTAGATGGATGGAGCTGCTAAATGAGTTTGATTGTGAGATCCAATACCAGCATGGGAAGATGAATGTAGTTGCTGATGCATTGAGCAGAAAGGCTCAAGTGGTGATGCTGGCTTTGATGTAGATTTCGAAGATCCATGAGCATCTAAGCACTACTTGTTGGCGATATTACCCAGCTGAGGATTATGTTGTGGTGTCTTCTTTTCAAGTTGAGCCACATATTGTTGCTAGCATTAGAACAGCTCAGAGGACTGATCCATCCATCCATGAGTCGAAGTTGAAGGTGAGAGCTGGACAGTTGGAAGACCATTCTGTCTCTTTTGATGGTTGTTTGAGGTTTCGTGGAAAATTGGTTGTGCCAAATCTGGTTTATTTGAAGTAAGAGATCTTGCGAGAAGCGCATTGAAGTATATACAGTGTCCATCCTGGTGCAAGGAAGATGTATCATGCCTTGAAGCAGCATTACTAGTGGGCAGGTTTGAAGAGTGATGTTGCTGATTTTGTAGCCCGTTGTATGAATTGTCTGCAAGTCAAGGCTGAGCGGATGAGACCTGGTGGTTTGTTGCAAAGCTTAGAGGTGGCCCAATGGAATTGGGAGCACATAGATATGGATTTTGTCATGCATTTGCCTCGTTCCAGCAGAGGTTGTGATGCGGTTTGGGTGGTAGTTGACAGATTGTCGAAGTCTGTGCACTTCATTCCCTACAACATGACTTATTCTTTGAAAAAGATGGTGAAGCTGCACATAGATTTCGTCATGCGTTTGCACGATGTGCCAGTTTCTATTGTTTCATATCATGATCCTAGATTTACTTCCAGGTTTGGAAGAGTTTGCAGACAGCTTTGGGAACCAGATTGGCAATTAGTACAGCGTATCACCCCCAGACAGATGGCCAATCTGAGAGCACTATCCAGATTTTAGAGGACATGTTGAGAGCTGTTGTGATGGACTTTATTGGTAGCTGGCAAGATTCGTTATCTTTGGTTGAGTTTTCCTAGAATAACAGCTATCAGGTCACGATTGGGATGGCACCATTTGAAACTTTGTATGGTAGTAAGTGCAGATCGCCTGTATGTTGGAAATAAGTGGGGGAGAAGCAGCTGTATTCTCCAGAGTTTGTGCAGAAGATGAGAGATCAGGTGGATTTGATTCGCCAGAGAATGAAAGCTGCACAAGATCTGCAAGCTAGTTATGCGAATAAGAGGCATAGGCCTTTAGAATTTGAAGTTGCTGATCTTTTTTTCCTTAAGTTTTCTCCTTTTTGCAGTGTTATGAGATTTGGACTCAAGGGAATGTTGGCTCCTCATTATGTTGGTCCTTATGAGATAGCGGAGAGGATTGGCCCGTTGGCATAACGTTTGTTGTTGCCACTAGACTTTTCTTCCTTACATGACGTTTTTCATGTTTCGATGTTGAGGAAATATCATAACGTTTGTTGTTGCCACTAGACTTTTCTTCCTTACATGACGTTTTTCATGTTTCGATGTTGAGGAAATATGAGAAAGATCCCTCGCATGTGTTGAGAACTGATGAGGTGGAGTTAGATAGAACTTTGAGTTACTTTGAGTATCCCTTGCAGATCTTGGATAGAAAAGAGAAACAGCTGAGGAATAAGACCATTCCCTTAGTAACGGTTCAGTGGAGCAAGCATGGTAGAGAGGAAGCTACGTGGGAACTTGAAGAAAAGATGCAGCGTGAGTGGCCCCATCTGTTTGAGTGAGTGTTGTATCAGATTCCAGTAGTTGGTTTGGTTGCTGGTTGTTTTTCCCAGTTATCTTGAACTCTTGATTTGTATTTGTTTGATTTTGAGTACGAAATCCTATTTTGTGGGGGAGATATGTGAGACCCGAAAGTTTAGAAGGATTAGTTGAGTTAATTAATCAGGTTTTGTTGGATTCAGATTTGAGCGAACGAGTCTGGGCGTCCAGATTTGAGTCGATATGCTTGGAGAAGCTATCGGGTTTTGCATAAGTCCTTGGAACAGATCTAGAGGGTTAGAGTTTTGTTGCGGGATCTGTGTAGTTGTGAGCGTTGATCATCGCTGAGTGTTTGTGTTCAACAGTCATGGTGGAATCTGTTGTCGCTGAGCAGAAGAGAGTGTTCTAGCTTGTGTCAGCAGCGAGTAGTTAAACTACGTCGTTTGTATTAGTTGGAACGACAGCGTTTTGGTTTAGCGGGCGAGACTCAGTGGTGAGCAGCGTAGGTCTTCATATTCGAGAGAGATCTGAGTGTTAGAGAGCGACACCGTTTTGGGTTTCAGATTCCTCTTTCTCAAGCGATTCAGATCTGAGTAGAGGGTGACGTTTCCAGTTGCGATAGTGGACTTGTGCGACGTAGTTTGAGTTAGTAGAGATCTGCTTTGGCGTAGGGTGAGATATGTTGCGAGATCTGGGCCTAGCGGGAATATCAGCTTTGTACTTTAAGTTGTCGGTGGGATCTGTTCAGCAAGCATGGACAGACTTGAGTATTTATAGAGAGCTTTGACCCTTGTCTATTATTGTTCCCCGACACTTATAAATATTTCCCGATTGTGAAATCTGTTGCGATACCCTAGCTACTGTTCATCGACCTTATCTTCTCCGATTTCCGGCGATAGACAGCTTCGATTGAAGTAAGAGTGGTAGCGATGGACTCCTCTTGCTAAGACGCTTCGTTTGGTGCTGCTTTTGGACGCTTTCTTGAAGCTGGTGAGGTGTGCTAAGACATCTCCCTTGTGTAGTATGTTAGCGTTCCATCCTAGCTTGTTGGGGAAAGTGTTCAGACCCTACCTTGTGTTTGTTTAGAGCTCTCTGTTGAGATATAGGGGTAGTATTGCGCTGGTCGAGTTCATAGCTCCCAGTTGTTGCTTTTCTGTGTTTCGGTTCTTGAGTAGTTGCTTATGATTGCTTAGCAGGTGACAGATCAGTGTTGCTCGGACCCTGTTGTTGGTAATTGTAGCTCAGAAGATTTTAGGTACGGATGTGAGCTTGTTTACAGCTTTTGATTAAGCATGGGTGATTATGTTTTGAGTGTGATATATGTTTTTGTGTTGAACATTTTAGCTGTTGAATGCACACATTTATCATTTTGAACTCAGATCAGTTGTAGCCGTGTCTTGTTTTTGCTGATTCTGTGTGTTCCACGATGCTGTTGAGGCGGAGCGGGTAACTCCCGTACCTCATCTCCCTGCTGGGATCTGTTAGCCACTATGAGCAGAGTAGGTAGCTCCCACACCTCATGAGTTGGGCAACAACAGGTTGAGCCATGTGTTGCATCTGGTACTGTGTGTTGAGACGAGTGGGTAGCTCCCATATACTCACACACCCAGTGGCCACTGATATCTGTTATCCATTGCTATCAGCCTTGATTATTGATCAGCTTTGAGTTGCCTTCGAGATTCTGGCTCCCTGCCTTTGGGTGTAGCCTTCTGTTGTGCTCAGTTGTTCATGCATAGCATTTTGATATTAAATGTTGCTTCCCGTTAGCTGTTTTATGTTGCTCTTCGTACTGGGATTTGACCCCATGTCCCTCTGGGGCTAGTATTGTTTTCATGTATGTGTTTTCAGGTTACCATGGTTACTCTGTGGGTCGTGGAGTAGACCCAGCTGGTGGTGCCCCAGGAGGTGGTTAGAGTGTCCCAGTTAGCGTATAGCATATATGTATAAGCACTGTTAGCTGGGGAGTGCCCTGGGCTTTATTGTATTTCAGTTGCTTTCGGTAGTGCTTGTATTTATTGAACTTTGTACTGTTGTACTGAATTGTGTTTATAGAACTGGGATATTTTGAGTATTGTTGTATTTTAAAATTATATGTTTTAATCGTCAGGCCAAAAGCGAAAATTTTAAGCCACTTTTGTATGCTTCCACTATTATTTTGCGTGGTTAACTTTGTATTGTGCACGAGGCCTGACACAAGTGAGCGATATAACGATCATTGATTACCTCAGATTCTTCTGATGATTGGGCTTCCCGAGGTGATCTGAGCAGTTGGTGTCTTTCATGATATGACAATTGAGAATCACCTGGCTCTTTTATGAATACACGCTTCTTCCCCTTCATTTCATTTTTACTTCTTACAATGTTGTTACTTTGTCAAAATTTCTAGTAATTTCCGAGCCACTTTGCATTCTCCCCGGCCTCAATTTTCTCATTCCGTAAGTTTGTACCATTCTAACTATGTCTTCTCCCGACGAATGCATGATAACCAAAGTAGCGAGTCTTTAGGTTCCACTTCTACCTCGGGGACTGAGGGAACGAGTAATCTGGACTTTAGCACTTCTCGTTGGAGAAAATTGCTCGAATAGCTGCCGACGAGGCTAGGTTAACAGAAGCGGGGAGGCCTTGATATGAGATCAAGACATCCCTTTTTAAGGAGTTTGGCATATCTACGATTAGGTAGCAGTCGGGTATGTTGACAATTACATTGTTCTAATACTTTACATCGAGGACCGAGTTCATATTCCTCCTGAGTCCACTACACTTTTTAAATTAAAATTATAGAGATGGGTGTTACGTTCCCGGTCCCTCACAGAATCTTTGTGA
Source organism: Dorcoceras hygrometricum (assembly GCA_001598015.1). Classification (NCBI taxonomy): domain Eukaryota; kingdom Viridiplantae; phylum Streptophyta; class Magnoliopsida; order Lamiales; family Gesneriaceae; genus Dorcoceras; species Dorcoceras hygrometricum. The sequence continues at coordinate 104,343 of KQ991638.1, forward strand.
CCGTTTGAAAATAAGCCCGAGCCAACTGACTCATAACTCATATATCTTTGTTCTTGCCCTATGGTCCTTTTAAGGTTTTTTAGAGCCCCTATTTCTCTCAAACCGTGAGGCCTGAAAGATTAGTTCAAGTTAGTTAAGTTGAACTAATCAATTTCGAGTGGATCATATCAGGCACGAGCTGAACTATTCGCTTGAGCGCTAAGCTGATCTGTTGTAGCATGCTGATCTGATAGAACAGTGCTGAACTTTATCGTGCGTGCTGACCTGATCGAGCTAGATTAGACTGATCAAGTTGGGTGTTGATTGAGTTGTGCTGATCTGGTGCGAGCTGAGCTGTTCTGGTAGTACGGTACTATTGATTAGCACATGCTGGTGCGAATAGTGCGAGCCGATCTGATGTCTCATCTGGATGGTGTAGCGTGCTGATATTGTCCTTGCTATATGGAAAGCGCTAAGCTGATCTGGGAGTTCCATGCTGATCTGTTGAAGCCGAGTTGGTGTGTTGTTGTGCATGCTAGTTGTACTGAGCCGGAGTCAGCTTAGAGGAGAACTGGACGTCCCAAGCTTATATCAGTTCAGAGTCTTGAACTGGTCGGTGGTTACTGTAGATAATTGGGAGAACATAAGTTATATACTTAGTGTTATATTAGGTGCCCAACTAGCCAAATTATGGCATGTGGGTTCTTGTTGACTCTATGTAAAACAATATTCATTTATGAAATTCGTATTCTTTTATGTCATTCTTTATTTCATTACTATGATTACAAATTGTTGGATAAAGACCTTGAATGCACTATAGTGTATGTTAGATGTGATAGTGGATTTGATGGCTATCATGAAACACATCTAATAGTCACTGTGTTTGAAACTAGTTCCTAGTTGATTGGGGAATGCACTATAGTGTATGTTAGATGTGATAGTGGATTTGATGGCTATCATGAAACACATCTAATAGTCACTGTGTTTGAAACTAGTTCCTAGTTGATTGGGCCGTCCAGAAGAGGATGAGGGCCGCCTGAGATTGAGACTAGAATCCGCGATACAAAGTACCACGTTTCATCGATAGGGAACATAGAGATGATCTGAGCATGTAGATGGACAGAGACCTATCAAACTACCCTCGTTCAGACTTTCCAAATGGTTTTCATTTTTCGAGTGGATTAATTCTGAGGTCTTGGTCGTACAGATCAGTCCCTAATACTCGAAACTTCATTGAGACTCTACATGATAGGTTCCTCACTTTGACCCGCTTACCGACTCCGTTGGGGTCATCAGGTGGCGGGATTGGGGAGGTCCCGATGCATGTATGAGTCGATACTTCATTGTCGAGAATTCACCATTCACCCTTGTGCATGAATATCCTACGCTATTTGAGATAATAATAGTGTGACAAATCTCTGGTCAGAGTACTAGATGTGTTTTAGGTAAATTGGTTTACCTAGTAGCACATGCAATGTAACTATTTGTTCTCCAAGATATATGCATGGCTATCGAATCTCTAGCGACTCCCAATTTACCAATGGTCGTTGATTCAGCCGGATATTTGAGATGAAAGTACCGTACTTTACGTTAACCATGACCGACTGGTTCTTACAGGCACTATCAGTGAATACCTAGGGGATCGTGGGGCGATGTTGCTAGATGCTTTATCATTGTTCAATGGGTAAGTTCGAAATTGTGTATTCGGAGTCACAAGAAGTTGTGAGCCCATGACTAGCTGTATCCCTGAAATATTGAGGGTCACTCAAGTACTGGTTTCTCGATTCCCGTACGAAAATGGTAGTCAAAGTGTTGAGTATAATATGAGGAAGGTTGGGAGTATTACTTCCAAAATTAGCTAAGGGAGTAGGACTTCCATATTTAGCTAATGGAGTAAACCTGGCATAAATAGATTTAGTGGTCCGAATATTTTATTTTGCATCATAATGATCATTTTTGTAAAATGATCATGTGGGTGATATCTGGTTATCGATCGGGATTATGATGAGACCACAATCGAGGGAGTCGAAACGAATATTCCCTGTTTGATTTGAACCGAATGTTCCCAATTTTACTTGAACCAAATGTTCACAGTTTGAGTTGAACTGAATGTTCACTGTTTGAGTTGATCCAAATGTTCTCTGTTTCATCCAACTCAAACTCTATCTCTCTACCTATAAATATGGCAATGAGTTCACATTCATAACCCACTTGATTATTGAATCATAACTCTCCTCTCCCCTCCCATCCACTCTCGGCCTCCTCCCGCCAGCGTCGCCAACATTGCTAGCCGCCGTTTCAACGTGCCCCTGGACCCCGTTTCGGCCGTCTTGGCGAGGAGATTTCGTTCATGACAATTCGTTGTGCTTTCTAGTGCAAGGCAGTGAAGGAATTTTTAAATCGTTCGTGGATTGGATTAGGCGAACAATCGGAGATTCAACCATTGAAGTGCTATTTCCGAGTAAATTCGGAATAGTCGGAGACGGGCGCGAAGTCGCCAAAGGTAAATATTTCTAAACACCCTATGCATGTTTAGCTTTTGTCTTATTCGCGTATGATCGTTCCTCAGGTGCGTGATCCAGATCCGCCTCTTTGACAATAGTGGTATCAGAGCCAGGTTCGGATCGATCATACGTGAATTTCATTAAAATTGCATCATATCTCGAATTTTCAAAGAAAAACTTGTTGGTGGGCGCCACCGTGCAGGCCGCACCACACCCGCGCTGGCCGCGCAAGCCCTGTGCGATCATCGCATAGGTCGAGCGGGCGTTAGACGCACGTTGTGCGCATGATGCACCACAAATCTCAGGGTGCATCGCGCTCCGGACACGTTGGCTGCAGGCGGCGTACAGCAGCTTGGGCACCGTGCGACATCGTCGGAGCGATGGTTGGCGGCGGTCCGACGGCGATGATGACCTAGGGCACTGAACGGGCCTACCCCGAGCAGCCCGACGGGTTTTCGGGCTGATGCTAATTATTTTGAATTTTTTCGAGGTGTTGGACCAAAAATGTTATAAGACCAAAATAATTTTTTTGGAAAAATTATATTTTATGAAAATTTAATTTTCCTCCTTGAGATTAATTAGTATTGAAAATAATTCTTTTGATGCAATTAAAATGGCAAAATATGATTTTATTTTTACAATATGATTTTATATTTAAAATGTGATTTGTTGGATAAATCCAAATTGGATTTGATGGTTTTATTTTTCTCAATTAATTTGATTGATTGTATAAATAACATGATTCTGGGATAATTAGTATATATATATTTGATATATTTTGTTGTTGAATTTGCATGTGTTTTAAATATGATTTAAAATTAAAGACCAAAATTTTCAAAAAATATCCATCATTTTAAATGTTATTTAAAATCTATATCAACATTAAAGTTCTATGTTTGAATTGAAGGAACTTAGTTTAATGATAATTATGAATACATATGACAAAACGTAATCTAAGAGAGTCATTTATAGACCGACTTAAAAATGGCTTGTACCGACTAGACACACTGAAGGGCGTTGCTTTGTCATAGGAAGTTGGGTTTAAGCGGGCCTTAGCCCATCCAGTGACCTAGAAGCACTCTTATAAAACGTTAGTCCATAGCTCCTAAATTGATCGTAAAACAAAAGTTTTATCAATAAGATACATGAAGCTATGGGAATTCAAATATTTTTTGAAATTTTCCTAACTTCCATAAACAATGGGTGTACGCCGATGCTATCCGCATACATAGCCCCACTCATGTTATTGGGGAGGTTCTGTGTGTCAGAAAGTTATACACGTCATTGACACTTGCTGTGATTTGAATGGAACTCCCATGAAGTTGGCTCATATTATTGGGGACGTCATGGATACCGTCCATTAAAATTCGACATTGATGGGTCCTCTCGACACGTGATGGTAATTGGCGTCATATTATTGGGCCCTTATGGACATGAGGTAAATGCACGGGGGTTGCATTTGATGCAATTGGCTGATATTATTCAGGACCATGATTTCTTGATTACTCTGTGTAGCCACTAAGGAACTGATTTTCCCGATTTAATTAGAGGGTGGTGAAATCGTTAAAATAGTAGGTGGATAATTCATAAAACTAAATAACAATTTTTTATGTCTTAGTATATTTTAATAAATAGTCAGTAATGTGTGAGGGGACTTCGGTTCGCGAGCATGGGGTCCGTATGATTGGACTCATTGAAAACTTGGTGGGCCTCGAGCTCTTGCTTCCACATGAACTGTCTGTGGATTTGTTTTTCATCTCTCTCCCTGTGAGGATAGAGAAATTCGAATAGTGATTAATCTGTTTTGTTTAGGATTAGTCACGACATTTTAGGGATTTCGAATTTCAGATTTTGAGGAATTGGATTTCAGCAGTTGCATTTTTGCTAGCGGGAAATGATCCCAGTAGTGTTTCAGCAGTATGATTTATCGCTGGGAGAAGCAAAGCCAGCAGCGTTTTTATGCGAAGGCTTGCAGGCAATTCAGTTGTTTGTATTTCAGTAGTAGTGTCTAGCGGGAAATGATCCCAGTAGTGTTTCAGCAGTATGATTTATCGCTGGGAGAAGTCAAAGCCAGCAGCGTTTTTATGCGAAGGCTTGCAGGCAATTCAGTTGTTTGTATTTCAGTAGTAGTGTGATTAGTTGTGAGATATTACGTGATTAAGTCAGCAGTGAGTTGCATGAGCATTCAGCTGGAGAAGAATTTGTTGGCAGTTGTTGCACGGGCGTGAGATTGAACGAGATGACGCCACGTGTTGGTCAACCCTGAGGAGTTGACTACTGATGTTCTAGCGCTAATAAGTCGTTGCCTTTGCAAGGGAGTTGATTCAGTAGAGTGATCAGCTGTTGGTTTGAGTGACCAGATGCTGGTAGTGAGGCGACGTCGTTTGACCTTTGTTAGCGGGTAATGAAAATACGTCGTTTGTATAAGTTAGAACGACAGCGTTTTGGGTGTAACTCTTTGTGTCAGCTGTTGGTTGTGTTGGTCATCAGCTGTTGACAGCGATGGTGACGTGTTCCTCTATGACGTCGTTTGAGATAGCTAGCGTGTTAAGCTGTTGGTCGATGGGAGAGAGAGATCTGCTGGAAGCTGAGGAAGTGATGCTACGTCGTTTTGATATTATTTTAGATTCAGCTGTTGGAGCGCTGCGACGAAGTTTTGATTAGTGGTACGACATCGTTTTGATGTCTCGCTGTGTAGTGCAACGTCTGATTGTATCAACTCATTCGATTGAAGGGAAATGCTGGTTTCAGTTGTAAGATTTCTACTGTAGCATTACCTGACGACTGATTTAGGTGAACAACAGCTGTTGTATGGAGATTTATATATGCAAGTTTTGAGCAACACTTAGATTATTTTCCACCCGATATTTCTTATCTTCATCTTCGAAACCCTCGATAGCTACTGTTCACCCGAACATTTCTTCCCAAGATTTCTGTCGATTCCAGCCGTTGTTTTGAACGAGATTAGTGGCGCTGGGTTCTTCTTGATTTGCTCTTTCGATTGATACTTGCTAAGAGGCCTGAGTCGGCATTGGAGAGAACCGCGAAGAACCTGTTTGTTCGAAGATTTTCGTGAGATCTGAACCATGTGTTCTTTGGTTCTTCTGGAAGCTGGAATTTAAGGTGCATGATAGCTTCTGCCGAGGTTGAGGAGGTCAGGAGAAAGCTGGTTTGATTAGGTTGAGTTCTGCCGTGCCCTTGAAGAAATCTGTTGAGGTAGATTGAAGCTGTGAGGTACGAATTGAGAAAATCTAACAGTTTTGAGTGTGGACATGGCTATATTTCATGTTATGAATTCTGTGTTAAATTGATGGCTGAATTACGTGAACATATTTTACCTGCTTTGGTCATTGATGTTCTGTTTTCACGTATTGTTATTGTATGCATTTAGAATTGATTATTGAATGCCATTCATGCATACATCTTGAGCCAGATTGATTGATTGATGTCCCGATTGAGAGCCACGTTGGACTAGCCGACAGAGGTGTCGTGCCTGAAAAGTTCAACGCTATCATCGGATTCGTGCCTGCCGGATTCGAGTGTCTACCACCGAGCTGTGATGGGCTGACGGGCCTTGAAGATCAAGGACCGATGATTTCCCCAGTTGATATACTGTGTTGGTATAGAGGCTCGACTTGAGATGATTTTCCAGTTGATACACTGGTCTTGATTACCGATTCTTTTTTAGCCTCATGCATTTCATAGCATTGATTTATAGCATGTTGTATGATTTGCTGTTTTGATGGCTCTTCGTACTGAGGCTTGATCTCGTATTTCTTTTCCTGCTTTTGTGTCTTTTGGTTCTATGTTACCCATTTGCATGATCTTCAGGTAACCAAGCTGGACCGAGTGGAGAGCCAGCTGGTCGATCCCCATTCCCTTGAGTCCCAGTTATATATTGTATTATGTATTGAACCAGGGGATGCCCTGTGTTTATATGTATATGGGGATCTGTATCTTATTTGGGATTTTATGTTACTTGTTTTGTTTGAGTTTTATTTAACTCGTATTTCTATTATTGATATTTTGAATGACGATTTGAGTTCAGGCCCAAGTTATTTCGAAAATTTATAAGCCTGATTTTACGCTTCCGTGATTATGTGCTTGTTTGTGCGGTAATCTTGAGTGATTAACACAGGGCCTGACATTTTTGGTATCAGAGCTTAAACTGGGATAAGCTCGCTTTCTTTTGATCACACTCGAGTCTAGGCACAGAGTTTTGATTTCATTTTTGATTGAATCTATGACTTACGTGATTATAGTATCTGTCTCTTTGATATCTGCTATTAGTCTTACCTTGAGAATTGCTTAGATGCCGCCGAGGAGAGGTAGAGGTAGGACTACTAGACGTACCGCAGAGGAGTCTAGGGCCTCGGATACTGATGAGGGCAATCAGCAGGTTGAGGATGTTACGAGACAGATAGGTGAGATGGAGCTAGTCTTAGCTAGGTTCCAGCGGACGAACCCTCCGACTTTTGCTGCTGCTAGGGTGGTGCGTTTGCAGAGAGTTGGCTAGTGCAGATGGAGGAGCTGTTTGATACTTTGGAGTACACTCCTGAGAAGAGATTAAAGTTGGCGGTTTGAGGGATAATGCGCAGCGCTGGTGGAGAGGTACTTCCCGTATCTTACGTGAGAGTGGGGCTGTGATTACTTGGGAGAGCTTCTGTGTCGCGTTCCGACATGGTTATACCCCAGAGTCCTACTACAACAATCGCGAGCGGGAGTTTGATAATCTAAAGCAAGGGACGATGAAGGTGGGCGAGTATGCCAGGCAGTTTTCTTCACTTTTGATGTATGTGCATCACGTAGCTAACCAGGAGAGGACGAACAGGAACAAGTTCATGAAGGGATTGAGGCCTGATCTGTTCCGGATGGTGTTGTCTGGTTCTCCTACGACTTATGTTGACGCTGTGAATAGAGCGGTAGACATTAAGAAGAGTTTGTTGGAGGCAGAGGCTCCGGTTCAGCCGACGTCTAGATGTGCTTTTCAGCCGGTGCAGTGTATGTTGCAATCGTTTCAGTCTCCTCAAGGGTCGCAGCAATCGAATCGTCAACAGTTTAGACCTCGAGGGAAGCAGTTCAAGAAGAAGGAGAATTCGAGTTCCTCGGGTTCTGTGAGTTCTGGTAGCAGTGGTTCTGGCAGTATGTCTTGTGGACAGTGCGGGGGGAAGCATCTGACTTCGCAGTGCCGTGGTGTGCAATGTACTTGCAATAACTGTGGACAGCCGGGACATTATCGAAGAGTATGTCCTTTGTTGAGGGGATAGACTTCGGTACCTTCGCAGCAGGGTTCGGCTGGTGGTTCTTCTCAGAGACCGCAGTTTCCTATTCCGACCAGTGATCTGGATTTCAACCCCCATGAACGGTCTAGGTTTGGAGGATCTTCTAGACCTCAGTTTCAGATACCGCAGTAGGCCCAGGTGAAAGCCTTGACGAGGGAGCAGGCTGAGGAGACACCTGGTATGTTTATCGCAGGTACATGTTCTATCTTTGATTTTTCTGTGAGAGTTTTAATTGATACAGGAGCGTCACACTCCTTTGTTTATGCATGGTTTGTGCATGAGTGTGGGTTGAGAGTTACCCCACTATGTGATGTTGCGAATGGATGTATTGTCTAGCTATAAGGCTACTGTTGACTGTTTCCATGGTGTGGTGAGATTTTAGCCCCGATTTCGAGTGAGAAGTGGGATTTCTACGGCACGGATTACGAGGTCGAAGATTACCACTAGGTGTCTGCCATTGAGATGTTTAGTTTTTTATCGTGTATAATGCTGGATTTATGATCTATGCGCTTGACGTTTCCCAAGAATCACGATTGGAGTTGAGTGACATCCCGATCGTCCGACGAGTTTCCCGACTGTGTTTCCGGATGAGATTCCTGGATTCCTCCGTGACGTGAGATCGAATTCAGTATCGAGTTGGTGCCCGATACAGCCCCAATTTCTAGAGCTCCGTATCGGTTGGCGCCAGCAGAGTTGAACGAACTCAAGGAACAGTTGAGAGACCTTCTGGAGAAAGGCTTCATCATACCGAGTATGTCTCCTTGGGGAGCTCCGATTCTTTTTGTGAAGAATAAGGATGGATCTATGAGGATGTGTGTTGATTTTCGGCAGTTGAACAAAGCGACGGTGAAGAACAAGTATCCTTTGCCGAGGATTGATGACTTGTTCGATCAGTTGCAAGGATCGGTGGTGTACTCGAAGATTGATTTACGCTCTGGCTATCACCAGTTGCGGATTAGAGACGCTGATATGGCGAAGACAGCTTTTCGGACGAGGTATGGGCATTATGAGTTTCTTGTGATGCTGTTTGGGTTGAAGAATGCCCCAGCTGTTTTCATGGACTTGATGAATCGCGTCTTCAGTGAGTATATCGATAGGTTGGTGATTGTCTTCATAGATGACATCTTGGTGTATTCGAGGAGTTTGAGAGAGCATAAGGAGCATCTGAGATTGGTGTTGCAGAGATTGAGAGACTCGCAGTTGTACGCCAAGTTCAGTAAGTGTGAATTTTTGCGTGATAGAATTATCTTTTTGGGTCATGTTATTTCAGCGCAAGGAATTTCGATGGATCCGAGTAAGGTCAAAAAAGTTCTTAACTGGGAGATACCTAGGAATGTTTCGGAGATCCATAGTTTCTTGGGATTGGCTGGCTATTACAGAGGTTTCATCGAGAAGTTCTCCTCAATAGCCAGGCCTTTACTCAGTTAACTCAGAAGGATAGGAAGTTCATATGGACTGACGAGTGCGAGTCTAGTTTTCGAGAAGTTGACTACTGCTCCTGTTTTGGCTCTACCGTCTGGATCTGGAGGATTTTTGTATGCTCCGATGCTTCTCTGAACCGATTGGGATGTGTTCTGATGCAGAACGGGTATGTGATTGCGTATGCGTCTCGACAGTTAAAGCCTCATGAGACAAGGTACCTCGTTCATGATTTGGAATTGGCTGGGATTGTGTTTGCCTTGAAGATTTGGCGACACTATCTGTATGGTGAAGAATTTATGGTGTACATCGACCAAAAAATCTTGAAGTACATCTTCATGCAGTCAGATTTGAATATGAGGCAACGTTGTTGGATGGAGTTGCTCAAGGATTTTAACTGTGAGATATCAGTATCAGCCTGGACGAATGAACTTAGTAGCCGATGCTTTGAGTAGGAAAGCCCATCCAGATATCTTAGCATCTTTGAGTGTCTGAAGAGTCTGAAGTTGAGTACTTCTGGTTGGAGATTTCAGCCGGGTGATCAGTACTTCTTGGTTTCTTCGATTCGGGTTGAACCGCAAATTGTGAGAGACATTAGGGAAGCGCGAGGACTGATCCCTATATCCATGAGTTGAGGATTAAAGCCCGAAGTGGTCAGTCTGATGATTTTTCTATTACTTCTGATGTGTGTCTGAGATTTTGAGGGAGATTGGTGGTTCCGAACCTAATCGACTGGAAAGAAACTATCATGAATGAAGCGCATTGTAGTCAGTATAGTGTGCATCCGGGCGAGAGGAAGATGTATCATGCCTTGAAGTCTCACTACTGGTGGGCAAGTATGAAGAGTGATATTTCTTGTTTTATTGCTAAGTGTTTGAATTGACAGCAGGTCAAGGCGGAGAGGATGAGACCTGATGGATTGTTACAGAGTTTAGAGGTGTCCCAATGGAATTGGGAGCACATCGCCATGGATTTTGTGACTCATTTACCTCGATCGAGTAGGGGATGCGATGCGATTTGGGTGGTGATTGATCGACTCTCGAAGTCAGCCCATTTCATTCCCTATGATGTGAGGTGTTCGATGAAGAAAATGACAAAGTTGTATGTCGACCATGTGGTTAGATTGCATGGAGTGCCTGTTTCGATAGTGTCCGATAGAGATCCAAGATTCACATCTCGATTTTGGAAGAGCTTGCAGGCAGTGATGGGTTCGAGATTGGCTATGAGTACAGCCTATCACCCACAGACAGATGGTCAGTCTGAGTGGACCATTCAGACTTTAGAAGATATGCTGCGTGCAGTTGTGATGGATTTCAATGGTGGCTGGCAGGATTCCTTGTCCTTAGTCGAGTTTTCGTATAACAACAGCTACCAAGTGACTATTGGGATGGCTCCATTTGGAGCATTGTATGGTCGCAAGTGCAGATCTCCAATCTCTTGGGAAGAGGTTGGTGAGAAACAGCTTTCTACTCCTGAGTTTGTGCAGCATATGAAAGATCAGAGTGATTTGATTCGGAGTAGGATGAAGGCTGCACAAGATAGATTTACCAGCTATTCTAACCAAAGACGTCGACCGTTAGAGTTTGAGGTTGGAGATCATGTGTTTCTTAAGATTTATCCTTTCAAGAGTGTTATGAGATTCAAATTTAAGGGCAAATTGGCTCCTAGATTCGTTGGTCCTTTTGAGATTGTTAAAAGGATTGGCCTGTTGGCTTATGGATTGAGGCTGCCTGATGAGTTAGCAGCGATACATGACATTTTTCCTGTGTCAATGTTGAGAAAATATGAGTCAGATCCTTCCCATGTTTTGAGAACCGACGAAGTTGAGCTAGATTCTACCTTGAGTTATGTTGAATATCCAGTGCAGATTCTGGATAGGAAGGAGAAATAGTTGAGGAACAAGATAATTTCGTTGGTAATGGTCCAATGGAGTAAGCATGGCCGAGAAGAAGCTACCTGGGAAGTTGAGGAGAAGATGAGACAAGACTGGCCTCGTCTATTTTAGGAAATGTTAGGTTTGAATTCTTCCCTGTTGTGCCTTTGATTTCGAGTACGAAATCTCTTAAGTTGGGGAGAATCTGAGGATTGAGAAATTCGAATAGTGATTTATCAGTTTTGTTTAGGATTATTCACGAGATTTTAGGGATTTCGAATTTCAGATTTTGAGGAATTGGAGTTCAGCAGTTGCATTTTTGCTAGCGGGAAATGATCCCAGTAGTGTTTCAGCAGTATGGTTAATCGCTGGGAGAAGTAAAGCCAACAGCGTTTTTATGCGAAGGCTTGCGGGCAATTTAGTTGTTGGTATTTCAGTAGTAGTGTGATCAGTTGTGAGATATTACGTGATTAAGTCAGCAGTGAGTTGCATGAGCATTCAGCTAGAGAAGAATTCGTTGGCAGTTGTTGCGCGGGTGTGAGATTGTACGGGATGACGCCACGTGTTGGTCAACCCTGAGTAGTTGACTACTGATGTTCTAGCGCTAATCAGCCGTTGCCTTTGCAAGGGAGTTGATTCAGTAGAGTGATCACCTATTGGTTTGAGTGACCAGCTGCTGGTAGTGAGGCAACGTCGTTTTACCTTTGTTAGCGGGTAATGAAACTACGTCGTTTGGATAAGTTGGAACGACAGCGTTTTGGGTGTAACGCTTTGTGTCAGCTGTTGGTTGTGTTGGTCATCATCTGTTGACAGCGATGGTGACGTGTTCCTCTACGATGTTGTTTGAGATAGCTAGCGTGTTCAGCTGTTGGTCAATGGGAGAGAGAGATCTGCTGGCAGCTGAGGAAGTGATGCTACGTCGTTTTGATATTATTTTAGATTCAGCTGTTGGAGCGTTGCGACGACGTTTTGATTAGTTGGTACGGCGTCGTTTTAATGTCTCGCTGAGTAGTGCAACGTCTTATTGTATCATCTGATTTGATTGAAGGGAAACGCAGGTTTCAGTTGTAAGATTTCTACTGTAGCATTACCTGACGACTGATTTAGGGGAACAGCAGCTGTTGTATGGAGATTTATATATGCAAGTGTTGAGCAACACTTAGATTATTTTCCACCCGATATTTCTTATCCTCATCTTTGAAACCCTCGATAGCTACTGTTCACCCGAACATTTCTTCCGTAGATTTCTGTCGATTTCATCCGTTGTTTTGAACGAGATTAGTGGCGCTGGGTTCTTATTGAATTTCTCTTTCGATTGATACTTGCTAAGAGGCCTGAGTCGGCATTGGAGAGAAGCGCGAAGAACCTGTTTGTTCAAAGATTTTCGTGAGATCTGAACCGTGTGTTTTTTTTTGTTCTTCTGGAAGCTGGAATTTAAGGAGCAGGATAGCTTCTGCCGAGGTTGAGTAGGTCAGGAGAAAGATGATTTGCTTAGGCTGAGTTAAGCCGTGCCTTTGAGAAATCTGTTGAGGTAGATTGAAGCTGTGAGGTACGAATTGAGCAGTTCTAACAACTTTGAGCGTGGACATGGCTATATTTCGTGTTATGAATTCTGTGTTGAATTGATGGCTGAATTACGTGAAGCCTGAAAAGTCTAACGCTATCATCGGAGTGATGACTGCTGGATTCGAGTGTCTACCACCGAGATGTGATGGGCTGATGGGCCCTGACGATCAGGAACCGATGATTTCCCCGATTGATATACTGTGTGGGTATAGAGGCTCGACTTGAGATGATTTGCCAGTATATACACTGGTCTTGATTACCGATTCCTTGTTAGCCTCATGCATTTCATAGCATTGATTTATAGCATGTTGCATGATTTGTTGTTTTGATGGCTCTTCGTACTGAGGCTTGACCTCGTATTTCTTTTCCTGCTTTTGTGTCTTTTGGGTCTGTGTTACCCATTTGTAGGATCTTCAGGTAACCAAGCTGGACCGAGTGGAGCTCCTTCTAGTCGATCCCCATTCCCTTGAGTCCCAGTTATATATTGTATTATGTATTGAACCAGGGGATGCCTTGTGTTTATATGTATATGGGGATCTGTATCTTATTTCGGATTTTATGTTACCTATTTTGTTTGAGTTTGATTTAACTAGTATTTCGATTATTGATATTTTGATTGACGATTTGAGTTCAGGCCCAAGTTATTTCGAAAATTTTTAAGCCAAATTTTAAGCTTCCGTGATTATGTGCTTGTTTGTGCGTTAATCTTGAGTGATTAGCACGGGGCCTGACACTCCCTGGTGCATTTGGCCCGTTTGTGGTCAACGTCAACATGAACAAGCTGGATGCCACCATTGAAGAGTTGGTGAGCATGCTCGTAGTGTTTGAAGGGACCATGAAGAAGGACAAGTCTATCCTACTTTTGGACTCTTCTTCATCAGTGAAGAAGGGGTCCAAACGCAAGTGTGAGAAGCGTTCTTCCCCTGCGAAGGAGGAGAAGCCCAACAAAAGAAGCTCAAGGCAAGGGATCCTAAGCCGAACAAATTTGAGGACATTTTCCACCATTTCCACAAACCTGGGCATTGGAGGAGGAACTTGTAGCCAACTTGTGCTATGTGGGTTCTTGTTGAATCTATGTAAAATTATATTTATTTATGAAATTCACATATTTACGGCATTCTTTATCTTCATTATTATGATTACAAATTATTGGATAAAGACATTGAATGCACTATAGTGTATGTTAGATGTGATAGTGGATTTGATGGCTATCATGAAACACATATAATAGTAACTGTGTCTTCCAAAGAAGTTCCTAGTCGATTGGGCGCTCCAAAAGAGGATAAGGGCCGCCCGAGCTTGAGACTAGCATCTGCGTTGCAAAGTACCACGTTTTATTGGTAGGGAACATAGTGATGTTCTGAGCATGCAGATGGATGGTGACCTGGTGATCTATCGAACTACCCTCGTTCGAACTTTCCAAGTGGTTATCCTTTGTCGCGTGAATTAAGTCCGAGGTCTTGGTTGTATAGATTATTACTCACTACTAGAAACTTCATTTAGACTACATGATAGGTGCCTCACTTTGACCAGTTTACCGACTCAGTTGGGGTCATCAGGTGGGGGGATTGGGTGAGGTCCCGATTCATGTAGTATTCGATGCTTCGTTGTCGAGAATTCACCACTCGCCCTTGTTCGTGGATGTGAGGATTGAGAAGTTAGATTAGTGATTAATTGATTTGATTTGGATTAATCACGTGTGTTTTGAGGAATTTGCGAAAGGATTGAAGTTCCTGCTGATTTCGAATGTTGCGTTGAATTTTGGAGTATTATATCGTAGCAAATTTTGGTGCAAAGCTGTTAATAGCACGCTACTGTAGCGGAGTCAACGCTGGTCAAAGTTACTGTAGCTCCTGCTGGTGGAATTGGAATCAGCAGATATGGTGACATCAGCGTGAAGCATGAAGATCTGCTGGCTTTGGTGCGAATTGAAGTTGCTGCTGGCAGACATCGCGCGTAG
>KQ991639.1:1669-16044 GCA_001598015.1 Dorcoceras hygrometricum
AGTAAAAAAAAAAAAAACTCAGCTGCTGGTCGAAAATCAGCTGCTGGTCGAAAATCACCTGCTGGTCGAAATTCAGCAGCGACGCAAATTCAGCAGTTGGCCATTCAGCGACGCAAAGTCAGCAGCGAACGCAAATTCAGCAGTTGGCCATTCAGCGACGCAAATTCAGCAGCGACGCAAATTCAGCAGCGACACAAATTCAGCAGTTGGCCATTCAGCGACGCAATTTCAGCAGCGACGCAAATTCAGCAGTTGGCCATTCAGCGACGCAAATTCAGCAGCGACGCAAATTCAGCAGTTGACGATTTAGCGACGCAGAATGGGATTTAGCGACGCAGAATCGGATTTAGCGACGCCGATTTACATTTAGCGACGCAAAAAATCAGCAGTTGGACATTTAGCGACGCGAATTCAGCAGCTGGCGATTTAGCGACGTAGATTCACATTTAACGACGCAGAATCTCATTCCGCGACGCAAAATTCAGATTTTTGGCTCACAAATTCCAGCAGTGTTACAAGGCGAGATTTCTCAATTTCAACCGTCAAATTAGGAGGATTTATGGGCAATTACACCTCTTAATTCAAGGGAATAAATTTTGCATTCGTAACAGCCATTTTATGGCCATAAAGGCAGAGAATTAAAGCCTTAAATGACAGGCCTTTGATTACCTCCTCAACACCTATAAATACCACACTATGATCACCGATTCTTCCTCATAAGCATTTCAAAAATTCACTCAGTAAAGCAATAAACTCTCACGCTGCAACTCTGCCAAAGTTCTCAGTTGAATTCCTGCACAAGTTTAAACCCAGTGTCGTACACCAGAATTTTGGCAAAGGGCTGATTGATTCCTGCGTTTTTGGAACCGCCAGATTTTTCAGATTTCACACTTTTTCCAGATTCAGACTTCAGATTGGTAAGTGGGCTTTTGCTAAGTATTATATTCGTTTGATATATTTTATGTATATTGTTCATGTAAGAATTCAGTTTTGAACCTACTGTTCGAGCACCTTTCTGTTCAGATCTCTGTTTCATTTCAAGCTCTGTTTTGCACTGATATTTATGTCGTAATATGGGTCTACGGAATATTCCGCACTCTGGGTTACTTGGTGTAACCACATGGCCTCGACCCCTTAGAGGAATAAAAATTAGGGACTGATCAGTAAACCATAGACACGAAGTTATTATCAGTGCCGTTCTGTCAGGTTCTGTCATTCTCTGTTATTCTCCGTTATGCTCTGTTATGCTCTGTTCCGAATTTTGGTAAATATGTATATGTATTTGTTGTTTGCTCGAATGGTATCCCCCACTTGCTGAGTGTTTCCCCAAACACTCACCCCTTACTTCTCCACCCAGATAAGAATGAAGAGCAGGTAGAAGAAGAAGAACAAGATCAGTTCTGGGGCTGGTGAAGATTCCGTTTTGTGGATGTAATAAGTTCAATTTTTCGCTTCCGCTATTTTGTTTTTTTCTGATTTTTCCGATGTAAGAACGATATTATTTTGGATATGTAATAGACTAGTTTGAGCTATGCTATGATGGCTCAATGTTTTACAATTTTTAAATTGTTTAATATTGCCGATGTCATGAGTCTCGGTTTCGGGGCGTGACAGCAAGAATGCACAAGAGCTTGAAATTAATTTTGCGCAAAGTAAGATAACTGAGAAAAGAAACGGAGTAATGTAAACAGAGAAGGTGAAACGGTGAGAGAATGTGGATGTGACTTTTCATATGATGACAACACGTGTCAACCATCCGACGGTGTGAATTAAGATTTGAAAAGATTTTGAAAATGATTTGGAAATTTAACCGCGAGGGTGAAAAGTAAAACAAGCGCCAAACATATAATACGTCACAACCTTAAGAATCTGTTTTGATGTACCATAAGGGGTATTACGGGATCTGATCACGGATAAGCATCAACTGTGTATACATGACATCTGAGTGTATCCAGATCTCACATATTCAGCTGACTCAGCACTTATTAATTCAGATCTCTCGTTCCCCCTAAAGCTAAGGTTCTCCCATACCTGAGGTTTTACCAGATCTGAAAATCCATGATGTTCCCCTTGAACAGTATACTCAGATTTGATAAAACACGAAAGCTGTTAAACCTGCAAATTGTTAGCGCAAAAACTAATCAAGGCATTTCTAAGAGAACAAGAATATTTCTGAAATAAGAAAACTTAGCGTCTGGTAGAGGCTTTGCGAAGATGTCAGCTACTTGCTGGTCAGTCGACACATACTCCAACCTGACGTCCTTCTTGAGCACATGATCTCTTATGAAATGATGCATGATGTCGATATGCTTTGTTCTAGAGTGCAGCACTAGATTTTGAGTAATTTTGATGTCACTAGTGTTGTCACAGAGAATAGGCGCTTCAGAAGCATCAATGCCGTAGTCCTTTAGCTGGTGTTGAATCCATAAGATCTGAGCACAGCAGCTTTCAGCCGCTAAATACTCTGCCTCAGCTGTGGACGTTGCAATAGAGGTTTGCTTCTTACAGAACCAGGAAATCAATCGATCTCCTAAGAATTGACAAGTACAACTTGTGCTTCTACGATCAACTCTACATACTGCGTAGTCTGCATCACTGTAACCGATTAGTTGAAAGCCTGAGTCTTTGGGATACCAAAGACCCACATTGTAAGTTACTTTAAGATATTTTAAGATCCAGTTTACTGCAATATAATGAGATTGCTTTGGCTCCGCTTGGAATCTAGCACACATACAGACAGAAAACATGATGTCTGGTCTGCTAGCAGTTAAGTAAAGAAGGGAGCCTATAATACCGCGATATAGAGATACCTCAATGGCAGATCCAGCTTCGTCTTAGTCTAGCTTGATTGAGGAGCTCATTGGGATCGCTGCTGCTGAGCAATTGTCCATGCCAAATTTCTTTAGCAGAATCTAGCACACATACAGACAGAAAACATGATGTCTGGTCTGCAGCAGTTAAGTAAAGAAGGGAGCCTATAATACCGCGATATAGAGATACCTCAATGGCAGATCCAGCTTCGTCTTAGTCTAGCTTGATTGAGGAGCTCATTGGGATCGCTGCTGCTGAGCAATTGTCCATGCCAAATTTCTTTAGCAGTTCTTTCGTATATTTTGCTTGATTGATGAAGATTCCATTGTCAAGCTGTCTCACTTGTAATCCCAGAAAGAACGTGAGCTCTCCCATCATGCTCATCTCGAATTTTGCCTCCATCAACTTAGAAAATTTCTGGCATAATTTGGGGGTAGATGAACCAAATATAATATCATCAACATAGATTTGCACTAATAGGACATGATCAGATTTCACAAATTTAAATAGTGTCTTATCAACAGTGCCTATAGTGAAATCATGCTCAATAAGAAACTTAGACAGTGTATCATACCAAGCTCTGGGTGCTTGCTTCAACCCATATAGAGCTTTATCCAATCTATAAACATAATCTGGATATGTATGATTTACGAAGCCAGAATGTTGTGCAACATACACTTCCTCTGTTAAGACGCCATTAAGAAATGCACTCTTAACATCCATTTGAAAGACTTTGAAGTCTTTGTATGTAGCATATGCTAAGAACATGCGAATGGCTTCTAGTCTAGCTACAGGTGCAAAAGTTTCGTCAAAATCTATACCTTCCATTTGCCTAAAGTCCTGAGCAACTAGTCTAGCTTTGTTCATTGTTACTACGCCATATTCATTCAGTTTGTTCCTAAATACCCATCTAGTTCCTTTCACTGAATGATTAGAAGGTCTAGGTACAAGTTTTCATACATTATTTCTTTTAAACTGATTAAGTTCTTCTTGCATTGCATCTATCCAGGTTGGGTCTGCTAAGGCTTCTTCTATCAGTTTTGGTTCTATATGCGAAATGAATGCTGAATCAAAGTGATCATGCAATAGCTGGCCTCATGTGCGAACAGGAGAGTTAATGCTACCTATGACCTGCTCGGGTGGATGATTTCTATTCCACCGAAGATCAGTTCCGATTGGATTTGCTCCTTGTTCTGCTTGGATGTCTGGCTGGATGGTCACATTTGGATTGTTTGATGTCAATTGATAAGATCCTTGTTCCAGATTTGATCCAGATACCAGTTGAGATGTGCTCGCATTTTGTACATCGGATGTCACTTGGGGTATTACGGTATCTGTCTCTGCAACATCTGGAGAGTTGGTCGCTTGAGCTCCTGCAGCTGGTACACTTGATGAGATCTGATCTTGCCCCTGGTCAACGTTAGTCAAATCAGCAACCACTGGGTTTCCTGTCAGATCTGTTTGAACGTTGTCATGCGGTGTGTCCAGCGCTGGTTGCATCTCAGCTGAATGTCTTTGTTGTGGCTCGTCATAGCTGGATTCTTCTAAGTAAGTTGATTCTAGATGTGAGCACAACTAATTTAGGCTCGCAGCTGATTTGGATCTGAAGCTTGTCTCATCAAAGAAGACGTGTGCTGATTCTTCAACTGTCAGACTTCGATTGTTGAAAACCCTGTATGCTTTGCGCACAGCTGAATAACCTAGGAAGATACCTACATCAGATTTAGCATCAAAAGCTGTTAGGTGCTATTTACCATTATCATGAATGAAGTATCTGCACCCGAACACCCTAAAATATGATATATCAGGTCTCTTGCCATTCCAGATCTCATATGGGGTTTTGTCTTGCAACTTATTAATCATAGATCTGTTCTGAGTGTAGCAAGCTGTGTTAACTGCTTCTGCCCAGAATTTTTGAGAAATTCCAGAATAAGAAATCATAGATCTAGCAGCTTCTTTTAAAGTACGGTTTCTCATCTCAACCAGCGCGTTCTGTTGAGGAGTTCTAGCTGCAGAAAGCTCATGCTTTATGTGAGACCTGGAATTGTATAAGATTAATTTTGTTGGAATTAATCGGTTAAGAGATTTATGGTGATTCAGATCTCTGTTTGGATGCTTTGATTTCATTTTCGGGTCAGATTTCACATTTAGAGAATTTCTGTAAGTTTTCGTATTTTTGGTATTTTGGGTAAAAGCTGGTTTCGTGGTGAGAGCTGGTCGATTTGGTGAAATCCAGTCGCTGCGTGTTTTGGTAACGCGAGATTCCTAAACGCCGTCGTTTTAGTGAAATCTAGATGTGTTGTGTTAAGAGAAAGCTGGTAGCATGTTTGTATCCAGCTGTTGCTTTATCTCGTTTGTTGAGGGAAAAACGGTAGCGTTTTAATTAGTTGGTGCGACGCCGTTTTGAGTGTTGCGTCTGATACCAGCTGGTGGGATCTATTCGCGTGTGCCTGCTGGTTGTCCAGCTGAGAGCAGATGTCAACGATGGTCAACTCTACTGTAGCTTGCGGCTGGTATTGCACGAGGGTTATCGACCGGATTTGATGACGTCAGCTATGCGACGCCGTTTTATTAAGTTGGAACGCAGCGTTTTGATGTAATGTCTGGTATCAGCTTTTGAGTGTTATACAACCCAGCTTTTGGATTTGAGAACCAGCCGATGGTTTTAGACGACCAGCTGGTGGCAGATTTGATGATGTAAGCGGTGCGACGTCGTTTTGTTAAGTCGCTGCGACACCGTTTTGATTAACATTGTTTGAGAATTCAGCAGTTGGTTTCTTTGCATCTGCTGGTTGTATTTTGTAGCGTGCGTCGACTGGTATTGTCGGCGGATGATTTGAACCAGCTTTTACGCGTGTATTTAAGGAAGACTTGGTCTTTGATTTCAAGCACCAGATCCCATACTTAGCAAAATATTATCTTGGTTGTCGACCTCTGTTTCTCGAACCCTAGTACTGTTCACCGTGAGCTACGCCGGCAAATTCCCATCGTTTCCGACCTTTGTTTGGTACGTTCGAGGTAGCGTTGGACTCCTCTTGAGAATCTCTTCTTTTCTATACCATTCTTGGAGGCTGTTGTTGGCTAGAGCGAGATCGCGAAGTTGCTGTCTTCGGCCATGTGTTGCGTCGTTGAGGTAGAACTTTGAATTGTTGTTGAAATCTTAGTCTTAGCCTTTTTTTAAGCTTCCTGTTAGTGGTATTGTTGGAATCAGTTGCTGGTTTGAGTTGTAACTCCCAGCCGTGGGTTTTGTGCTTGTGACCCGTGAGATTTATGCTTGTACGTTGTGTGTTTAGCAGGTTCCTAACCAGATCTCTCGGGCTCCTTGTTGTGGTAATTGTTGCACAGAATTGAGGTACGGATCTTGAATTGCAGCCTTTGTTCGTTGTTGTCTCTTTTTTTTCTTACCAGGATACGAGGGCGAGCGGTGATTCCGCACTCTCATTTCCCCTATGCGCCGAGTGGCTAGCTACCACAGTTCATAGGTTGGGTTGTTGATGCATCTGGTAAGGATGGGCGAGTAGGGGTGAGTAGGTAGCACCCACATGTCCTACACTCACCGTGGCCACATATTCTGTTGCAGTTTCCGTTGAGCTGTTGTTTCCTTTCTCATGCATAGCATCTGCATTTTATTCTTGCTGTTTACCGCTGTTTTTTTTTTGCTCTCCGTACTGGGGTTTGACCCCATGTCCCTCTGGGGCTTGGTTGTTTTCCTTGTTGTGTTGTTTTCAGGGATACCAGGTTTTACAGCTGTTCGTGGTTTTAATCCAGCTGGTGGTGCCCCAGGAGGTGGTTAGAGTATCCCAGTTGCGTATAGCATAATTCTATGTATCAGTATTCTTAGCCAGGGGATGCCCTGTGCTTTGTTGTTGTTGTATTTCGTTGTTGGAGTCTGATACATGTTGATGTTATGCTATATTGTTTGTTGTTGGCTGGTAGCCTGAGTGTGGTTGTTTTCTTAAACTGGGATATCTATTTTGAGTATCGCATTATTTTAAATTATATTGTTTTAACTCGTCAGGCCAAAAGCAAAAATTTTACCCGCTTTTAATAGCTTCCGCATGTTTTTGTGTGTTTTTACTCTGTTATGAGAACGAGGCCTGACATTTTTGGTATCAGAGCTTTAGCTGGGATAAGCTCAATTTCTTTGATCACACTTGAGTCTAGGCACAGTGTTGTGTGTTGCATGTGCTTGGCTATGTGACTATGTGCTACATATTTTGTGTTATGTGCTATCTATGCTGTATCTGTTCTGTTTTGGTTGATCCTGTTGAGTGTTTTTGTAGATGCCGCCTAGACGTCGTGGTAGAGGTAGGGGGCAGTTTGAGGAATCAGCAGGACAGAATGAGGATCGGCGTAGCGCTCCTAGTCGTTCTCGTAGTAGGCATGAGGAGGAGGATAAAGTTGGTGAGTTGCCTCCCCCGGTGGAGCGGATGGATGTTGTTATAGCACGGTTTCAGCGGATGAACCCTCCAGTCTTTAATGGTGATGAGTCGGTTTCAGCGGACGAACCCTCCAGTCTTTAATGGTGATGAGTCCAGTGAGGATGCGGACTCGTGGCTCCGTAACATTATTGGTCTTTTCGATCGGGTGCAATATGATGATGATCTTCGGCTGAGTTTAGCGACCCTCTTGCTTAGGAAGGCTGCAGAGCGCTGGTGGCGAGGCGCTTCGAGTACCTTGTTGGAGACCGGTGTTGGGATCTCTTGGGAAAGTTTCTGCGAGACCTTCCGACAGGAGTATGTACCCGAGTCTTATGTGAACGCTCGGGAGCAGGAGTTCGACCATCTGGAGCAGGGTTCCATGACTGTTCGGGAGTATGCTAGGAAGTTTTCTTCTCTGTTGGCGTACGTTCCCCATGTTTCTGGCCGGGAGAGGGCCAAGCGGACTAGATTTCTTGAGGGCTTGAACGAAGAGTTGTATCAGATGGTGTTGACCAGCAAACCCAAGAGCTATGCTGAGGCAGTTGACACTGCTATTGATATCGAGGAGGGTTTGTAGAGTCGTCGTGCTCGCAGGCAGCAGGCGGCGCAGGTTAGTCGTCCTGCTATTCAGGGAGCGCAGTCTTCCCAGTCCTCCCAGTCAGCCCATCAGCCCCAACAGCAGCAGCATCAGCAACAGGTGGCTCAGCAGTCTGGCCGTCAGAGGTTTCGACCCCGCGGTCAACAGTTCAAGAAGAAGTCGGGTTCTGGCTCTTCTGGTTCGGGCATCTCGAGTAGCAGTGGTTCTCGGGCTGAGTTTTGTGGTTTTTGCGGTGGAAAGAATCCGTCTACGCAGTGTGTTGGTGTGCAGGGTTCCTGCAACCTTTGTGAGTACGGGCATTTTGCTAGAGTATGTCCGTCAGCTGGATCACAGCAGACCGTGGCCCAGCCTCAGGGTCGAGGAGGTCAGTCTAAGGATCGTTCCCCTCAGTTTCAGCAGCCCCGATTATGTGAGACTCAGTTTAGGCCGTTTCAGCAGCCTGGTCCGTCGTGGTTCGGACAATCGTCTCAGCCTTTCTTCTCTGGACCCCAGCATGCTCAGGTTAACATCATCACTAGAGAGCAGGCCGAGGAGACATTGAGTCGGGTGATCACAGGTACTTGCCTTGTTTTTGATTTTCCTGCGCGTGTGTTGTTTGACACTGGTGCATTTTCAGCAGCCTGGTCCGTCGTGGTTCGGACAATCGTCTCAGCCTTTCTTCTCTGGACCCCAGCATGCTCAGGTTAACATCATCACTAGAGAGCAGGCCGAGGAGACATTGAGTCGGGTGATCACAGGTACTTGCCTTGTTTTTGATTTTCCTGCGCGTGTGTTGTTTGACACTGGTGCATCGCATTCGTTTATTTCTGATTCGTTTGTTGTTGAGCATGGTCTATGTACCATTTCTTTGAGCGATGCCGTTCCTGTTTCTACCCCTGGTGGTGTGAGCCTGTTCTCCCAGGAGGTTTTGTAAGATGGTGTGTTGCGGTTTGGTGAGCATGTCCTGTTAGCTAACTTGATCCGATTGATGCTATGGGATTTCGATTGCATAGTTGGGATGGATGTGCTGTCCAACCATAGGGCCTCTGTGGACTGTTTTCATGCAATTGTTCATTTTAGGCCTTTGTCTGGCGAGAAATGGGACTTCCTTGGCCAGGATTCTAGATCAAAGATTCCCTTAGTCTCAGCGATGGACATGTTCAGCTTGTTGTCCTTGGGGAATGCTGGCTTTATGATCTACGCTTTGGATGCGTCTTCTTCTTCCCGCGTTCAGCTTAGTGACGTTCCCGTGGTGCGACATTTCCCAGATGTGTTCCCGGAGGAGATTCCTGGTTTCCCTCCGAGGCGGGAGATTGACTTCAGCATAGAGCTGGTGCCTGGCACAGCTCCGATTTCACGTGCCCCTTATCATCTGGTGCCTGCGGAGTTGAGAGAACTCAAGGTGCAGTTAGATGATTTGCTGGAGAAAGGTTTTATCCGACCTAGTATGTCACCGTGG
Organism: Dorcoceras hygrometricum; assembly: GCA_001598015.1. Taxonomy (NCBI): domain Eukaryota; kingdom Viridiplantae; phylum Streptophyta; class Magnoliopsida; order Lamiales; family Gesneriaceae; genus Dorcoceras; species Dorcoceras hygrometricum. The sequence goes on from KQ991639.1 coordinate 10,938, forward strand.
GGAGCTCCCATCTTTTTGTGAAGAAGAAGGATGGCTCAATGCGGATGTGCATTGATTTTCGCCAATTGAACAAAGCCACTATCAAGAACAAGTACCCTTTGCCGAGAATCGATGATCTGTTTGATCAGTTGCAAGGTTCTGCGGTGTATTCAAAGATTGACTTGCGTTCAGGGTACCATCAGCTGAGAGTGAGAGACCAAGACGTCGCAAAGACTGCTTTTCGTATGAGGTACGGGCATTTTGAGTTTCTGGTTATGCCGTTCAGTTTGACAAATGCCCCTGCAGTCTTTATGGATTTGATGAACCGAGTTTTCTGCGAGTTTATTGATCAGTTTGTGATCGTGTTCATCGACGACATCTTAGTCTATTCGAAGACTCCTTTGGAGCACAAGGAGCATTTGTGTATTGTCCTTCAGACGTTGAGAGACCAGCAGTTGTATGCAAAGTTTTCCAAGTGTGAGTTCTGGTTGGATCGCGTCGTATTCTTGGGACATGTGATTTCAGCCGAGGGGATTTCGGTGGATCCCAGTAAGGTTGATGCTGTTCTGAACTGGGAGCGTCCCAGGAATGTTTCCGAGATTCACAGTTTCTTGGGTCTGGCTGGCTATTATCATCGCTTCATTGAGGGATTCTCTAGTATAGCAAAGCCGATGACTCAATTGACTCAGAAGGACAAGCGTTTTGTTTGGACTGAGCAGTGTGAGAATGCTTTTCAACTGCTTAAGGAGAAATTGACTACTGCGCCTGTGTTGGCTCTGCATCCGGAACAGGTGGATTCGTTGTTTGTTCTGACGCTTCGCTTAATGGATTGGGTTGTGTGCTGATGCAGAATGGTCGAGTCATTGCGTATGCCTTGTGGCAATTGAAACCGCACGAGACTCGTTATCTAGTCCATGATTTGGAGTTAGCAGCGGTGGTTTTTGCGTTGAAGATCTGGCGTCACTACCTGTATGGCGAGCAGTTTGTGGTGTACTCCGACCACAAAAGTTTGCAGTATCTGTTTTCACAGCCTGACTTGAACATGAGACAACGTCGGTGGATGGAGCTGCTAAAGGACTTTGATTGTGAGATCAAGTACCAGCCTGGGAAGTCGAACATAGTAGCCGATGCTTTGAGCAGTAAGGCTAGTGAGATGCTTGCGTCGTTGTACATCTCTAAGGATCAAGAGCATCTTAACACTACGGGTTGGAGATTCTACCCGGCTGAGGATTGCGTTGTGGTTTCATCGTTCCAAGTGGAGCCACAAATTGTTTCGAGTATTCGAGCAGCTCAGAGGACTGATCCGTCTATCCACGAGTTGAAGTTGAAGGTCAGGGCTGGCGAACTTGAGGACTATTCTGTCTCTTCCGATGGTTGTTTGCATTTTCGGGGCAGGTTGGTCGTGCCCAATTTGATTGATTTGAAGTAAGAGATCCTTCGAGAAGCGCACTGTAGCAGACATAGTGTTCATCCTGGTGCACGGAAGATGTACCATGCTTTGAAGCCGCACTTTTGGTGGACTGGCCTGAAGAGCGACGTTGCTGGTTTTGTTGCTCGTTGTTTGAATTGTCAGATGGTTAAGGCCTAAAGGATGAGACCTGGTGGTCTGTTGCAGAGTTTGGAAGTGCCCCAATGAAATTGGGAGAACATAGCTATGGATTTCGTGACGCATCCGCCTCGTTCCAGCAGAGGATGCGATGCTATTTGGGTGGTTATAGACCGACTGTCGAAGTCTGCACATTTTATTCCCTATGGGATGACCTTCTCTTGAAGAAGATAGCGAAGCTGTACGTTGATTTTGTTGTTAGACTGCATGGTGTGCCCGTTTCGATCGTTTCTGACCGATATCCGAGGTTTACTTCCAGGTTTTGGAAGAGTTTACAAACAGCTTTGGGTACCAGATTGGCGATGAGCACCGCGTATCACCCCCAGACAGATGGCCAATCTGAGCGCACTATCCAGACGTTGGAGGATATGTTGCGAGCAGTTGTGTTGGATTTCCGAGGGAGCTGGCAAGATGCGTTGTCTTTAGTGGAGATTTCCTACAATAACAGAAGGTGACGATTGGCATGGCGCTGTTTGACGCTTTGTATGGCAGGAAGTGCAGATCGCCGGTATGTTGGGAAGAAGTGAGGGAGAAGCAGCTATCTGCCCTTGACTTTTTGCAGCAAATGAAGGATCATGTTGATCTAATTCGACAGCGGATGAAAGCTGCCCAAGATCACCAAGCCAGTTATGCGAATAAGAGGCATCAACCTCTTGAGTTTCAGGTTGGTGATCGTGTATTTCTCAAAGTTCTCCATTTCGCAGTGTGATGCGCTTTGGACGCAAGGGAAAGTTAGCCCCTCGTTACGTCGGACCGTATGAGATTGTTGAGAGGATTGGCCCTTTAGTGTATCGGCTGTTGTTGCGGCCAGAGTTGTCTTCTCTACATGACGTCTTTCATGTTTCCATGTTGAGGAAGTATGAGCCAGATCCGTATCATGTGCTTAGGATTGACGAGGTAGAGCTAGATCAGACGTTGAGTTATCTAGAATATCCCTTGTATATCCTTGGCAGGAAAGAGAAACAGTTGAGAAATAAGACCATTCCGTTGGTAATGGTGCAGTGGAGAAAACATGGAAGGGAAGAGGCTACTTGGGAGCTGGAGAAAAGATGCAGCGCGAGTGGCCGCATCTGTTTGAGTAGCTGTTGAGCTAAATTTCCAGTAGTTTGTAGCTTTTGGTTGTATTTCTTCCCTAGTTGTTGTTAATTGTTTGCTTAGTTATCTTGAACTCTTGGCCATCTGTTGGGCAAATTATTGTTTTGGCTTGCCGTTGTTGAGTTGTTTTTCCAGATTGCTGTTCGATTTCGAGGACGAAATCCTTTTTAGTGGGGGAGAAATGTGAGACCTGGAATTGTATAAGATTAATTTGGTTGGAATTAATCGTTTTAGAGATTTATGGTGATTCAGATCTCTGTTTGGATGTTTTGATTTCATTTTCGGGTCAGATTTCACATTTAGAGCATTTCTGGAAGTTTTTGTATTTTTGGTATTTTGGGTAAAAGCTGGTTTCGTGGTGAGAGCTGGTCGATTTGGTGAAATCCAGTCGCTGCATGTTTTGGTAACGCGAGATTCCTAAACGCCGTCGTTTTAGTGAAATCTGGATGTGTTGTGTTAAGAGAAAGCTGGTAGCATGTTTGTATCCAGCTGTTGCTTTATCTCGTTTGTTGAGGGCAAAACGGTAGCGTTTTGATTAGTTGGTGCGACGCCGTTTTGAGTGTTGCGTCTGATACCAGCTGGTGGGATCTGTTCGCGTGTGCCTGCTGGTTGTCCAGCTGAGAGCAGATGTCAACGATGGTCAACTCTACTGTAGCTTGCGGCTGGTATTGCGCAAGGGTTATCAACCGTATTTGATGACGTCAGCTATGCGACACCGTTTTATTAAGTTGGAACGCAGTGTTTTGATGTAAAGCCTGGTATCAGCTTTTGAGTGTTATACAATCCAGCTTTTGGATTTGAGAACCAGTCGATGGTTTTAGGCGACCAGCTGGTGGCAGATTTGATGACGTAAGCGGTGCGACGTCGTTTTGTTAAGTCGCTACGACACCGTTTTGGTTAACGTTGTTTGAGAATTCAGCAGTTGGTTTCTTTGCATCTGCTGGTTGTATTTTGTAGCGTCCATCGACTGGTATTGTCGGCGGATGATTTTAACCAGCTTTTACGCGTGTATTTAAGGAAGACTTGGTCTTCGATTTCAAGCACCAGATCCCATACTTAGCGAAATATTATCTTGGTTGTCGACCTCTGTTTCTCGAACCCCTAGTACTGTTCACCGTGAGCTTCGCCGGCAAATTTCCGTCGTTTCCGACCGTTGTTTGGTACGTTCGAGGTAGCGTTGGACTTCTCTTGAGAAGCTCTTCTTTTCTATACCATTCTTGGAGGCTGTTTTTGGCTAGAGGGAGATCGCGAAGTTGCTGTCTTCGGCCGTGTGTTGCGTCGTTGAGGTAGAACTTCGAATTATTGTTGAGATCTTAGTCTTAGCCTTTGTTTAAGCTTCCTGTTAGTGGTATTGTTGGAATCAGTTGCTGGTTTGAGTTGTAACTCCCAGCCGTGGGTTTTGTGCTTGTGACCCGTGAGATTTATGCTTGTACGTTGTGTGTTTAGAAGGTTCCTAACCAGATCTCTCGGGCTCCTTGTTGTGGTAATTGTTGCACAGAATTGAGGTACGGATCTTGAGCTTGTAATTCAGCGTGGGACCTGGCTTGGATAAATTGCGAGATGGCTGTGTTTGGATGTTGGGTGATGTTGTTGCTCTGTGTGAGAGCTGTGTATGCTTACCGTGTGTAATTGTTGTGTTGCATATAGTTATATGTTTGTTGTTCCAGCATATTGCATACACGCATTCCATTCAGCTATTGCAGCCTTCATTTGTTGTTGTCTCTTTATTTTCTTATCAGGATGCGAGGGCGAGCGGTGATTCCGCACTCTCATTTCCCCTATGCGCCGAGTGGCTAGCTACCACAGTTCATAGGTTGGATTGTTGATGCATCTGGTAAGGGTGGGCGAGTAGGGGTGAGTGGGTAGCACCCACATGTCCTACACTCACCGTGGCCACATATTCTGTTGCAGTTTCCGTTGAGCTGTTGTTTCCTTTCTCATGCATAGCATCTGCATTTTATTCTTACTGTTTACCGTTGTTTTATAGTTGCTCTCCGTACTGGGGTTTGACCCCATGTCCCTCTGGGGCTTGGCTGTTTCCTTGTTGTGTTGTTTTCAGGGAACCCAGGTTTTACAGCTGGTCGTGGTTTTAATCCAGCTGGTGGTGCCCCAGGAGGTTGTTAGAGTATCCCAGTTGTGTATATCATATTTATTGTTAGAGTAGATGCCCAACTAGCCAACTTGTGGCGTGTGGGTTTTGTTGACTCTTGTACAAACGATCTTTATATATGATATTCGCATTTTCTATATATGGCATTCTTTACTTTCATTATGTGTGTAATGATTTACAATTGTGTTGAGTAAAGACCTAGAATACACTAAGGCGTATGTTAGATGTGATAGTGGGTATGACGGCTATCATGAAACACATCTAATAGTCGCTGTGTATTCTGAACATGTTCCTAGTCGATTGGGCCGTCAAAATAA
>KQ991640.1:15191-34239 GCA_001598015.1 Dorcoceras hygrometricum
GAAACTGAGTCGATCGGTCCGATCTGATCGGCGATCGGAGTTTTAATGAAGTCGTAGTGATGGATATCGTCATTTGGACCCGGGCCCGATGATGGTCCGATTTAACTTAGGATCAAAAAGAAAGATCAGCAGCAATAGCGATTAGTTAAAAGACTTTCAAATAATTTTGCGCGCTGCTGATACAAACTCTTGAGCTGCAATAGCTCGTTTGTTCTTGAACATTTATTATCATCTGAGCACCGGAAACAGGATCTGGTATGATTTAAAAATCATGCGGAAAATACCAGAACTGAATCCTAGTTTTTAAAACAACTCAAACAGATTTATGTACAACATAAATCTGTTCGAGACTCGTGCGTGCTTGTGTGCTGCTGAAATGAGATGCTAAGAACTGAACTGTTTATGCGTGCAATGCGATGTGCTGAATCATAAACGTGCAATGCTAAAGTAAATGCTTGCTGAATGAATAACAGAACACGATACTCAGCGATTTGTTTATGGAAGTTCGGATATCAACATCCTACATCTCCCCTTCTTCCACCTCGGAAGGATCCACTACTTCATAACTGCACATCAGCCGCAACTGTGTGACTAACTACATACACAAGAGTTTAACGTCTTCATGCTTGGACGGGATCTGTGAACATATTTCGAGATTCATTCACAAACAGTTGTGAATGAATCCGGGTGTGTGAGATTGATACATTTAAGCTCTCATCTCTCTGTTTTTCTCACACACGAGGGAAATGCTCTAACAAGCTAATTCTAGCTACACTATCAACTGCAATGAAACTCTCTCTCGAATGATTAGTTGCAGCTTCACTTCAGATTATTTTCCCTCTGTTGGTGCACTGTGTAATCAATGAATATTTCCCACAGTATTGTAGTTGCACCAACTGAACGAACGCATAGCGTCTCGTTCACTCTGAACTGCAGGACATCTTCTTCAATGGGCGTTGCCTCTAATATATAGCCTCTGCTGAATTTCTTCCCGTTGGAAAGCTTCCAAAAACTCTTCAGCGCTCCAGAAGGCTGTCTTGTCTTCTTTCCATAATTGTGCAACGCTCCTCTGTAAAGTAAAAGTACTTGCGTCCTTTTCTTTTGCAGGCTTCTGTCGCTTTCACCATTTGAATTGAGCTCAGCAGTTGACATCCAGCTTTGATATCTCTTCGTAAGTTGTCAACTGCTTCGCTGCTGCTGATTCAAGTCGACTGCTGCTTCTCTTGCGCTTCTGCTGAAATCTTGCGACTGAATCTTCTTCACTTCGCCTGCTTCTTCTCTTCTTGCGCCTGGATACCAAGTCGACTGGATATGCAAAGCTTGCGACTGGATTTCACAACGACTGGATGCGTAGCAACAGTTGATTCAAATAAGCTCTCGACTGGAAGTACTGTTGCTACCTGCTGATTGCTTTGCGACTGGATCTTGCGACTGGATTTCACAACGACTGGATGCGTAGCAACAGTTGATTCAAATAAGCTCTCGACTGGAAGTACTGTTGCTACCTGCTGATTGCTTTGCGACTGGATCTTGCGACTGGTTATCAACGCAAAGTCTTCCTGCTGAATTTTTAGCGCAATAGCAAAACGCTGTCGTATCAACTTATGTAAACGACATCGTTTTGCTAACTCCAAGTAGCATCTGCTGATTGCACTGTAGCTTGCGACTGGATATCTCCTCTACGACGTCGCTTCATACTTGCGTCTGGATGTAAGCTACCTGCTGATTCTTGCGACTGGATGCTCAAACCATCTGCTGAATATGATGACGTCACCGATGACGTCATCAACACTAATCCACCTGCTGAATCTCCAGCACGACGTCGCATCGACTCTTTGCGCTCTTCTTCATCTGCTGATTGCGAATGCAAAACGCTGTCGTTCCAACTTATTCAAGCGACATCGTTTTGCAAACGCCAACTCCAAATATCAACTGCTGGAAGAAGCTCTCTGCTGATCACTGAGCTTCCTGCTGAATGATGACTTCACTGCTGACGTCATCCAATCTTAGCGCTCCAGCTGATCTTCATCATCTCGCCAAATATCTTCGCTCCAGCTCCATCTTCTTTCTTCTTGAATAGCGACTGTTGATAGATTCATCAACAGTACTTATAAATGCGACTACTGATAGATTCATCAGCAGTACTTATAAACGCTTCCTCTCTTGCGCTTCTCGCTGATCTTCATCATCTCGAATAAGATCTTCAGCGAGCTCTCTATTCCTGTACCAGCTGGTTCACTTTGCTCTTTAGCGCTTGCAGCTGATCTTCATCATCTGCTAGATTGTTATGCTCCAGCTGGTTCAACTTTGGCCTACGCCTGATTACAAACAACTGAATCAACTCTGGACGTCTCCATCGCTAATTCAACTGCTGATTCCATTAACAACAAACCAACTGCTGATCATAAAATAGCGAACCAACTGCTGATCAATTATAGTTGCTGCTTCAAGCGAAAAACCGGTTCTATATAAAAACAGATCTGGCCTTCACAAAATAAGTTTCTCAAAACATTTAAAACATTTAAAACATAGCACATGTGTTTTATATTCAATGCTCGTTCAAGCACAAACCTGCTCTGATACCACTTGTTGGTCCGATAATATTAGGATCAAAAGAAAACTAGCAGCCGCTGTTTAAAATAGCAATTAAAATTTTGCGCGCTGCTAAACCTTGAGCTGCAATAGCTCGTTGTTCTTGAACGTTTAAAATCATCTGAGCACCGGAAACAGATCTGGTATGATTTAAAAAATCATGCGGAAAATACCAGAACTGAATCCTATATTTTAAAACAACTCAAACAGATTTATGTACAACATAAATCTGTTCAAGACTCGTGCTTGTGTGCTGCTGAAATGTTATGCAATGCTAAGTAAAAAGTCTGCTGAATGAATAAAGAACACAATACAGTACGCAGCATATTTGTTTATGGAAGTTCGGATATCAACATCCTACATCTCCCCTTCTTCCACCTCGGAAGGATCCACTACTTCATAACTGCACATCAGCCGCAACTGTGTGACTAACTACATACACAAGAGTTTTACGTCTTCGTGCTTGGACGGTATCTGTGAACATATTTCGAGATTCATTCACAAACAAAATGTGAATGAATCCGGGTGTGTGAGATTGATACAATGAACGCTCAACTCTCTGTTTTTCTCACACACTAGGGAATTGCTCTAATACAAGCTAATCTAGATTCAAAAGTCGACACAATAAGCTCCTCTCAAGAATGATTGTCGACTGTTTCATCTTCTTTTCTTTTCCCTTAAGACTCCGTATGAGATAGTGGATCGGGACAAACCACCCAAGTACTCATTTATGAGGATTTGGGGATGTCCTGCTTACGTGAAGCAGACAGTGGGAGATAAGCTGGATACGAGATCCATCTTATGCTACTTCATTGGGTATCCAAAGAATTCCATTGGATACTACTTCTACTATCCGAGCGAAACAAAAGTATTTGTTTCTAGGAATGCCACCTTTATGGAAAGGGAATTTCTACTTGATAGAAAGGGCAGAATAGTAGAGCTCGAAGAGGTTCAAGATCCAATCGAATTACCAGGTGAGTCTCCTGCACCTACAGAGCCAGTACCAGAAATGGTCGCACCTAGGAGATCCGAAAGGATTCCTAGAGCTCCTGAGAGATATGGTTTTCTCCTTGAAGATGATCAAGGTGATCAAGTTGTTGGATCTGATCCAAGAACTTTCAAGGAGGCAATTTCCGATGCTGATTCTAACTTATGGCTTGAATCAATGCAGTCTGAGTTTTACTCAATGCATGCTAACCAAGTTTGGACTCTGGTTAACCCTCCCGAAGGAATTGTTCCTATTGGGTGTAAATGGGTGTACAAGAGGAAACTTGGGCCTGATGGTAAGGTAATGACCTACAAGGCACGACTGGTCGCGAAAGGTTACACTCAAAGGCAAGGTGTTGACTATGATGAAACCTTCTCGCCAGTCGCAATGTTCAATTCAATTAGAATATTGTTAGCCATAGCCGCATGGTACGACTATGAGATATGGCAAATGGATGTGAAAACTGCGTTCCTTAATGGAAACATTAAGGAAGAGATCTATATGACGCAGCCTGAGGGTTTCACATCTGTTGGAAGCGAGCATAAGCTATGCAAGCTTCAGAGATCGATCTACGGTCTCAAACAAGCATCGCGAAGTTGGAACCTAAGATTCGATGAAACAATTAAGGAATTCGGTTTCATCAAGAATCCCGAGGAGCCATGTGTCTATATAAAGGTGGTTAAAAGTGCTGTGACGTTCCTAGTACTTTATGTTGACGACATTCTACTCATTGGGAATGATGTAGGAATGCTGCAGTCAACTAAGGTATGGTTGTCTAACAGATTTTCGATGAAGGACATGGGTGAAGCATCCTATATTCTTGGAATACAGATCTATCGGGATAGGTCGAAACGGATGCTCGGACTCACCCAAGCTACCTACATCGATACCATACTTAAGAGGTTCTCTATGGAAGAGTCCAAGAGAGGACACCTACTTATGTGCCACGGGGTCACTCTATCTAAGTCTATGTGTCCAAAGACTGATGAGGAGATAGAGAGTATGGCACGTGTACCATATGCCTCGGCTATAGGTAGTATTATGTATGGCATGATCTCGACTAGACCGGATGTCGCATATGCTCTGAGTGTCACGAGCCGCTACCAGGCCAACCCCGGCCAATTGCATTGGAAGGCCGTGAAGGATATTCTTAAGTACTTACGAATGACTAAGAATATGTTCATGGTCTATGGGGGTGGTGAACTGAAACTGGAAGGTTACACTGATTCTAGCTTCCAATGTGACGTGGATGATTCGAAATCAACCTCTGGATTTGTATTCATGCTCAATGGTGGTGCTGTCTCTTGGAAGAGTTCCAAGCAAGACACCATCGCGGATTCAACCACTGAGGCTGAGTACATTGCAGCATCAGCTGCTGCTAAGGAGGCCGTTTGGATAAGGAATTTCGTCCAAGAGTTGGGCGTAATTCCTAATGGAGTTGGTCCAGTCCCGGTGTACTACGACAACACGGGTGCCGTTGCGCAAGCAAAGGAGCCTAGGTCTCACCAAAGATCCAAACACATACTGAGGAAATACCACATAATCCGGGATATTGTGACTAGAGGCGACATAGCAGTGCTTGGATGATTGTAGTTGCTGGTATGTGGAATGGCCGTGCCTGCTGGTTATGTCCTGTTGAGGATTCTGTATGCTATTGTGTTATTGCTGTGTTGCATAGGTGTATTTGCTTGTATTCCAGCATTTTGCATACACGCATGGTATTCCTTTTTCCAGCTTTGGTAGTCTTTGTACCTTGTTGTATTGTTGTTGATTTTTCTTACCAGGATGTGAGGGCGAGCGGCAATACCGCACTCTCATCTCCCTGCTGGGATCGTAGCCACCATGCGCCGAGTGGTTAACTACCACAGTTCATGGGCGAGGCAACAGCAGGTTGAGTTGTTTGATGCATCTGGTAAGTGGGTGTAGTGTCATGGCGAGTGGCTTACTACCACACTGTGAACACACCCCGTGACCACTGTTTGTTGTTGGTAATTCTTGGAGCTAGGTTTGAGTTCCTTAGCTCCCTCGTGGGTCGAGCTTTCCGTTGTTATTCGGCGTCTCATGCATAGCATCTGCATTTTATTCCTTGCTGTTTATTGCTGTTGTATAGTTGCTCTCCGTACTGGGTTTTTACCCCATGTCCCTCCGGGGCTTGGTTTGTTTCTTTGTTGCGTTGTTTTCAGGAAACCCAGGTTCTACAGCTGGTCGTGGTTTTAACCCAGCCAGTGGTGCCCCAGGAGGTGGCTAGCGTGTCCCAGTTGCATATAGCATACTTATATATATGTATCAGTTAGCTAGGGGGATGCCCTGCGCTTTGTTGTTGTACCCATAGGGGAGTCTGATACATGTTTGAATTATGTATGTTTGATTGTTGGTTGTTTTATGAATTGGGAAACTTATTTATTGCTGTATTTTAAATTATATGTTTAAAACCATCGGGCCTAAAAGCGAAAATTTTACCCACTTTTTGATAGCTTCCACATGTGTTTATCTGTTGTGAGCACGAGGCCTGACAGAGTCGATCGGTCCGATCTGATCGTCGATCGGAATTATGATGGAACCACGGTGATGCAGATGAAACGAATGTTCATACGTTGGACTGGGCCCGCCCCAGGTCCAATGGGCCGGTTCAAGCCCATCACACCTATACATAGTCTTGAGCCGAGGGTTGCACAACACAAGTATCATAACTTGAAAACCCTAGCCTCCACTCAAAAGTCAGCCGCCCCTCTCCCTCAACCACACGCACGGCCGCCGCCCACCGCCGCGCCGCCGCCGTTCGTTCGTCGTGTGATCGGACTTGTTTCGATCATTGCGACGAGGTGACTCCGTCCGTGGAAAAATCCATCAGCCTTATAGTGCAGGCTGATCGGAGGAATCGTGATTTCGGTCATGGACCGATTGGAGGATCTACCGCCGCCTACAGTTTGAAGTCCCGGTTTCCTCGTGAAACTGGTCGGAGCCAGGCGCCTAGACGCCAACAAGGTAACACCCCGAAAATCATCCTATTAATGGTTTATAGTATTGATTTTATTGTATTGAATGTATCCCGGCGCTTAATTTTAAACTTTCGCTGCGCCGCCGGGAGACGGGATCCGGATCCGCCACCGTTCCCCAACAACAGATCCAGCTGGTAACTCAACTAATCTTAAAATCATTTTAAACGCGAAAATTTTGAGAGATTTTAATCATCCCAATAAATTCTTTCACGATCCTATCACCTGAAAAACATAAAAAGAACATGCATGGGTTACTAAAGTAAAATTTTAAATTAACCATAGCAAGACCAAAATGACAAAACAAAAACAATAAAATATAAGCTATAGAACTAAGAATAAAAATCCAAATTTGAAAGGACTATAATTAGGAAAAGTCCAAATTACTGGCCCAAATTTATAGATTTTCTTTATTTTAATGTAAGGATTATTTCTTCATGTCACCTTACATTATTAAATTTGAGGTTCAGAGTAACTAACTTATCATGGTAATTATTCAAAAATTATCAAATCTTTTGAATAACTAAAAATATTTTTCTTCATCTATACTTTTGTTAGGGCCGATGGATAGGGAATTTAAAGCAATAAATTCAAAGCGAGCGCTGCTACTTAAAAATTAAAACTTTTGCGCTGCTAATAGTGAGGTGCAATACCTCTGGTTCTTGAACATTTAAAACAGAGCACCGGAGACATATCTGGTATGAAATAAAATCATGCGAAAGACAGCAGAACTGAATCCTAAATTTTAAAACGTTGCAAACAGATTTCTGTAAACAGAAATCTGTTCGACTTACAATGTGTGCAAACTGTATGCGTGCGTGCTAAATGTAATTGCGTATGCGGAACTGTAAATAAAGAATACAACACACAGCTTATTTTTTTATGGAAGTTCGGACTTCAATGTCCTACATCTCCCCTTCTTCCTCCTCGGAAGTTCCACTAGAAGATTTGATCTATACATCGTGTACAGGCCCAATCCTGCAACCAGCAGCTGCGAGAACTCCTAGACTCTACCAGCCATCGGCTGTTCACTCAATCACTTGTTTTACGCCTATGTGAGAAAGCTACAGACACAGAGTTTAACGTCGTGCTTGGACGGGATCTGATTGTGAATTGGGTTTGAGATTCATTCACTATACAATGAATGTGAATGAATCTATGTGTGTGTGAGATTTACAGTGTAAGCACAACTCTCGAATGAACAAATCTCACACACTAGGGAAATTCTCTACAAAAGCTAATTAAGACTCAGCAGTAGACACTCTTTATGCGCTCATCTCTAATGGCGGTCTACTGCTTTGTCTCCAATATTTCTTCCCTCTGTTTTTGAATCCTCACTGTATCATCACAAAATCATCATCTTCTTCCTTCAAATCTTCTCCCTTAAATAGCCTCTATTCAAATTCAATCCGTTGGACACAAATTCTTCCCGTTTGAAATATGTTCTCTAGAGTACCGACAGGGAATTGTCCTTGTTTCCTTTCTTTTGCAGGCTTTTTGTCGTCTTCAACATTTGAACTAAGCTCAGCAATTGACATCCAGCTTTAGTGAATCTTCATAATATAATTCGTCAACTGCTTCGCTACTGGTTGTATCTTCAACTACTGCGTCTGGTTATTTCCTTTAACTTCTTTGCGTCTGGATTCCCTATCGACTGTATATGCAAAACACTGTAGCCTGCGACTGGGTACACTGTAGCTTGCGACTGGTTGACCAGCTGGTGAAGATATGCTTGCAGTTGGTTGTCCAGACGTTGGTCGTGAAATGCTTGCGACTGGATTACCCAACGACTGGTTAGTTCAAACGCTGTCATTTTAACTTATTCAAACGACATCGTTTGCTATGCATCCTCGACTGGTTAATTATAACACTGTAGCTCTCGTCTGGATGAACAAACTACTGTAGCTACCTGCTGGTTTCTCTTAAGAGTTGTACCTGCTGGTTCTTAACGCGAAGGCAAAACGCTGTCGTATCCATTTATCCAAATGACTTCGTTTTGCTATCGCGAACTTCAAGTACCATCGACTGGTTGTACTGTAGCTCACTGCTGATTGTGATGACATCACTGCTGACGTCATCATCGCTGACGTCTGATTCATTTACGCTTGCGCAACAGCTGGGTTTTGTTCTTCACAACTGGTTCCAGACTTCAACTATTTAGTGAACCAGATTTCTCCACTCTTCACATGATCAGACTTCTACTGTTCATCTTCTTCTTCGAACATTTCTCCAACAGACTTCATCATATTTCTCTTATTCCAATTCGCATCTTCTGGATTTCATCTTTTCATCTTATTTAAGTTCTGCACACTACGTAGAGATGTTAGTAACAAAATAATAAGTTTGTGTAATTCAAAATACAATCTGGATCTGTTGACACAGATCCATCAACTTTAAATTTATACTGTTATTTTTTATTTTTATGTTATCATCATATTATTAATCTTTGAGGGGCTAACGTATAGTGCTAAACGTTGGAGTTATGATGAATTTTTAAAACATATTAACATCTTTTGAATAATTTTAAAATATTTAGTTATATTTATATATACATTAAATATTTTATCTTCATATATCTTCCTAATCGAGAAACTTGTTGTTAGGATCAAGTGTTTACCACTAGGCCAAAAGCTATCGTTGTTAGCCAAGGTGCAACTTTATTTCCTTATAATGTGATAGCACAGAGTGCACACTTATTATGGGTGTTATGGTTGGGATGTTAGGCTCATGAGTCCGAGGAGGGTGCGTGTCTAACTACTGATGTTGTCTCATTTTCCTTAGAGATCAATCTTACCCTTTCTCGACCGTCGGCCCTATCCCCAGCAGAGATAGTATTATCCGTTAAGATCTGGCGTCACACTTTTACAGTCCACCTGGCCAACCAGATCAAGCGACACTACGTCAGCATCTTGATGTACGAGAGCTTCCCAGGAGGTCACCCATCCCAGTACTACTCTCACCCTTGCACGCTTAACTCAACAATCCCCCAAGAAGTAGCTCAGAAGAAGAGCAGCTCAGAGCACCAACAGAACAGAGTACGTATCAGATCATATAAGAGGATCAAAGCAGACGAACAAATTAGTTTGAACTAGGAAGTTCAAACTGATTCAGTACGATGACACGTCAATTCAGCAAGGACAAAGATCATAAATGGCCTCACCTAATCCTGTACAAGGAAAGGACGACAAGTACAAGAGTCATAACTTTACAGAAGTTTTTCAATGACTAGGAACTTGTGTCCAACGATAACATCAACACAGAGGCTATATATATATATACAAGCTGAACTGAAGACAAAATACGATGGCTCTTAGAGACTCTCAACAACTTTAAAGTGTGCACATGAGAGAAGTTGCTGGTGATGAGCAGAGTGCCGGTTTGGACTCAATCAGAATATCAATATGTGCACCAGCAGCTGACTTCTTCGTAATGACTGAAGATCCATGAAAAAGACGATAGTGTGTGAGGTAGTAAAAATATGAGAGCTGATCTGAAATAGTTTAGTCATCACACACACATGCACTTTCACTCACATATTCGAGAGCATGAGTGAATATGAGAACAAAATCAAATATATTTTGTCTTGGCACGAAAACGTAAAACTTAATGTCTGTAGTATTTTGCACATAGACATTAAACAAGTGCTCAGTTCGTAGAGTTTGAAGACTAGGAGTCTGAACTTGGGCAGTGTGATAAGACCCAACTGAGGTGGGCTTGCACCGATGAGTATAAATCAAAGTCTTCTAGTGTTTCCTTCCAGATTCGAAGAAGGAGAGATGTAGAAGGTGTTACTTTCGAACTTTCATAAACAAATCCAACATACTATTTTATTGCTTTCTGCATTCATATTTTCTAAACTGTTTTTTAACTTTCAATTTACAGAGAGTATTTTGGGTTATTTCTTGCTTGGTATTTCAGACTAAACCCAACCTACTTTTCAGTACACAAACCTTTCAAAAACCTGAGTTATTGCAATTCATTTTATTCTCGATCATATCATGTGTGGTCTATCTGCATAGATGATTTTAAACGTTCTGCTTCTCGATCAAATCTGCGGATTTACAGATATTTGTAACAACTTTAAATAAAATTAAGACTCCATCTCCACGGATATTTATAAGGAATTTGTGAGGCGACACCCATATCCCCTTGACATTATTATGGTACGTTTTAGATTGACTCTTTCTCAGATTATTTAATTTTTCCGAAAAGACAACTGCACATTTAATACATAATAACAGATTGATGTTTGATGTGGTCTAAGTAATTATGGCTAGTCTCCACTCTTTTAATATATGCTTTCATTATCTTAAGATGCACGCAATATAATTATCCGTAAATGCAGCAACTTGTGAAACATGCAAACTAATCGAATCAAAGCTAATTGATATGTTCCTGCCCAAAAATTTGGAATTGTTTTGCGTGAGTTTGAATCAAGGTTCAGTTTTGAGTTTGTCTCAAAAGTCCAATTTATATTTATTTCTAGTAGCTTACAAATATGCTAGAATATTCTCTTAAGATGCACACAATATAATTATCCGTAAATGCGGCAACTGGTGAAACATGCAAATTAATCGAATCAAAGCTAATTGATATGTTCGTGCCCAAAAAATTTGGAATTGTTTTGCGCGAGTTTGAATCAAGGTTCAGTTTTGAGTTTGTCTCAAAAGTCCAATTTATATTTATTTGTAGTAGCTTACAAATATGCTAGAATATTCAAAAAAACAAACTCAACTATGATTCGCACCGAATTTGAGAAAAAAATGTTGAAATTTTCAATATTCGAATCACATCAAGCTCAAATATACCTAACTCGAGCCGAGTTTCAGATTCAAATTTTCTTTCATTTGCCAATCAACTAGTTTACACAGAAAATATTTTGTATAAGTATATTTTTATAAATTTTTAAAGTAAACTAAAAGATATGGATTTGAAATCCAACCTACTAATTAATTTTAATCATTGTTTGGTATTTCTTCTGTTTGCAGATAAGGTGACTCAACAAAAGATGTGTTGCAATTCAAAAAGAATATTTGACTGAGTTTATTTGCAAATTATCTTGTTTTATTGTCTGGGCGATCTTTTTAAATATACGTTACTTTTTCATTTTGAAATGATAATGATAAATTTTAAATTTAGCTAAATATTCATTTCATCTCAAATTCAAATTTTAAATCCTTCACAAATATAAATACCTCGAAATATTTCTCGCAAAAACTCATGTGAAACGGTTTCAACACCTCTGCTTAAATAAAATGGTCCAACGCAAACATCATCGCATTTTCTTCATTCCACATTTATTAGATTATTTGGTTTAATTATTTATTGCATACACAACACTATGAATTTTAAAGAGATCACATATTTATGAATTTTAAAGAGATCACATATTTCATACAGTTATGTTGTCTTCACACCACAATCGACGGGAGCGGGCAACTGTCTCTATATGCTGCGATAAACAAAACCATATATTGATAAGAATTACGTAGAGGATAGTAGTCGTGCATTAAAATAAACAAAAAATTCTAAGTACCAAACATAATATTACTGCAAAAATCATGTTGCAGTAAATGATTAGCAAGGATTTTAGTATGTAGAGCTCCTAAACGATAGATGTGTGAAGTTACAATAAGTTCCATAGATATATAACTGTAAGAATTCATCGTCATTTGACAACAAAGATTAAAGATTAATTATAAATATGAACCAAAACTCTTATGCATGTTTTCTATAAAGTACTTACTTGGATCTGTGCGCACTTTATGACCCACTTCAACACCTCTAAATGTAGAGACACACATATATCTCTTCGAAAAGTAAACACTAAGTATGTATGTGGCTCGATGTCTAGCACTTTGATCATAACAACGGCCTTCTTCTTGTATCAAGGAACACTCCAGTAAATGCTTTATTTGGGAATTGCAAGAAAAAGTTATAAATTCTTCTAGCAATGGTGCAGGAACGTTGGGTCTTACTGCACACCATTCATTTGTTGGGGGTCCCCTACTCTGTCAAGTACAAAATTGATGTCAAGCTATATACAAAATTCTGGTTTTGATTAATGTAAAATACACAATAAGAAACCAACCAAACATTTTTTACATGGAGAACTGAAGGTAATAGATTTGCAGTTGGATTGATTGATTTCTAACTTTTCGATTTGTTTCACACATTTTCAATTTTAATTAATTGTAATGAATTCGGGCTCAGCCACCTTCTTTAATGTAATTTCAGTTCAAAGTTCTTCCACCTAAACTGTAAGATCAAAGTCTTCTAGTGAATCCTTCCAGCAATGAAAGAAGGGGAGCCGTAGGAGATTCAGCTCCAAACTTTCAGAAACAAATTCCTGTATTTGTCTGTTTTTACAGCTTTACGCATTCACACATCGCATTGTTTTAAAACCAGCTTTTAGATTTCAATTTTCAGAAAGTATTTCGGGTTGTTTTAGCATGATTTTCTATCATACCCGATCTATTTCTCGATGCTAAAACCTTTCAAGAACCAGAATTATTGCAGCTCATGTTGTCATGGTTCAGATCGCACGCGATCTGTTCAGCACGCAGCGCTGCTATGTACTGATTTAGCTTAGGCACGAACTGCCCTTTTGCGTGCTGTAATTTAAAACCCTTTTTTAAAACAGGCGATCTGAGTTTTTGATCCATGAATTGGTACCCGAGCTGTGTGAGAGCTGCCTACCAGTACGTCTAAATCGTGCGCAACTCTGCTCCGTGCTGAAAGAGTTTAGGCACGATCTGTTCAGCACGCAGAGCGCGATTTGTTTTTTTCGATCCTATCACAATTTTCTGGAATAAAAAGGTAATCACAACTATCATGCAAAAATAGGATAAGTGCAAATTATTGGACCAAATTTGTAATTTTCTCTATTTTAATGTGAGGCTTATGAATCTAATATCATCTTATCTAGTTAAGTGTGGATATAGATCAATAATGTGTCATCTATAATAAGATTTTTAGTACCTCAACGGAAGTTGTAGAAAAATCTGTAGAAGAAGTAGAAGAATCACGACCTCTACGATTTGATGATACACATCCAGCAGCCACGGTTTGAATTTGTGAACATATAAACAAAAATAACAAGCATAAGCCTACATATGAAGGAGCCATTATTTATGTATTTACGCTTGTTTTATCTTAGTCAATATTAAAAGTTGATTCTTTTTAACTTATGAGGTTCATTTATTTATAAGCCAGTGAAGATAACGTGAAATTCATTCCCCCAACCATGATATCAATTGTGGATATTAAAATTCAAGACGAATTTCTAAGAACTATATGCTAACCGTGCTATATTTTAATGGGGAAATTATATTTTTGCTCTTTTATTTATTTCACACTTTTCCACTTTAGGCTTGTTAACAATGATTTGTAATTTTTAGTCATGTAACTTACATTTTTTTTTCGTTTTGGTCTTGCTACGTGGTGAAATTTTATTGTAAGTCCTGTATTGTATTTTTTTCTTATATTTTCTCATCATTTTTTAACAGGAGTTATTCGTGCATGTTGGTAAAAGAAATACCGAATATAATAACAAAGTATAGAGAAGTTAGACTAAAACCTGATGTTAAAATAAAATATTCTAAATTTTGGTAATAACAAATGGTATAAACTCGGGACCTATCTCAAAATATCATAATAGAACTTAACAATGTTTAAGTTATAGATCTGATTAGATTTTTGTAGGATCGGACGTTTGTCGCTTTACCAAAAGCTATAGTTGATGGTAATGCTGCAATTCCAAACTTTTAAATCGTATAGTAACTCAAGCATCATGGTTCGATCGCTTTACCTAGCAGGGGCAATTAGTGACTTCAACAATCCCTCTCCCAATTATGGCACTCTGTTAGGTCCGAAAATCAGGAACTAATAGTTAGCAAGCGCTACTGTTAAACACATTTGAAATTTTGCACTGCCAAAACACTGGAGGTGCAATACCTCTTGTTCTTGAACACTTAAAAGCGAGAGCACCGAAGACAGATCTGGTATGAATTAAAATCATGCGGAAAACACCAGAACTGAATCCTATATTTTAAAACAACTCAAACAGATTTATGTTGTACATAAATCTGTTCAACTGTGCAAGTGTGCTAACTGTGTATGTGTTATGCGTGAATGCTGAATATAAATGCAAGTGCTGAAAGCTTAAAGAATACAATACTCCAAGATTTGTTTCTGGAAGTTCGGACCTCAATGTCCTACGTCTCCCCTTCTTCCACCTCGGAAGGCTCCACTAGAAGATTTGATCTATACAACGCATACAGACCCAATCCCGCAACCAGCAGCTGCGAGAACTCCTAGACTCTACCAGCCCACGGCTGTTCACTCAGAACTTGTTTAACGTCTCTGTTCAAAGACTACATACACAGAGTTTTACGTTATCGTGCTTGGACGGGAACTGATTGAAATGGGTTTGAGATTCATTCACTAATGACTGTGAATGAATCTCTGTGTGTGTGAGATTTACAGTGTAAGCACAACTCTCGTAAACAATTAATCTCACACACTAGGAAATGCTCCTAGACGAGCTGATTGAAACTCAACAGTAGACACTCGTTATGCTCTCCTCTCTAATGGCAGTCTACTTCTTCGTCTCCAATTATCTTCCCATTGTTTGTGCACTCTCTGCCACATCGTCACTCATCTTCTTTCTTCTTCCTCCTTTAAATAGCCTCTGTTCAAATTAAATCCGTTGGACACAAAATTCTTTCCGTTCAAATGTGTTCTTGAAAGTACCGACAGGCATTGTCCTTTGTGTCCTTTCTTTTGCAGGCTTCTTTGTCGTGTTCTGTATTTATGCAGTAGCTGAATGTTTGTTAACAGTACTGTCAACAGCTGAAAGTCTATTGCAACGTCACTGTTACGATAACTGTTTTCAGCAAGCGTTCTTTGCACTATTTCAATATCTGTTGACAGTTTCTTATATATTCTTCAACTCCTTGCTGTCGACAGCTTTTGCTCTATTCCTCGATACACAAACTGCTGATAGCTCGATACACAAACTGCTGATAGCTCGATACACAAGCTGCTGATCACTGTAGCTTCCTGCTGAATGTGATGACGACACTGCTGACGTTATCATTGCTGAAACCAGTTCTTGCGCTTCTCTACTCAACTGCTGATAGCTTTGGCTCAACTGCTGATTGCTGACGTCATCTCTGCTGCTCATAGCTTCCTCCAGTAGATATGCTGACGTCATGGTTGCTGAATCTCGATTTCTTTCAATCAGCAATGCTGACGTCATCTTTGCTGCTCGCAGCTTCTTCCAACTGATTGTTGATGTCATCATTGCTGATACCAGCTCTTGTTAGCGCTCCACTGTTCATCTTCTCCTTCGATCCTTTCTCCAGTCTTTAGCAAATATCACAGCTACTGATCTAAATTAGCCTCCGCCTGATTACGAACAACTGACTCAACTTTGGACGTCTCCATTGTCAATCCAGTTGCCGTTTACAATGATGAATCAAACCAGATGCTGATCTTTTTCTTGTGAACCATCGACTGGACAAATTCAGCTTCGCGACATCTTTCTTCGATAGCTAGAATCTGTACACTAAGTAGAATTGTTAGAAACACAATAACAGGTTTTGTGTAATTCAAAACTTAATCAGGATCTGTTTACACAGATCCATCAATCTCTCCCTTTTTTGATTTACACAAAACCTTAAATAATCAATGCATGTTCTAACAATTCTCTCCCTTTTTGTGGGAATCAAAAGAGATCAAAAACAGGTTTTCCCCAAATTTAAATCAAAGCTCTCCCTACACTGTCACAACAAAAATAACGTGACAGCAGGAATATTTAGATTTTGGAAAACAAAAAGCATTTTTGGAAGAACCATATGCAACAGTATGCTATGATTTGAAAAACACGATAGAGACTGATGCAACTAGCTCAAATTAATAAAGACAAAGACGCCACTCTCCCTGTCTTTTATAACATAAGCTCAAATCATTTTAAAACACAAATTTAAGCATCAGCTGAAATCCGCATAACAGAACATTTTAAAAAGAAAACTATTGTTAGAGTAGATGCCCAACTAGCCAACTTGTGGCGTGTGGGTTTATAGACTCTTGTATGAAACAATCTTCATATATGATATTCGCATTTATCCATATGGCATTCTTTACTTTCATTGTGTGTATAATGATACACAATTGCATTGAGTAAAGACCTAGAATGCACTCAAGTGTATGTTAGATGTGATAGTGGGTATGACGGCTATCATGAAACACATCTAATAGTCATTGTGTATTCTGAACATGTTCCTAGTCGATTGGGTCGTCAAAATGAGGATAAGGCCACTCGAGTTCGAGACTAGTATCTGCGATGCGAAGTACCATGTTCATTGGTAGGGAACATTGTGATATTCTGAGCATGCAGATAGATAGTGACCTGGTGATCTATCGAACTACCCTCGTTCGGACTTTCCAAGTGGTTACCATTTGTCGAGTGGATAAGTCCGAGATCTTGGTTGTACTGATTAGTCCTCACGACTCGAAATGTCATTGAGACTCTACATGATAGGCGTCTCACTTTGACCCGTTTGCCGACTCACTTGGGGTCATAAGGCGTCGGGATTGGGTGAGACCCCGATGCATGTAGGAGTCGATGCATCGTTGTCAAGGATTCACCGCTCGCAGACATGCGTGGATATCCTATGCTATCTGAGGGGATAATAGTGTATAAATCTCTGGCCAGAGTACTAGAAGTGTTTTAGGTAAATGTGTTTACCTAGTTACACTCGTGATGTCACTATTCGATCTCCAAGATGTATGCATAGCTATCGGATCTATAGCGACTCTCGATTTACCAATGGTCGTTGATCTGATCGGGATATATGGATTGAAAGGACCGTACTGTACGCTAACCACGATCAACTGGTTCTTGCAGGCACTATCAGTGATACCTAGGGGATCATGGGGCGATGTTGCTAGACGCTCTTACCATGATCCGTTGGGCAGGTCCGGAATTGTGATTTCGGAGCCACAATGGTTGTGGGCCCACGGCTAGCTGTATCCCTGAACCATTGAGGGTCACATAAGTACTGGATTCGATTCCCGCACGGATACTCAGCTCAATGTATTGAGCGCGAGAAGAGGATTTCGGGGAGTGTGACTTCCTAAAAGTCAACATGGGTCAAACCGGGGTTTTCCGCTGTTGAGGGGCAAAACGGTCATTTTGCACTGGGGTTCTGAAAAATGGTTTTTCAGATCATAGTGTTCAGTTTTGGAAACTGAATCGATCGGTCCGATCTGATCGGCGATCGGAGTTACGATGAAGTCCCGGTGGTGGAGATGAACTGAATGTTCATCGTTGGGCCGGTCCAAGTCCAACACTTAAGTCTATTTAATTAGACTTAAACCTAGACTAAACATACAACAAAAATTAAACCTAAACCTAGATTGTGAGCGCCGCCCCTCCTCTCTCAAAGAGCCGCCGCCGCCGCCGCCGCCTGCCGCCTCCGCCGCCTCTTCGCCGGAATTTGTTCTGGCCAAACTTGACGAGGAGAATCCGTCCGTGCAGATCTCGTCAGCTCTTCTAGTGCAGGCTGACGAAGGAACCTAGTCTCCAGTCGTGGACCTGATTGGCGTAATCTACCGCAATCTACCGAGAAGAGCCGGGTTATTGTAATTCCGGTTGGAGCCAGGCACAAGTGCCAGCAAGGTAGTGACTTTGAACACCCTATGAATGACAATTAATTGTTATTTGTATTTTCGTATTGATCGTCTCCCGGCATTTTTTTTTCTGTTCTTCCGCTGCCTAGCCGGGGGGCGTGATCCGGATCCCAACAGTGGTATCAGAGCCAGGTTTTTCGGATCTGATCAATACGAGATTGCCTGAATTGTATCTAATGTCTCAATTTCAGATTGAATCATCGAAATTCCTTGAATTTCCGGCCACGCCACCACCGCATGCGGCGGCGCCCTTCCTTCCCGCCGTGCGCACATGCGCGCACGACAACCATGCGCGCTGGCCGCGCATGGTGGCTGGGAGTGGCGCTGCACGACGCGCAAACGTTGCGCATGAGGCGGCCGAGAGCTGCCACCCTTCCTCGCGTGCACGATGCACGCTGGCCGCGCAGCTGCGGTGCGCTGGCCTCACGATTGGCACGAGGTGGACGGCCGCTGGTCGCGAGGGGCTGCATGCTTGCTGCCGCTGCTGGTAGACGAGGCTCGCCGCTGGGCGCACGATGGGCGTGTTAGAGTAGATGCCCAACTAGCCAACTTGTGGCGTGTGGGTTTTTATTGACTCTTGTACAAACGATCTTTATATATGATATTCGCATTCTCTTATATGGCATTCTTTACTTTCATTATGTGTGTAATGATTTACAATTGTGTTGAGTAAAGACTACACTTAAGCGTATGTTAGATGTGATAGTGGGTATGACGGCTATCATGAAACACATCTAATAGTCGCTGTGTATTCTGAACATGTTCCTAGTCGATT
>KQ991642.1:4727-16316 GCA_001598015.1 Dorcoceras hygrometricum
CTGATACAACTCTTCATTCAAGCCCTCAACAATCTAGTCCGCTTGGCCCTATCCCGGCCAGAAACATGGGGAACGTACGTCAACAAAGAAGATAAATGCCGAGCATACTCCCTAACAGTCATGGAGCCCTGCTCCAGATGGTCGAACTCCCGCTCCCGGGCATTCACATAGGACTCGGGCACATACTCCTACCGGAAGGTCTCGCAAAAACTGCCCCAAGATATCCCAACACCTGTCTCCAACAAGGTACTCGAAGCACCTCGCCACCAGCGCTACGCCGCCTTCCTGAGCAAGAGGGTCACTAAACTCAGCCGAAGATCATCATCATACTGCACCCGATCGAAAAGACCGATAATATTCCGGAGCCACGAGTCTGCATCCTCACTGGACTCGTCACCATTAAATACTAGAGGGTTCATCCTCTGAAACCACGCTATCACGACATCCAGCCTCTCCACAGGAGGTGCCGCAACCTCAACTTCCTCCTCATCGCTAACACGAGTACCACTGCGAGTACTACGCCTATCCTCATTCTGTCATGCTGATTCCTCAAACTGCCCCCTACCTCTACCACGACGTCTAGGCGGCATCTATGAACACACTCAACAGGATCAAGCAAAACAGAACAGATACAGCATAGATAGCACATAACACAAATATGCAGCAAATAATCACATAGGTCAAGCACATGCAACACACGACACTGTGCCTAGACTCAAGTGTGATCAAAGAAGTTGAGCTTATCCTAGCTTAAGCTCTGATGCCAAAAATGTATGGCCTCGTGCTCTAAACAGAGTAAAAACACACAAACACATGCGGAAGCAATCAAAAAGCGGGTAAAATTTTTGCTTTTGGCCTGACGGTTTAAACAATATAATTTAAAATACCGCGATACTCAAAACATATCCCAGTTTATAAAAACAACCAACAGTATAGCATAACAACAGCAACAACAACATGTATCAGACTCCAACAACATAATACAACACCAAAGCACAGGGCATCCCCTGGCTAACTGTACTGATACATATAAATATGCTATACGCCACTGGGATAATCTAACCACCTCCTGGGGCGCCACCAGCTGGGTAAAACCATGACCAGCGGTAAACACAGGATTCCCTGAAAACAAAACAAACAGAGAAAACAACCATGCCCCTAAGGGACATGGGGTCAAACCCCAGTACGGAGAGCAACTGAAATAGCTAAAAGAAATGCATAAGATAAAATGCAGATGCTATGCA
Source organism: Dorcoceras hygrometricum (assembly GCA_001598015.1). Taxonomy (NCBI): domain Eukaryota; kingdom Viridiplantae; phylum Streptophyta; class Magnoliopsida; order Lamiales; family Gesneriaceae; genus Dorcoceras; species Dorcoceras hygrometricum. The sequence goes on from KQ991642.1 coordinate 5,972, forward strand.
TGAGACACCGGATAACAGCTGAAAGCTACAACCGAACAGGGGGCCAAGGAACTCAAACATAGCTCCACAAGATCAGAACAATCAGTGTCCACGGGGTGTGTTCAAAGTGTGGTAATGATCCACTCGCCTTGACACTACACCCAAATACCAGATGCTAAAATGCAGATGCTATGCATGAGACACCGGATAACAGACTGAAAGCTACAACCGAACAGGGGGCCAAGGAACTCAAACATAGCTCCACAAGATACAGAAACAATCAGTGTCCACGGGGTGTGTTCAAAGTGTCGGTAATGATCCACTCGCCTTGACACTACACCCAAATACCAGATGCAACAAACAACTCAACCTGATGTTGCCTCGTCCAAAAACTGTGGTAGTTAACCACTCGGCGCATGGTGGCTAACAAATCCCAGCAGGGAGATGAGAGTGCGGTATTGCCGCTCGCCCTCGCATCCTGGAAAGAAACAACAGCAATATAACAGAATACGAAGCAATGGATGCAACAGAATATGAATGCAATATGGGTAATGCGTGTATGCATAAACATAGCAACTACAATCAACAAAAATCACGTATGCACACAGCAACATCCACGGCAAAGCACCAGCAGCCATCTAACATTAAATCTCACGCCAATTCCCAGCTACATCAAGCTCAGATCCATACCTTATACTTTCTTTGCAACAATTATTACAAGCAAAGGTCCCGAAAAATCTGGATATCAACCTGTTGAAGCACACAGGGCATAAATCATAGGGACGCTAATACACAGAAAGCACGCTGGGAGCTACACACACTCAAACAGCTATCATCCTACACAATAACTCAACAGGAAGATCAATTCTAGGCTAGGAACAAGATCTCATCGAATTAACGAAGTTCTACCTGAACAACGAAATGCACGAGCTAAACCAGCAACTTCGTGCTTCTGCTCCAGCCCACAACATCCTCCAAAACGGGTATAGGATGGAAGAGCTTCTCGAGAGGAGTCCAACGCTACCTCAAACGTATCAAACAATGGCCGGAAACGACGGGAATCACCAGATAAAATCAACGGTTAACATTACTAGGGTTCGAAGAACAGAGGTCGACAATCGAGAGAATATTTCTCTAAGTATGGGATCTGGTATCTCAAATCGAAGACCAAGTCTTCCTATAAATATAACTCGCAACGGCTGAAATCTGGTTAAACATGTCCACCGACAAAACCAGCAGTTGCGCTACTGAAATCTCAACCAGCAGTTGCAACAACAAACAACTGCTGAATCCCACAACTAAAAATCTCAACAACACAAAACAACGTCGCAAAGTGACACGTCACTCGCTACTTGCGACTGGTCCTCAAACCCAAAAGCTGGACAACCCAACGACTGGATGCTCCACAAACCAAAAGCTGGTACCAGACGTTGAATCAAAACGCTGCGTTCCAACTTACGTAAACGACGTCGCACAGACCCAACAGCTGGTCGCTAACCCCTCGTCTGGATTCCTTAGTGCTAACCAAAACGAAGACGCACAACCAACGTCATCCAGACGCTAGCTCTCGCGCAAAATAACCAGACGCAAGCTACAGTAGAGTTGACCATCGTTGACGTTAGCTCTCAGCTGGTACCAGTCGCAATATCCAAAACGGCATCGCAGCAACTAATCCAAACGGTGCCGTATCCAACTTATCAAAACGCTATCGTTTTTCCCTCAACAAACAAAATAATGCAGCGGCTGGATACAAACACGCTACCAGACTTACAAAAACACAAAAAAACCAGATCTCACAACCAGATCTCTACTCAAAAATACGAAAACTTCCAGAATTGCTTAAAATGTGAAATATGACCCGAAAATACCAACCAAACTTCCAAGCAGAGATCTGAACCACCAGAAATCTCTAAAATCCGATTAATTCCAACCAAATTAATCTTTTCAATTTCAGGTCTCACATAACATAAGGCAGTTCATATCAAAACTAGCATATCAATCGAAATGAAATGAACATATCGTATGTCTTCAAACTAAGAACTGATTCCATCTCAAATCAATGCCATCAAGATTCGTATACGATCTTGACATGGATATCCATCTAACGAAATCACTCTGACTTCGAAAATAAGGTCACCTCAGACCTTGGCATTAGAATCAATTCAATTTCTCTTCGTATCATATAATCTCATATCAAATAAAGATCCACTACCTGTGATGGATCGACAACATAACTCCAAGTTCTAAATCAATAACAACAGTTATAAAGTATGTGATTTGGCGGGATAACTCAAGAATTATCATTCTCGAGTATTCAAGTCCCTGACTCTCATGTCAAACTATACCTCGTTTAGCTCTGTTTTGGACTGCTTCCAATTTCAAATCAAAGTCCTTGTCGTAAGGATTCGTAAGGATTACAGAACAATTTACAGAACCGAATTCTGATGTCTAGAGCAAAAGTTACAAGGATTTGAATTCAATCTAATTTATAGGAGAAGGTCTTTGTTTTCTGCAGAATTCCCCATGCAATCGATATGAATTCCACGTGTCATGCCGAGTATTTACATACCAGAATAGGATATACACACACCGCTTCAAAAACATCTGGAACTAACGCTTACATAATCCCTCAACTGCTTATTCGAAATGATCAGACAATACAGAAGAAATCTTACGACTGATTCCCAATGTTTACTCTTCAACGGGATCAGCAGCAATCATAGGGCATTGAATTCGCAAAGGAACATCAAAACGACACCGTTCCAACTAAATAAAACGACGCCGCAGCGTTCCAACTGCTGGTGACAGATTCCTCTTGCAAAACAACCAAAAGCTGGTCGCGCTAAACAACTTCAAAACGACGACGTAAAGGGACACGTTAGCATTGCTGCCAACAGCAGACGCAAAGCGTTACACCCAAAACGGTGCGTTCCAACTTATTGAAACGACGTCGCCTCACCATCAGCGACTAGTCACGCGAAATAATTCAAACGACGTCGTAAGGAACACGTCATGTTCACTGCTAACAGCTGATCAACACTACTCCATTCAAAACACTGCGTTTCAACTTCAACAAAACGACGTCGCCTTTCAACAGCAACTGATTACTCAAACCAACGGCTGGTCACTCGACTAAATCAACTCCTCACAAACACAACTGCTGATCAACGCTACCAACAGCAGTCAACACCAAAAAGGTTGACCAACACGTGTCGCTCTCTCGTTAACTCTCGCTTCCAACGCAACTTCTGATTAGCGAAACGACGACGCACCACTAACAACAGCGATCACACCTCTACAGTACCGTTGACTTGCGTTGAAATCTGAATTGCGCTACACCAGATTTCTAGCATTAGCTCTACTACTGATTTTCATGAAACGACAGCGTTTCATCATATGTTCGCGACAATTCGCTCAACGCACCAGATTTCACCAATTCACCTTCAAATCTCAATCAGATTTCACCCAAACGATGGCGTATCCTCTCTCACGCTACTAAAACACGCTATGAACAACCCAACTCGCAGCGATAACAGTTTTTTCCTGTTACTCAGATCTCTCACAAGTCTGATCGTTAACTCAACATTTCCAGAACTTCTAGAATTACTCCAAATGTGATATCTGACCCAATTTATATACGAAGCCTTCCAAATGAAAGCTGAACAACCAGATTTCTCAATTACAAACTGAATTGACTAAAATTAAATAATCTCAGTTATTAAATCAAATAATCTCGGGCCTTACAATATAGCAGATCAATCTTGGAGTATACGGCCGATCCCTGGAGTTGATCAAAGAAGTCATCAATCCTCGGCAAAGGATACTTGTTCATAATCGTCGCTTTATTCAGCTACTGAAAATCCACACACATCCTCATAGATCCATCTTTCTTCTTTACAAAAAGAATCAAAGCTCCCCAAGGAGACATACTTGGTCTAATGAAGCCTTTCTCCAGAAGATCACGCAATTGATCCTTAAGTTCCTTCAGCTCAGTTGGCGCCAACCGATACAGAGTTCTAGAAATCAGGGTTGTTCCTGGCACCAACTCTATGCTGAAGTGAATCTCTCCTTTCGGAGTGAATCCAAGAATCTCATCCGGGAAAACATCTGGGAACTCTCGAGCAATAGGGACATCACTCAACCCTATCCTCGATTCTCGGGAAACATCCAAGCATAGATCATAAACCCTAAATTATCTAGCGACAACAAGCTAAACATTTCCATGACAGACACTGATGGAATCTAAGGTCGCGAGTCTGCACCATAGAAATCCCATTTCTCTCCAAATCACGGTCTAAACCTCACTACACCATGGAAACAATCAACAGTCGCTCTATAATCGACAACACACCCGTACCCAAAATGCAGTCAAAATCTCTAATCTCCAAGGCAATCAGGTTAGTCACCAACACATTCTCATCAAAACTAATCACACAATCCAAAACCACCTTATGGGACAACAAACTCACGCCAGCATGGGTAGATATAGAGACAACATCACACAGTGGGGAATAACTCAACCCACACGCATACACAAAAAAATCAAATATAAAGGAGTGTGATGCTCCAGTATCAAACAAAACTCGTGCAGGAAAGTTAAAGATAGTATAAGTACCTACAATCACTCCCCCAGGAATCTCATCAGCTTGCTCTCTCGTTAAGGCATTCACTTGATCTTGCTGCTGTGACGCCCAAACCCATGGGAGCCAACAGAATTTGAGAAAATTAAAATTTTAAACAAGTTGAGGGAAAAAACTCGAATAAAGTAAGTTGTATTCCCTTACTCAAAACTGAAACGAAGTTAATGGCGCCAAAGGTAAACAGTAGTAAACATATTTGACAAACAGATCTTGATTCACGATGCAAAATGCGATATTACAACTACTGGAACTCTATATAAGTAACTATTGTTGTAACAGATCTTAATAAAGTTCGACAAAAGATCCAAAACAGCAAAAGCTAAGACTATGCGGAAAACGCTGGCCGTTGACAAACACAATCCCTCGAATCTGAAATCAACTTGCACCACCCGCCTGCTCCTGAGCTGCCTCACCTGCATTGGGAAAACTAGTGAGCCTAGGGCTCAACAAGTAAAACTGAAGATAACAAAATCACATAAATGCAGGCATAACTGAAAACTGAAATCTCGCTACTAAAAGACAACTCGAAACTCAAAGCTGAATTGCTTATACATGATGATTTATGGTCTAGAGGCTCTCTTTTGGTCCTTGTGCATGAAGCATGTTAAATGATCAGTAACTCTCTGTGAAGGGATACAATATTTCCATAATCCTGTCCCTTCCATGAAGGGATTACGGTCCTACTGTAATCCCGTCCCTTCCTTAAGTGATCGGGTCCTCTATGCCATAACTTCTCAAATCTGAACTTTACTTTCTTTCTGCAAGAGCTTTATACTAGCTGTTTATCGAAAGTCGATCACTGATATCTGGTAGATTCACTGCTATGAAACTCATTTTTATTTAAAAAGCACTACTGAATGTACTGTTGGACTCAGAGCTGAGGACCAACTCTGAAGGAATCAACTCGAGAGTGCAAAACAGACGTGGTTCTAGGAAATCAGATTTCGTGAAAACAGATCTCATTGTAAAACAGATCTCACTGGAAAACAGATCTCATTGGAAAACAGATCTCACTGGAAAACAGATGTCATGCGCAAAGGTCTGCTTTTGGTTATCCAAACAGATCTTAGGACCGTTATAGGCATACACATGTGAGCAACAGCTTTGGCTAAGGAACGCGGCTTATGAATAGTTGAAACAGATGTCACTGGACAAAGACAGATCTTATTGCGAAAACATTAACAGGGAATCTTATAGCAAGTGTTTCATATTTTGGTAGATTACTCAGCTGTGAGCAACCCAACAACATATTTGGTTAAGCACAAGGTTACGCGTAGAAACAGCTTGGCTATGAACACAAAATACTGCTTCGACTCAGATAGATTCTAAACAAACTAGCTTCGCTTATCAAATCAGAACTTTCTCCCGATCTAACCAGCGTTGCCTATCCATTTGGATTCAATGTCTAGAGTCTTCACATTACTTAGGAAAACGAGGACTTCTCGTGGCTTTTTTACTGGAACCTGTACAACTTAGTATATTTTTAAAAACACCATTGCTTGTTAAACTTTCTGGTGAGTTTCCTCAAAACTAAAGCATCAAAACAGTGAATCCATATCTCAACTCACATTAACTGAAACTGAAACAGACAAGCATGCACAGAAAACAACAAAGAAATATATGTTTTCCAAATGCAGCAATAATAAGATTCACTTGCCTGAAACGAAGATCACAACGTGCAGATGATCGCGGTTAGAAGTCTCCTCAAGCACACTGGAAAAAGTTACTTAACTTTGAAAGAACTAAAATTTTTTCTTGCAACCAAAATGAATCCAGTTTCTTACGTAAATCATTTTATACAAGGGAGAATGATTGAGTAGTAGGTAAAAATACTTGTGAGACCTGTGTTTTCGCAATCAGGTGTTGCTTGGGTTGAAACCATCTGGTCACCTGTGTTTTCGCAATCAGGTGTTGCTTGGGTTGAAACCATCTGGTAGTAGATGTGTGTGTGGAAGTCATCGAATTTGCCTAAGTGTTGGAATCAGCAGTTGGAATGATATCAGTAGTAGTAGTAGTAGGAATCAGTTGGAGCAGCAGTTCTTTGTTAGATTTCAATCGTTGCGTTTTGGTAGGAAGCAGCAGCAACGCCGACGTGGATTTCCAACGTTGGTGTATTAGAGCGAATCCAGCTGTTGCGAGTGATCAGCAGAGAGCGCTAAGGGACTCTGAAGCGACAACATTTTGTGAACAGGAACTAGCTGTTGGTTTCGTTAGCGTGTTTGGTAGCGGGTAGAAAAACTACGTCGTTTAGTTAAGTTGGAACGACAGCGTTTTGAGTGGAGCGCTTTGTATCAGCTTCTGGTTATATTAGGCATCTTCTGTTGAGAGATCCGATGCGTTGCAGCTACTGGTTTGTTGATCAATTGTTGGTAGCAAGGTGACGTGTTCCTCTGCGACGTCGTTTGGTTAAGTTTGTGCGACGCCGTTTAGCCTTAGCTTTGTTGAGAGATCCAACTGCTGGTTTATATAACAACGATGATGACTGTTTTGTTGATGGAATCTGTTCCTGCTGTTGCCAGCTGTTGAGTATTGTATTTATAAGTAGACTTGGTCTTCGATTTAGCATGAGATCCCATACTTAGAATATTTTCCCCGATTATCGTTCTCTGTCGCAAACCCTAAGAACTGTTCACCGTAGCTTTTCTCCGACGATTCCCATCGTTTCTCGTCTCTGTTTTGAGCAAGACCGGTGGCGCTGCACTCTTTGAGAGTTGCTATTTCGATTGATATCACTTTTGGAAGCTGTGGTAGGCTGGAAGTAGGATTGCGAAGCAGCACCAGTAGCCGTGCGTTCGCTGTTTCAGGTAGCGCTTCGATTAATTGATAAGATCTTACCTTAGCTTTGATTTGAGCTTCCTGTTTAGTTAGGAAGGTAGGATTATCGCTGGTTGAGTGTAGCTCCCAGTTTGTGATTCTGTGTTAACGTCCCTGAGAATTATGCGTGTTGTATAGCAGGTTGCAGACCAGATTTCTCGGGACCCCGTTTGTAGTAATTGTTGCACACAATATCGAGGTACGGATTTGAGCTTGTTATAGCTTGGAAATGGCGTGGGATGAATTGTGAGGTTGCTGTTTGTGTGAATGGCCGTGTATGCTTGCTTATGTGATTGTTGTTGTGCATATGTTTTATGCTAGCTGCTGTTATATGCATACATGCATTAATTCACTTTCATTTCATATCCTTGCTGCCTTGTATCTTGTTGTATTGTTGCTGTTCTGTTCTTACCAGGATGCGCATTTTATCTTTTGCTGTTCTTTAGCTGTTTCAGTTGCTCTCCGTACTGGGGTTTGAATCCAATGTCCCTCTGGGGCTTGGTTTGTTTGTTGCCTGTGTTTGTTTTCAGGTATTCCAGGTTTTACAGCTGGTCGTGGTTTTAACCCAGCTGGTGGTACCCCAGGAGGTGGATAGAGTGTCCCAGTTATATATAGTATTTATATGCACTGGTATCACTGCGGGTGGGATGTCCTGGGTGATACTTAGTCTTATATAGCTAGTGGTCTGGCCGTACTTCTGTTCTATTCAATTGTGGTTGTTGTCAGGTACTTGATGCATGTTTTATGTTGTACTGTATTTCTGTGGCCTGTAGCCCTTTGTTGGTTTAAACTGGGATATATTTTGAGTCTTGCACTATTTTAAATTATGTTATCTTTCTGTCAGGCCAAAAGCAAAAATTTTAACAACTTTTTTTGTTGTTTTCGCTCGTTTTTGCGTGTTTTATCTCTGATGTGAGCACGAGGACTGACATTTTTGGTATCAGAGCTTAAGCTGGGATAAACTTGATTTCTTTGATCACACTTGAGTCTAGGCACAGTGCCGTGTGTTGTTTGTGCTTGACTATGTGATTTATGTGTTGCATATTGTTGTGATATGTGCTATCTATGTTGTACTTGTTCTGTGTTATCTTATCCTGTTTAGTGCCTTCGTAGAGATGCCGCCTAGACGTAGGGGTAGAGATAGAGGGCAGTTTCAGGACGAGTCTGTAATTTAGAACGAGGATCAGCGTAGTTTCCCTTCCTGTGGTCGTGGTAGGAGAGTGGAGGATGAAGTTGATGACTTGACAACCCGTGTGGAGAGTATGGAGATTGTGATGGCTAGGCTCCAACGGATGAGTCCCCAGATCTTTAATGGTGACGAGTCTAGTGAGGATGCGGATTCGTGTCTACGGCACATCACTGGTTTGTTCGATCGTGTTCAGTACGATGATGTGCTTCGGTTAAGTTTGGAAACCTTCCAACTGAGGAAGAGTGCGGAGCGTTGGTGGCGTGGCGCTTTAAGGACGCTAGAGGAGACCGGTGTGGAGATTACTTGGGATAGTTTCTGTGTTGCCTTCGGCAGGAGTATGTCCCGGAGTCGTACGTGAACGCTCGTGAGCGAGAGTTCGATCATTTGGAGCAAGGTACGATGTCTGTGCGATAGTATGCTCGGTTGTTTTCTTCTCTTTTGGCGTATGTTCCACATGTTGCTGGCCGGGAGAGGGCCAAGAGGACTAATTTTATTGAGGGTTTGAATGAAGAGCTGTATTCGATGGTGCTGACGAGCAAACCGAAGAGTTATTCTGAAGCAGTGGACAATGCAATCGATATTGAGAAAGGTCTGCGGAGCCGAATGTCGCGTGCTAGGCCTCAGGGTTCTCAGGTTGGTCATCCCATTGTTCAGGGAGCCCAGTCTTCTCAGTGTTCGCAGTCAGCTCATCAACCCCAGCAGCAGCTGTGAGGATTGAGAAGATAGATTAGTGATTAATTGATTTGATTTGGGATTAATCACGTGTGGTTGGAGGTTTACGCGAATGTTTTAAGGTTCCTGCTGGTTCCTCAGCAGTAGCGCTAGTTTAAGAAATGAGAAGTATCGATTTTTGGTGAAGTCAACGTTGGTCAAAGTGACTGTAGCTCGTGCTGGTGAATTTTGAATCAGCAGCGATATCGTCAGCGTGACGCAATGAGAGCTGCTGGTTTAGCGTCGAGTTTGGGCTGCTGGTAGATGTTGCTTGTAGCGTGAGATTGAGCGAGGAAGCGACACGTGTTAGTCAACATTTTGGAGTGTTGACTATTGAATTCAGCAGTTGCGCTTGTGTGAAACGATCAGCAGATGGTTTGAGAAACTAGTCGCGAGAGCTGTTGATAGATATGATGACGTAGGCGTGATGTATTCCTTGCTGCTGGTAGTAGTTTGTGTTGCGTTGGTTACTGCTGATCAGCAGGCGCGCAAATACGAATGTTGGGAAGCGGCATCGTTTGAATTAGTTGAACGCTGCGTTTTGAGCCTTTCGTTGGAGAGTTCAGCTGTTGGTAGCAATGTTTGCGTCAGCAAAGTGACGTCGTTAGGATTAGTGAATGCGTCGTCGTTTTGAATGATTTCTTGTGACCAGCAGATAGATTATTTTGAGAGAGAGAGCTGTTATCAGCTCTTGGTTGTTTTGCTTGCAAGAACTGTTGGCAACTGGTGTTTGCTACGGCGTCGTTTTGATAAGTTGGAACGGTGTCGTTTTGAAGGTTTTCGTGCGATTGTTGTTTAGTTGTTGCTGCTGAATTTTACGAAAAGAAAAGAGAATATTGCTGCTGATAGACTTCTGCTGAACACTTCGATGGATCTTAGTGAATCAGCAGGCGAGGATTGAAGAGGTATTTATAGTAGTGTTGATCGACACTTAGATTTATTTTGAGCCAGATATTTCTTATCTCTTCTTCTCCAAACCCTCGTCGAGTTACTATTCATCGTGATTTTCTAC
>KQ991643.1:4663-15693 GCA_001598015.1 Dorcoceras hygrometricum
ATATCATCTTCCACCTCCCAGGTTGCTTCTTCAACGCCATGTCGATTCCATTGAATCTTCACCAATGGAATCACCTTCGTTCGAAGTTGTTTTTCTTTCCGATCAAGAATCTGAATTGGTTGTTCGAAATAACTCAGAGTTTCATCCAACTCAGCTTCTTCAGCAGGAATAATATGAGAAGCATCAGGGATATACTTTCTCAGCATAGATACATGAAAAACATCATGTATACCCGAAAGCGATGGAGGTAATGCCAGTCTATAAGAAAGATCACCTATCTTCTCCAGAATTTCATAAGGACCAAGCAGGAATAATATGAGAAGCATCAGGGATATACTTTCTCAGCATAGATACATGAAAAACATCATGTATACCCGAAAGAGATGGAGGTAATGCTAGTCGATAAGAAAGATCACCTATCTTCTCCAGAATTTCATAAGGACCAATGAATCTAGGAGACAATTTTCCACGCTTCCCAAATCTGATTGTACCCTTGAAAGGAGAAATTTTCAAGAATAATTTGTCCCCTATTTCAAAATTCAAAGGCCTACGTCTGGTATTCGCATATTTGGCTTGCCTATGCTGCGCAGTTTTCATCTTCTGCTGAATCAACTTAACTTTCTCAGTCATTTCTCTAATTAAATCTGGTCCCAACTCAGGCACTTCTGAAACATCATCCCATTATAGGGGTGAACGGCATTTTCTTCCATACAACGCTTCAAATGGAGCCATTCCAATACTGTGAGGCTCTCTACTCACACATGATGTCGTCACCGATGACATCATCATCGATGGTCCACTTAGATGTTCCAGCTGGTTCCCTTTTGATGTTTCAGCTGGTCCATCTTCCTCTTCTAGCGCTTGCAGCTGGTTCTTATCGTTCCAACTGGTTCACTATGCTCCAGCTGGTTCAATTTGGCCTCCGCCTGATTACGAACAACTGACTCAACTTTGGATGTCTCCATTGCTAATCCAGCTGCCGTTTACAATGATTAACCAGACCAGCTGCTGAACTTTATCTTGTAAACCATCGACTGGACAAATTTAGCTTCACGACATCTTTCTTCGATAGCTAGCATCTGTACACCAAGTGTAATTATTAGAAACACAATAACAGGTTTTGTGTAATTCAAAACTTAATCAGGATCTGTTTACACAGATCCATCACGCTCACTTGGGTTGTATTCGTTTATCTCGAATAGGGCGGATGTCCCAACATTGTAACATCAATGCCGTAATTTTCTTTAAGATCCACTAGCTTCTCCTTCCTGTCCAGAGATCTCACTGGAGAATCATAATAGCTTAGGGTCTAGTCCAGCTCACTCCATCAGGCCTTCAATACCAAGGGAGGATCTGGCTCGTGTTTCCTCGGCTGGAACACACATCATGTAACCAAAAACAACACAGCCTTCCGCAAAAAACATGCCATAGATCCAATCTATTCGAACACATTCGCCCTGGCTGATGAGTTTCAGAGCTATCTTACCCTTCACTCTCGAGCTCGACACCAGCTGGAAGGAGAAACTCGCCAAAAGCACACGACCTACAAGGCGAAAGATCCATATCTTATAGACACAAACTGGCTTGGGTATCTCACTCAACCTTCGTTCTGGCTCAAATCAGATACTCTTGGTCCTTCACCTGCTGCACAGAATCTGGTGAAGACCGCATATTTTCTTCAACTCTTCCAGTTGGTAACGCGAATCTGTACTTCCTTCCTTGCAAAACCTTGAAGGATGTCACCCCAAACATCACTGGGAGCTAAACCAGCACACAAAACTCTACCAAATCAAGGACTTTCTGCCAACCACCAGCTAAAATATTCGCTACAACTCGTATCATGCCTTCCAAAATCTGCCTAGTCAGCTCAGATTGGCCATCTGGTTGGGAAGGTAAGCTATTATCCTATCCAATCGAGACTCCAAAGCTGCCTGCAAGTTCTTCCAACCACAGGAAATAGTAGTCAAGCCTGCTCTAAGCTGATTCCAACACAGCTTAGTTTACTCAACTACACAGTCAACTCGGACTGGCACAGACAAAAACCAGCAAGAACTCCATGCTGATACTCGGTTCACAACATCCAACTTGTCCCAAAGCGAAATACGATCTCTCGATCTACACCACATCCAGAAACCTCGTCCGGCAAAAAAAATGCTGAGGGATGTTACACTTCAGGGATGTCATCCACACCTTCTCCTCAATCCAGCCAAACACTCCAGCACTACCACATGGGACAGCCCAACTCACACCAGCAGGATTATTAACAGACACTACACCACACAAAACAAGGTGGGGATCGAATCAACCCACACTCAAAACATAGAGTAGAAACACACGCATGTGATGTTCTGGTGTCAATATCGAAACTCACGCAGGATAATCCAAAAGAAAAGAAATTACCTGCGGTTACTCCTCCGGAAATTCGTCAGCATGCTCCCTAGTCCTCGCTCTCAACTGAGCCCGCTGAGGTCCCGAGTCGTGGGGTTGAGAAGGCATATGCAGATCTCACGAAGCATCATCAGAAGGATCCTGCTGCAACAGGTTAAAATGCTATCCACTCGCAGAAGGAGATACCCTCGCAAAATGTCCAATCTGTCCACAAGCATTGCAAGTGCCCCGCACTCCAGTACACCGAGAAGTCTTACGCCTGCCTCCACACTGACCACAAAATCTTGACCTCGAGCTCGCTCCACTAGAACTGCCCGAACCAGACAAACTCGAACTGGTTCTCTTGAATTTCTTCCCTCTCAGTCTAAACCTCTGACGGTTCGAAGACTGCGGTGCGAAGGAAGGTTGGGAAGAAGTTGTCTTAGAAGGCACAGGTAAAACACTCTGTCCAACAGTCTGTCGAACCCGAGCTCTACTATTCAATAGGCTCTCCTCGATCTCTATCACTCGATCCACCGCATCCGCATAGGTAGAAGGGGAGTCTGCTATTACCAGAGGGTAAAGGTCCTCTCTCAAACCTTCCAGAAACTTGTTCCACTTCATACTATCTCGACCAACAACGTGGGGAACATAGTCTAGAAGGAAATAAAAGCGCCTAGCGTAATCCGCCACCTTCAGGTTCCCTTACACTAAGCTATAGAACTCCCACTCCTTGGGGTTGTAGAACATATCCGGGATGTACTCCTGACGGAATGTAGCACGAAAACTCTCACGATATCACTTTACCCATATTTAACATTTCTAGGGAAGCACTCCTCCACCAGCGCTGCACCTGCTCCCTCAACTGGAACGTCTCCAAACAGAGTCTCTCTCCGTCTCCAAGATGCACATGGTAAAACAAACCCACCATGTGACCAATCCATCCCTCGGCTGCACGACCACCTCCGACGCCACTAAAAGTAGGAGGATTCATCCGTTGAAACTTGGTCAGAACCAACTCCATGCTACTCACTCGTCGGGTCAAATGCTCCATCTCAGCCTTCCTCGCACAATTGCGCAAAGGGACTCTCGGCTCAGCAACAACCTCCTCACTCTCAAAAACTCTCAACTCGTCTACCACCTACCTACCATCTCTACCTCTACCTCTCCTCGGCAGCATCTAAGAGGTACAACAAAGGTAAGCACACAAAGAGCAGGTATTCAAGTAGTCAAGCACATGCAGGAGGACAAACACAGTCCCTAGACTCGAGTATGATAAAAAAGAAACGATCTTATCCCAGTTTAATTCTGATACCAAAATGTCAGGCCCTATGCTTATAAACACGGATACCACACGCAAAACACGAGAGCTTAAAAAGTGGCTAAAAATTTTTCTTTTTGACCTGACCTTAAAATACAACATTCAACATAGGCGTATATCCAAAATACGATTTTAAATTAAATCCACAAGATAATACGCCAACTAAACAAATATATACATGCCTCCAAATAAATCAAGTCAATACACAAGAACTACACAGGGCATCCCCTGACAACGACTCGATATAGCATATATATATATAACTAGGAACCCACGCCTGGGACTGCAACAGCTGCCTCACTCACGGATCAGCTGAACTACCTGAAAAAGGTCTGCAATGGCCAACACACGACCAAAGCAACCCCAAGGAAAAACAAACGAGGTTAAACCTCAGTACGAAGAGCAATCAACAACAACTAACAATAAAACATTCAATGCATGAAGAAAGGTACAAAGCATTGTCGGGGCTCAAGGAAGGACTCAACAGCTAGAGATACAACGCTCACAGAAACACTCCATAGCTGTAGGTACATAGTTCACAAATCAACTCCACGACTGGAGGTACAACCAGTAGTGGCCACAGAGCATCTGAGATCCGGGTAGCTATCCACTCGTCTCAACACGCTGTACCAGAATCAAAGATACACAACTCAACCCGCTATGCCGGAGCTCATGAGAGCGTGGTAGCTATCCACTCGTCTCATAGCGGCAAACCACCCAACAGCAGGGAGAAGAGGAGCATGGTAGCTAGCCGATCGTCCTCAAGTAGAGAAGCACGGTAGTTAGCCGATCGTTCTCCATAAACCCAACAACAAGCTTCGTGGTACTTACAGATCAACAAAACAAGGCCAACATAGGATAACAAAAGAAGGGCTCAGCAACAGCTAGCATGCGGATAACAAGGGAGGAGCTCAACAATATGCCATGCGTGTATGCCATACTAGCAGAACAGATGCGGCATACAATAACCATAAACACAAGCATGCAACCTACTTCTGAATAGCATAAGAACAACAGCTGCAGAAAAAATTAAGCATGCAGGAATATAAAAACACGGTTCAGGCTATCTCCTGCGATATACAGCTAGACAATACATTTCACAGCCACATGCACAACAACATACACAACTAAACAGCGAGGCTACACAGCACGCGCATTAAAACTAAAGCAGCTTAGCACATAGCTCATAGCCGCGAGTTATACATCCTCCTCAAGCATGCAGCGCGACTACACAGCACACGCATAAAGACTACAGCAGTCTAGAACATAACAACAACATGCATAATCCAGTTCGATACACGCACAGAAAGTTACTGCATCTAAACAATTACACAGCTTAGGCAACACCAGGCCTAGCAGGGTTCAATAGATTACCTCAATACATCCCACACATAACACGACTACGGGCACAGCCCACACAGCTACGATGTGCCCTAATGCCTAACATCAAAGCTGTAACTACAAGCTCAGATTCGTACCTTACACAGATCTTGGCCAAGTACCCCAACGCAGCTCACGACTGACAGTAGAACACACCTCCTGCTCTGTCCGGCCAACTGCTCAAGGCCCGCAGCTCACATAAACCACCAGAGAGCTCTAATCTGCCAAGATTCATAATAAATCAGCTTTGCTAAAGCTTATAGCAACCGCTGTACCCCCCCCGCTCAAAGCTGCAGTAGTGCACGTCATCCTTGAAGAGATGTTTCCAACCGCAGTACCCCCGCTCAAAGCTGACCGGCCAATCTCCGACGATCTGGAACATACTAAACGGGTGAACAGTAACTAGGGTTTGGGAATATCTGTAGGGACCGTCTAGAAGAAGATAAGGAACGGGTGGTCTAAAAATGACCAAGTGTTTGTCAACAAGAGGTATTTATACTCACTGCTCAACAGATCACAGCTATAGTGACAACAGTTCACGGCGGCCCTCAACGTTGTACCTAGCCCAGTGTCAGCACGCGCACACAGACCAGCTCTCGGACCCAACAGCTCATGCTCCCTACAGACCACGTTCCCAGCTTCTTACGGCTACAGTGTCTTCCATCAGCTCATACCCCGACACTGTTCCAGCTTAGACACGCAGACACAACTCAACTTACGCACCAACAGATCACGGCCTCGACAAATTACGCTACCAGGAAGATCACTCTTGCAGATCAGCTCTAGCGCAATTATCAGCTTTCGATGTCCAGCTTGTGCAGTCAGACCAGCTCAGAGCATTCAGCTCCGCTCACAGAGTGATCCTTACAATAATCTTCTCCAAGTTGTACGTCTCAATCAGCTTACAACCAGGCTGATGACTTCCAACAGCTCAGGTACTACCTATGATCTGTCCACTTAGTTCGGGACATCAAACAAATCCCTAATCTGAATCCAGGTTCATCTCTCGAGCTCTAACAGCTCTCGCGCACTACTCCAGCTCAGAAAAATATAATCAGTTCTCACCAGAACTGACCCTAACTAACAGCTTTCCTCCAAAGCTGAAACCCACGAACTCTCACCCAAACTGTGCATCATCATCAGCTTGCGCCCAAGCTGATTTCACCAATCAGCATAACACAGCACCCGCAATCTGGTCCCTCAGCTCAGTACACCCGGAACATCTCTAAGCTGAATCCAGCTTACACTCACACGAGAAAACCCAAAGCTGATCTCCTCTAAGCTATTATCTCAAAACTAGCTCTTGGCAGAAACTCAACTAGCTCAGTGAAGCAAACCAGCTCAGAACTAAACTTCCCAACCAGCTCACACCAAAGCTGGTCTTGTTTCTAATCGTAAACCCACCAGAAGTCCTCTAAACTGGTACCAGATCACACTGGACCTATCCGCATCCTAGCAATCAGCTCAGGATATTCTATCCAGCTTACAACCACTGGAACAGCCCACGCTAGTCAACCCAGCTCTCAAGGCCAGTGTACTCCGAGCTGGTATAAATCCTCAGCAACGCAAAACAACCTGTTGTTTCTACCATATGTACAGAACATTCAACCAGCTTGCACCCGTGCTGGATTGTACCCGAAGCAGTTTCCTCTACCAGCTCAGCACAAGGACTAGCTATCATCTCTAAGATCAGCACGAAACATCAGAACTTACCCCCGTGCTGATCTATACCGATTAGTTAGCCACTAATATGGGCAAATTAGACCGTTAATTTTCTCAACTAATTACGGTCCTCACAACTCCGAGTTTGGACTTATTGTTTGATTCACATAGTTGTTAAGTGGTTGAATTGGAGTTTCGTATTAAATTTAATACATATGTCTTAGTAGTAAATTGGACTATTACAAATTTGTTGTACGTCAAAGTTTTATAGTATAAATACTTAAAAAAACGAAAGAATAAATAACATAGTGAGTTATTATTCTCCAAGCATCCATGACAAATTATGTCTTTTACTTTCCGCAATTGTTCTAAATTTCCATAGAATATATGGGTATCACTAAGACCGATGATAAATTTTCACACTTGTCCTTCAAATTTTTCAACGCTCTTAGTTGAAGCAGTGAAAAGAAGATAAAAATGAGAGTTGTTTTATCCAAAGAAAATTCTTATCGGATAAAACATTCAAGCGAATAATAGATTTTATCAAAAGTAATCTTTAATTGAATAAAAGTTTATCTTTGTGTTAAGTTTAAATATTAATTAAGTTTTGATAACAAATGAAATCATCTTAGGATCAATTGTCAGAAATATTATAACAATTTTAAATATTATAGTTGAACTTGGACAGTTCAACATACCATATCGGATCTTTCGTTGGAACAGAACTGAACATAGCAGTTAAGTCAACAGATGTCAAAGAGCAGATTAGATCATACATACAAGAGCAGATTAGATATCAGATCATCCAGCGTATCAGAACAGATTACATTAGCATAGCGATCAGATCGGAAAGTTGCATTCCGACTTCGAGGTTTTAACTTCAGGATCATTATACTGAGTATTAATGCACATTCATTTCTTGACGAGATCGTACGAGAATTCAATGGATGAGCCTACCGGACATGTTTACGACTGTGGGATCCAAATCTATAATAGCTAGAGCTAAGACAAGAGACGATTTCTCGCAACTTCTGAAAGACAGATCCTTTTGCCAACTTCTTACGAGCCTTCACATTATTTGAATCTATGAAACATTCCGCGTTTTTTATTCTTGTAAACCTTGAGTGTTGTATATTCAACTTGCTTAATCAGATTAGAGTATAATATTAAATTGTATATCATTTAGCCTATGAGTTTATATCTTCTTTAAGATAATAAAGTCTGTTTCTTATAGAATACTAGGAGTTCAGATCATATGTGAGCTATTAGTTTGGAATAAGAGGATGTAGAAATATTGCTTGAGCTTCTAAATTTGCAAACTTGCGACAAGGGCAGTTTAATATAGAAGAATACGTTGCCAAGTTCACAAGTTTACTGAAATTTGCTCCGCATGTTGCCATGAGTGACGAAGCACAAGCGGATCAATTCATTAATGGGTTGAATCCAGATGTATTTACCTTGGTAAATACGGGGAGACCAAATACTTTTGCCGATGCACTAAATCGTGCAAAAGGTGCAGAAGCTGAGCCTCCTCTGTACATTCATATCAACCCCAAAATCCACAACAGAGTAGACAATGAGGAAGCCAGACAGTGAGCCAACCTCCTAAACAACAAGCAAGAGTGTTTGCATTAACCGAGGAGCAAGCACAGGCAACCCCAGACGATGTTATTGCAGGTAACTGCTACTTGTGCAAATTTCCAGCCTATGTATTAATTGATACTGGTGCATCACACACCTTTATCTCTGAGAATTTTCCTGTTGTGAGGCTCTCTACTCACAATTAATCCTCTAATCTAAATCAGTGGGTTGTTAATTTAAACTAAACAAGTTTATTAAATCTAATATGGTTCATATATAAGATAATTAATTTTTTTTTTCAATCAGCAGAAGCTTAAAGGGTTCAGCTTGTATCGTAAATATTATTCATTTATAAGAATACTTCATGGTCCACGGTGGGTACAAGCTAAGTTTACTAGTACATGCTTGATTCTTATATACAAAACCAGACTTGAGCAACCTAAGATCAACTGTCCAAAAACATAGACTATCGGCTGGTGTTTATTTTTCCTGCTGCTGATCCAGCGTTTAGGTAGTTATCTCTCGCTACCCTTGGTTACTCCCCACTAGTTCCTTCCTCCTGTTGTCATGCACACATACAAAACAAGACAACATCCGGATAACTTCGATGAGCATCATCTCAGTATAATCAACAGGAATGAATAATAGCAATAAAATGAATAACAGTTTATCAACTGTAAAACAAATGCAATGCAATGAAATGATTCCATTTCTCTTCTTCGATCTCAGAATTGATTCCATTTCCGTTCGATGCCATCAAGATTCGTATCCGATCTTGACATGAATATTCATCTATCGAAACCATCTCCGGCTTCGAAAATCAAGCCAACTCAGTCCTGGGCACTAGAATCAATTCAATTCTCTTCGTTATGCAAAGTCATGCAAATATAAAAGATCCACTACCTATGATGGATCGACACATACACAATTAAAGTTCTAAATCAAGAACAGTATCAACATGTATGTGATTTCATCGGGATAATTCAAGAAATATCATTCCTGAGTATTCTAATCCCTGACTCTACTGTCAAATTATACCTTCGTTCCTCTGTTTTCAAAGTACTTCACTCAAACTCTGTTTCAACACTTCCTGAGAACTTCACAGAATCAAAGTCCGATACCTGTAGTCAAGATGTTCTCAATATTTCGAATTCAATCTTATTTATAGACAACGGTCTCTATTTTTCTGCAGCATTTCCAACGTGTTCAATTCGAATTCCACGTGTCATGCTGAGTATTCAAACAGGATATACTCCCACCGATTCGAAAGTGGATAACGTTAAACAGATTCCTCAACTGTTGTTTATCTTCCTCAGTCGCTGTTCGAAACAATCATCATTCTCTTGTTATACAGCAGGAGCAACAATCAGCCGCAGTAGCAATCCAGTCGCAACAAGAATCCAGTCGCAACACTTCAAAAATCAAAACGATGTCGTTACAATTAATTCCAACGAAGTCGTAACGTACCCACGTCTGGTATCAATTCTTTATTGAAATAAACCAGCAGCTGGTCGCTCTAATAATCCAACGACTGATTTCGCCACGTTATTCAAAATGGCATCGCATTGTTCCTTCGATTGATTAACCAGCAGATACAACAAACCATCGACTGATTTCAGATCCCTCGACTGGTCACTAATTCATACAAAACGACATCGTATCGAGGTTCCTGTTCATAAGTCAAAACGATGTCGCATTGCTCTCTCGGCTGGAACCACATTTCACATACTTGCATCGACTGACTTGCGTTTACTACCAAAACGACGACTTCGCACCTACGTCATCAAAACCAGTCGATACATCAATAAACCAGTAGGTGCATAAACCAGCAGATGCGTAAGGAACTCTAGCTGCTGGTTCCCACGTGAATAAACCAGCAGGTTCACAAAGAACTCTCGCTGCTGGTTCCCACGTGCATAACAGTAACCTACACGTGGCGATTCCTTACTGAATCTTGTATTTGCGCGTCTACTACCAGTAGCAACGAGAATTAAGCGCAACGACTGGAATTCAAAATTCAACCAGTCGCAAGCTACAGTAGTGTTGACCCGCATTGACTTTGCTACAGTAACCTGCTGCAGAACGATTTTATCAAATCGCTTCGTCTGGTCTCTTCGTCTGGTTCCCACACTTAGCCAAATTCAACGATACCAAGTTCCTTAATCACCCAACACTTCCAGAAGAAATCGGAGCTCATAATCAAGCTTCATCAAAATCTATCATTTGAAAATCTGGAAATCTCGGAATTACTAATTCTCTTCTTAATTATTTCGGGCATTACATTTCTCCCCCTCTAAAATTCGAGTTCATCCTCGAACTTATCAACAGTCGCTATATGTACATGGGACATAAGGAGAAAATTTATTCTGAACAAGAGCTAACCTTATTGGAAGAGATAAGTGAATCGTTGTTTCATATCGTCTTCCACCTCCCATGTTGCTTCTTCAAAGCCATGTCGATTCCATTGAATCTTCACCAATGGAATAACCTTCGTTCGAAGTTGTTTTTCTGTCCGATCAAGAATCTGAATTGGTTGTTCAAAATAACTCAGAGTTTCATCCAACTCAGCTTCTTCAACAGGAATAATATGAGAAGCATCAGGCATATACTTTCTCAGCATAGATACATGAAAAACATCATGTATACCCGAAAGAGATGGAGGTAATGCCAGTCGATAAGCAAGATCACCTATCTTCTCCAGAATTTCATAAGGACCAAT
>KQ991644.1:1092-25141 GCA_001598015.1 Dorcoceras hygrometricum
TACTGGTCTAGCTATCCGATTTCTTGATAGCCCTCATGCATTCATAGCATTGATTTATAGCATGTTGCATGTTTACCTGCTTTGATAGCTCTTCGTACTGAGGCTTGACCTCGTATTTGTTTCCTGCTTTGTCTTGCTGGGTCTGCGTGCCCATTTGCAGGAGCTTTAGGTAACCAAGCTGGGAAGAGTGGAAGTTCAGCTGGTCGATCCCCTCATCCCTGAGTCCCAGTTTACTTATGTTATGTATTGAACCGGGGAATGCCACGTGTTTTATTGTATTTGGGGATCTGTATTTTGAATTGAATTATGTGGTTACTTGTTGTATGAGTTTGAGTTAACTCATATTTTGAGTATTGAATATTTTGAATGTATGATTTGAAGTTCAGGCCCATATTATTTCGAAAAATTTTTAAGTCCTGATTTTAAGCTTCCGTGATTATGCGCTTATTATGTGTTAATTGTTAGTAATTAGCACGGGGCCTGACACTTGCAGTTCCTCCTCCAGTGTCCAGGCTTGTGACAGTGGTGGCAAACATCCTCAGATTTGTTCGGCTTCGAAGTCCTTGCCTTGGGTTTCTTGGCGGGTTTTTCCTCCTTCGCAGGGGCAGAACGCTTCTTACCTTGCGTTTGGGCCCCTTCTTCGCAGAGGAAGAAGAGCCCATAAGGAGAACGGGCTTGTCCTTCTTTATGGTCCCCTCGAACACTACAAGCATGTTCACCACCTCTTCAAGGGTGGCTTCCAGTTTGTTCATGTTAAAGTTGACCACAAAGGGGTCGAATGCAGCAGGGAGTGAGAGGAGAAGCAGATCCACAGACAACTCATGTGGAAGCGTGATATCAAGGCCTACTAGCTTTTCAATGAGCCCAATCACACGAACCCCATGCTCGCGGACCGAAGTCCCATCACGCATGCGGCTCGTCATGAGCTCCTTGACAGTAGTGAACCTCTCAGTCCGAGAGTTCTCTCCATACAGCTCCTTAAGATGAAGGTGTATGTCAGCAGCGTACACCGTCATCTCAAAACTCCGCTGCATTTCATTTGACATCGATGCCATCATATAGCATTGTGTCTTAAGCTCATCATCCCACCATTTATTCAGCTTTGTCAGTTCCTCAGGACTGATATCGGCAGGGGCAGGGGCTTCCTTCGGGGGGCTCTTCTCTAACGTGTAGAGAAGTTTCTCCGAAGTCAATACAATATTGAGGTTTCGAAGCCAGTCTTGGTAGTTCAGACCAGTGAACTTTTTGCTATCCAGTATAACAGCAAGTCGATTTTTGATCGAAGACATTATATGAGCAGTTTATACTGAAAGGTAAAACAGACATGCATTACTAACTATATATGAAAAACGCTAAGACATAAAACAAGGTCATTTAGTTTTATGAATTACCCTCCCACTATTTTAACGATTTCACCACCCTCTAATGAAATCGAGAAAGCAAGTTTCCTTAGTGGGTACAACAGAGTCCAATCAAGCGATCATGGTCCCGAATAATATCAGCCAACCATGACCCTCAAAAGGTAGAGGCCAATTGAACCAGGTGCAACCTCCATGAATTTACCTCACGTCCAGTACCCAATAATATGACGCCGATTACCATCACTTGTCAAGATGACCCATCAATGTTGAGTTGTGAAGGACGGTCCCCTTAACGTCCCCAATAATATGAGCCAACGTTAAAGGGAGTTCCAACCAACTCACAGCGAGTGTCAATGACGTGTACAGCTTTCCGGCATACATAACCCCCTCAATAATATGAGCCGGGCCATGTATGCGGGTAGCATCGACGTACACCCATTGTTGATGGAAGGTAGGAAAATTTAAACAAATTTAAATTCCCTTAGTTTATCGAATAAACTTTTAATCTTGATATTAATTTTAAATCATATTTAAAATGAGGGATTTTAATTTTGAAATTTGGTCTCATTAATTTTAAATCACAATTTAAAACGCGGATTCAACAAACATATATCGCATAGATAAAATTTGGGATGATCGATAGCGAGAGCTATGCGGTCCGTGGTTGCCAATCACGGACCTAGGTCCAGTCCTAGGTGAAATGCAGTATGCAATGCAATCCTATTACATTAGCTTCCAGTTTTACAAATCTTCGTTCTTAAATATCTTTGATCATCAGCTCCACCATTTTCAAATGTCCTCCCACTAAATGAAACATTTACATTTAAATATCCATGACACTAGGGATACATTTTAAAGGCGTGGGAACGGGCCATAAACCAGGCCCACTTTTAATATGATATCAACAATATTATAACCAAAAAATTTGCAAAACCTAGCATACACCTAACACATTGGGCACGGCTCTCGATCATCCCAAACATACAATCAATTCAAATAATTGACATAAATAAATAACCAAATCAAATTTGGTAATTTTCCAACAAAATCATATTTTAAGTATAAAATCACATTTTATAAATAAAATCATATTTTGTCAATTTTAATTGCATCAAATTGGGTTTAAAACAATTTTAGGCCCAAAATCTCAAAATTTCTAAAAATTAATTTTGGTCCGACCAAAATGACCCAATATCAAATATTGACCAGAAAACCCCTCGGGCCGTCCGGGACAGGCCCGAAACAAACCCTAGGAGTCAAAACAGTGTTGCAACACCGCCTCAGGTTCGCCGCACGGCGGCGCACCGCCGCCTGCACAGCGTGCGGCACAGGGCCGCACGCTGCACGCGCCACCGCGCGCAACTTGTGCGCACGGTGGCGGCCACCTGCGCGCATAGCACGTGCAGGTGGGCGGCAGGCGCCGCGCGCCACCATGCGCGACAATCGCGCACGGTGGCCGGCCATCGGCACTGTAGCTGCGCGCAGCTACAGTGCGCACCGCGCGCACGCTACAGAGCGCATCGCGCGGCGGTGCCCGAGGAAATTTTTTTTTTATTTTCGAAAAATTTGTGATTTGATTCAATAAGGCACAAATTATGTATTGATAGATCCGAGCCTTGGCTCTGATACCACTGTTGGCGCAGCGGCGGATCCGGATCCCGTTCCCGGGGGCGCAGCGAAAGTTTCAAAATTTGCCCCGGAAACTTTCAATACATAATAATCAAAGTATTAAAACATACATAGGATGTTTTAAAGAAGATACCTTGCTGGCGTCTAGCGCCTGGCTCCGACCAGATTCACAGGGAAACTGGCACTTCAACAGTAGGCGGCGGTAGATCTCCTAATCCGGTCCACGACTGGATTCACGGCTCCTTCGTCAGTCTGAACTAGAAGAGCTGACGAATTTGTTACAAACGGAATCTTCTTCGACGTGATCGGAACAAGTCCAATCACGTGAGCAACGGCGGCGGCGGCACACAGCGGCGGCGCGGCGGCACGTGTGGTGGTGGGCGGCCGAGAGGGAGAGGAGGAGAGGAGGAGCGGATACTCTTTAGGTCTAGGGTTTAGAGTTGTTGTGTGTTGTGTGATAATAACCCTAGGCCATGTATATGTAGAGGGGGATGGGCTTGAACCGGTCCATTGGACCTGGGGCTGGCCCAGTCCAACATATGAACATCCGGTTCATTCCTACCACCGTGGCTATATCATAATCCCGATCGACGATCAGATCGGATCGATCAACACAGTTTCCAAAACTGAGTATTATGATGTGAAAACAATTTTTCAGACCACCTAGTGTTAGGATCAAGCGCTTACCACTAGGCCAAAAGCTATAGCTATTAGCCAAGGTGCAACTTTATTTCCTTATAATGTGGCAGCACAGAGTGCACCTATTATGTGCGTTAGGGTTGGGCTGTTAGGCCCATGAGTCAGGGGAGGTGCGTGTCTAACTGCTGGTGCTGTCTATTTCCCTTAGAGATCAGTCTTTACCCTTCCCCTACCGCCGGCCCTATCCCCAGCAGAGATAGTATTACCCGTTAAGATCTGGCATCACATTTTTACAGCCCACATGGCCAACCAGATCAAGCGGCGCAACGTCACCAGCTTGACGTACGAGAACTTCCCAGGAGGTCACCCATCCCAGTACTGTTCTCACTCTTGCACACTTAACTCAACACTCTGTTTGAGTTGTGGATGTGGAAATTGACGTCTGTTTCTTGCTAAACCACGAAATTAGTCTATCACCCAGAAATTGACAAGTCCAACTAGTGCTACGCTAATCAACTTTACAACCTGCATAGCCTGCATCGCTAGAGCCAATCAAATTCAAACTTGAGTATTTGGGATACCAAAGACCCACGTCCTGCGTGTCCTTTAAATATTTCAAAATGTGTTTAACAGCCATGTACTGAGATTGTTTTGGATCGGCTTGAAACCTAGCACACATACAGACCGAGAACGTAATGTCGGGTCTGCTTGCAGTGAGGTATAGAAGCGAACCAATCATCCCACGATACATGGTTACCTCAATGGCAGTTCCAGCTTCGTCTTTTTCCAGTTTGATCGAAGCACTCATCGGAGTAGCTGTTGATGAATACTTTTCCAGCCCGAACTTCCTGAAAAGTTATTTGATATATTTAGCTTGATTGATGAATATTCCATCCTCAAGCTGCTTTACTTGTAGACCTACGAAAAATGTTAGCTCCCCCATCATGCTCATCTCGAATTTATCCTGCATAAGCTTGTAAAATTTGTCGCACAACTTAGGATTAGTCGATCCAAATATAATATCATCGACATATGCCCGTACAAGCAAGACATGATCATTTTTTACGAATTTAAATAGTTTCTTGCCGACAGAACCAATAACAAAATCATGATCTATTAAAAACTTGGACTGAGTATCATACCAAGCTCTGGGAGCTTCTTTCAGACCATACAACGCTTTATCAAGCTTGTACACATATTCCAGTCTGGTATGATCTACGAAGCCAAGAGGTTGTGTAACATACACTCTTCATTCAAGATTCCATTTAAGAATGCACTTTTGACATCCATCTGAAATACAGCTAGCCATGGGCCCACAACCATTGTGACCCCGAAATCACAATTTCGGACTTACCCATCGGATCATGGTAAAGCGCCTAGCAACATCGCCCCATGATCCCCTAGGTATCACTGATAGTTCCTGCAAGAACCAGTCGGTCAGGATTAGCATACAGTACGGTCATTTCAACACACATATCCCGATCAGATCAACGACCATTGGTAAATTGAGAGTCGCTAGAGATCCGATAACTATGCATACATCTCGGAGATCAAATAGTTACATCGCGTGTGTTACTAGGTAAACCCATTTACCTAAAACACATATAGTACTCTGGCCAGAGATTTATCACACTATTATCTCCTCAGATAGCATAGGATATCCACGCACAAAGGCGAGCGGTGAATCCTCGACAACGAAGCATCGACTCCTACATGCACCGGGACCTCACCCAATCCCACCACCTAGTGACCCTAACTGAGTCGGTAAACGGGTCAAAGTGAGGCACCTATCATGTAGAGTCTCAATGACGTTTCGAGTAGTGAGGACTAATCAGTACAACCAAGACCTCAGACTTATCCACTCGACAAATGGTAACCACTTGGAAAGTCCGAACGAGGGTAGTTCGATAGATCACCAGGTCACTATCCATCTGCATGCACTATGGTGCATTCTAGGTCTTTATCCAACACAATTGTTAACATTATAGCATAATGAAAATAATAATGCCATAAAAGAAATGCAAATTTCATAAATAAAGATCGTTATTCAAAGAGTTAATAAAACCCACACGCCACAAGTTGGCTAGTTGGGCATCTACTCTAACAGGATCACCACTCTAGTTGTTTGATAGTAAAGACCATGGGTTGAGAGGAAAATAACTTTTATTCCATAAAGTAGCTAAAACAAACGGTAGCTAAGCAAGATGCATTACAAATAATAAAGGAGCAGAACCTAAGCATAATACTTCCGGAGATGAATAACATTCCACGACCGAGGTCCTCTCTTCCCTTGCGCGTCCTCCAAATAATAAGCAGCGCTTCCAGCTTTCCCGACTACTTTGTATGGCCCTTCGTACTTGGGATCCAACTTTCCTCTATCTCCCTGATACTGTATCTTCCTCCAGACAATGTCACCCAGTTCATACTTTCGAGGACTAACTCTCTTGTTATAAGCCTGCTCCATTCTCCTCTGGTAGGCTGATAGGCGCATGGATGCCTGAGCTCTTCTCTCCTCGAGATGATCCAGCTCGAGGCCCCTTATCTCTCCATTATCCTCTGCATACTCCATGACCCGAAGACTATCCTGACCGATCTCAGCTGGTAGGTGCTTCTGTACCATATACCATGCAATAGGGCGTTTCTCCAGTAGCTGTTCGGGCGGTAGTCCGATAAGCCCCCAGTACGCTTGGTAGTTCATCCGCCCATCTCCCTCGGGCTGAGTCGAATCGTGCTTTGAGGGCTTGCACAATGGCTCGATTAGTAACTTCTACTTGCCCATTGCTCTGAGTATAGGCTACCAAAGTGAAGACCTGCTCAATCTTCCACTCCTGACACCAGGCCCGAACTTTCTCTCCGCAGAACCGTCTCCCGTTGTCAGAGATAAGTCTCCGAGGTATTCCAAAACGACAGACGATGTTATTCCATAGAAAATTCAACACCTCGACCTCGGATATCTTCGCTAAGGGCTCTGCCTCCACCCACTTAGAGAAATAGTCTACCGCAACTAGTAAGAACTTCCTCTGCCTTCCTGCTGGCGGGAAAGGTCCCACTATATCCATGCCCCATTGATCAAACGGGCACGAGGAGATGATAGTCCTCAAGAGCTCGGTCGACCGCTTCTGTAAACTCTGGCAGCCTTGGCAAGATCGGACGAAAGTAGTAGCATCCTGTTGCATAGTAGGCCAGAAGAAACCAGCGAGTAGAGCCTTCCGAGCCAAAGCCACTGCCCCGAGGTGATTTCCATAACATCCTTCGTGAATCTCCCTTAGCACATATTTGGCCTCGTCCTCGAAAAATGTCTCCATTAACTTGTTCAGCGCCTCCGCATACTTCACCATTTTGTCATTTTTTATATCAAACTTCCCAATGGTTTGTTGAATCACCAACTTGGAGTCAGAATAGAGTAGTACCCGATCCCCATATTCTTTGCTGCTCGGAGCCCGATGAGCAAGGCCTCGTATTATGCTTCATTATTAGAGGCCTTGAAGTCCAGGGTTATCGCCAGACTTGTTTCTTCCCCTCAAGGGGATACCATAACTACCCCGACGCCACTTCCCGATGAGCAAGAATACCCATCCACATAAACCTTCCACCTCTCTTCTTGCTCGAGGTGCACCGTTTCTGCCAAGAAATCTGCTATTACTTGTGCCTTAATCGCTGCCCGAGGTCTAAACTGTATATCATACTCGCTGAGCTCGGTAACCCATTTGACAAGTCTTCCAGAGGCGTCGGGATGAGAGACAATCTGATCCAATGCGTTGTTAGTAAGTACAGTGATTGGATGAGATAAAAAATAAGGCCTGAGGCGCCAGACGGTGATAACCAAAGCCAGAGCCAGTTTTTCCTGTGTAGTATAATTCAGCTCGGCCCCCTTCAGAGCGTGGCTCACAAAATACACAGGCTGATGCATCTGTCCTTCTTCTCTAACAAAAACTGAGCTAGCTGCTTGTGGGGTGACCGAAAGATATACAAATAATGACTCTCCAAGCTCGGGCTTGTTTAGAACCGGCAACCCCTTCAGATATTCTTTCAATTCAGGAAAAGCCTTCTTGCTATACTCATTCCACTCAAACTATTTGTCCTTGCGGAGTATTTTGAAGAAAGAGAGACTTCGGTCGGCCGACCTCAAGATAAATCGGGAGAGTGCAGCAATCCTCCCTGTCAACCTCTGTACCTCTTGAATATTCCGAGGAGGGCACATCAAAGCAAGAGCTTGTACCTTCTCTGGGTTATCTCAATTCCCCGATGAGTGACCATATAGCCCAAGAATTCTTCTTTCCGAGCTCCAAACAAACACTTGCCTGCGTTTAACTTGATTTGGTAATCCCGAAGAGTATGGAAAGTCTCCTCAATGTCAGATATAAAGTTCATCTCTTCCCGAGACTTTACCAATATGTCATCGACATAAACCTCGATATTTCTCCCGATCTGCCCTCGAAAGACCTTACCCATCAGCCTTTGGTACGTTGCCCCTGCATTTTTGAGCCCGAAGGGCATAACAACATAACAAAATGTTCCATCGGTGGTAATAAAACTGACCTTACGCTGATCTTCCTCGGCCAATGGGATTTGGTGATAACCCTGATAAGCATCCAGAAAGCTGAGCAGCTCGTGTCCCGAGGTAGAATCGACGAGCTGATCGATCCTAGGAAGATGATAACAGTCATTGGGGCACGCCTTGTTTAAGTCTCGAAATTCTACGCACATTCTCCATTTCTCTGTAGCTTTCGATACCAGAACGACATTAGATAACCAGGTAGGAAAGTGTACCTCTCTGATGCTCCCGGCCTATAATAGGTCCCCGACCTGACTCCTGATCACTGCATCCTTCTTGGGCAAGAAGTGCCTCATCTTCTGAATAACTGGTCGGGAGCCAGGGAAGACATTCAACCTATGCTCCATCACTTTCCGTCTGACCCCCTTCAGATAGGACGGGGACCAGGCGAATACATCCTTGTTCCTATCCAGGCATTGGATGAATTGTGCTCGCACACCTCAGGGAGGGACTTAGCTATCTTCACCACCCCAGCTGGGGGAACGAGGATTACTTCTTCCTCCTCATCCCCAGTGGTCAACTGGAACTCATCCCCGACCACATTCACTCCTCTGTCTTCCCGACCCTTTGGATAGTCTTGGGCCCGAGACTTCGTCACCTTCTGCTCCACTCTCACTTCTTCTACATAGCACTTTCTTGCCATATTTCGATCCCCAAGCACTTCTCTCACCGATTCTTGCATTGGGAACTTAATCCTCTGGTGCAAGGCCGAGGCCACCGCTAAGAATGCCGCCATGGCTGGGCTTCCCAGGATAACATTATAGGAAGAGGGGGCATCCACCACAGTAAATTCCACCACTTTAGTCTTCCTCTGCTCACCCGACCCCAGCGAGAGAGGCAACTGAACAACTCCCACTGGCTGCAGAGAATGACCTGTGAAAACATACGAAGGTGTATTTACGGGCTTCACACAATATTTCCCGAGGTCCATCTGATCCACTGCGCTTTTGAAGAACACATTGACTGAGCTTCCCGAATCCACAAAGATGCGGGCCACTTCATAAGTTGCAATCATTGCCCGAATAACCAGAGCGTCGTTGTGTGCTTCCCCGCCCATAGGTAAATCCTCGAGGCCAAACGAGATGGTGGGCCCCGAGTGCCTTTTCTCAACCTTCATAGTCTCCATTCGACGACACCGAGCCTTACTCGCCCGATTAGAGTCCCCATCAGTAGGTCCTCCTGATATCATGTTAATAAATCCCCGAGGTTGAGGTGACCTCCTCTCGCCCCGAGAAGGTTGCTGATCCTGTCGCCGAGGTGTTCTCTCTCGACCAGAGGCCCCATTATTGCTTCGCCCATTGTCTTCCTTACGAGGCCTCTTCTCCCACCGACGCGGCCTATCCTCCACTAGCGCCGCTCGCTGGTCGGGATTACTCTGAATGATACGCTCCAACTCCTGATCCAAGATGCGACACTCTGCAGTAGTGTGACCATAATCCCTGTGAAAATCACAAAACTTGTCTGACCTGGGATTCCTCGGGGCCCAGTAACTTCCCCGAGGCCGCTGCACTACTTTCCGCTCATCACAAATATCCAGAGCTCGAACCTTGCTCACCTTCATACGTGTCCGAGCAGTGAATTCTCCCAACAACAAAGGGGGTTCTGGCCTAGATGGCCTCGGCTGAGGCCTCTCTATTCGAGCATCCCGACCAGGCCGAGGTGGCAGTCTCTGTTCACTCCTTCTCGAGGACTGTATTTCTTCGAAATTAACATACTTTTCGGCCTTAGTAAGAAGCTCATCGAACGTCTTCGGGGGTTTCTTGATCAGAGACTTAAAGAAATCACCCCCTCGCAAACCCTGGGTGAAAGCCCCGATCAAGAGGTCGGGCGTGGAAGATGGCACCTCAATAATAGTCCTATTGAAGCGCCTATGTACTCCCGAAGAGTCTCCTGTTCCTTTTGCTTCACAGTAAATAGGTTCAGCGTGGTCATCGGCTGTTTCTTGCTGCTAGCAAACTGATGAAGGAAAGCATGACTGAAATCCTGAAAACACTTGATGCTCTCGGTTGGCAGGTGATTAAACCATTGATGTCCAGCTCGGACCAGAGTGGTAAGAAAGACTCTGCACTTAATAGGATCAGCGTATTGATGGAGGAGTGCAGCGTTCTCAAACCGGGACAAATGCTCCTCGGGATCTCCCATCCCGTCATACTCTCCCACATTTGGAAACTTGAAGTGCTGGGGCAGCTCAGCAGCCAACACCTCAGCAGAGAAGGGCACCTCTCGAGCAGGCAGGGGAGGAGGTGCCGAGCTTCTTTCCTTTCTTAGACGGCTAACCTCCTCGCGCAACTTCCTGATCTCCTCAGATTGTTGATCGGGCTGTGGGCGCGACTCAGGTTGATTTGCCAGTATATGTGCCACCGTGGTTGCTACCAGTTCAGCTATCTGGCCGACAGTAAGAGTGTGGTTCTCCGACCCCTGAGCAGTACTCTCCGTGTTGCTAGTTTCTCCAGTACCCTGAGTTCTAATCCTCTTTGGTGGCATCTTGTCTTTCTTCTACGTTTCCACAGACGGCGCCAATTGAAGTAGCCAAATTATCTCAGCCGACGAGCCAACACACGTCGAGAAGCTCGGGAGAGTCGGGCACTGGTGGACAGTAAGTTCTTCTCCTTGGTGGCCGCAACCACAAATAATCAGGTCAGAGGGCGCCGGAAGTGTGTCCAGCGAAGCCCCTCTGATGCTTAAGTCATGCAGAGTGCGAGAGCAAAAGCGAGAGAAAATATATGCTGTTTGCAAGGGTGTGCAAGAATGAGTGTGTGTGGGATGAAGGAACAGACCTGGTATTTATAGAGGGGCTAGGCGATGGAAAGGAGAATATCTCGGCGAATATTCTCCATGATTTTCGGGATCCTCTCGCTAAATAAGGAAAGCTGTATCGACCCAGGATTCTTCAAATAAAGAAAGAAGTACCAGGCGGGATTCATCTGCATAAGGAGAGACGCACCTAGGCAGGACTCTTCATCACGTCGAGACATGGTCCTCAAGAAACACATATATATATATATATATATATATATATTTTTATATTATTTTACATTTAGAAAAAATGGGATTACTTTGCAAATGGGGGAAAACCGTCTTCAGGCTACTCCTCTACCTTCAAAATTCACCAAACTCCCCACAGTAGACGAAAAGTGAAGCTCCTCCACAGTCAATGGACACCCAGATACTATTTCTCTTATATCTCTGGCGTCTATAAATACAATCTAGTTTTTCTTCTAATATCTTCCTTTTTTTTCTTCGTAACTTGTTTTTATTTTGCTTTCTATGGTGTTTATGGGAATATGGTTTTTATGGATTTATAGTTACAATGACTCCAGTTATCTATATATTTCGTTTTGATCTAAGTTAATCTGAACATATTCAAAGTCCCGGATCGCTCTTACCAGTTGTGACTGAATACTTCCCAGGCGCCAACGAAAGATAAGGTTTATTTACCTGATAAAAACAAAAGGTAACGATGAATGGTCATAGTTGCATCCAGGTTGCATTAGTGTTTTGAACAGATGATAAGGAGTAAAGACCCACGACATATAAATTATATTATCAGCAGGTTAACAGAAACAGATTCAGCTTGAAAGTGGCGACCATCTGGAATTTTACTGTTCTCATACTTTATATATATGTTTCAAGGAACAATATGACGAAATACTGTAATATTCTTCAGGCTTGAGCAATGAACATGAATGTAGCTGTCTATCCATTATTCTTCGAAGTTATAATGCTCTCCTGAGTGTTTCAATTACTTTTATCTGACCAGATAACAACAGTTATGCAAAATACTCTATAATCCTACATCAATTCCATGAGAAATTACGAAGTACTCAATAAGTTTGGGAGCAACTTCTACGTCAAACACTAGTATTTGACGTTTGGACTATCTTTTTGCCTTTATAGACTAAAATTGCACTGTCATGGAGACAAATAGGAGTTCTTTGGGAAAGACCACTGTTTGCACCAAAAATAAAAAAAAGGTCCAAAATATGCAAGCCCAATCTCACTGCAGAAAACCCGGCCCATGGGCAGATCAAAGAAAAGCGTCAAAAAAAAAAAAGACAGTTGAAGCAAAGCAGTTGAAGCAACATGCAATATGGAGAAGATCGTGAGGTGATGGCCAAAGTGGGCAAACTCCCCTATGCTGATATAAAAGAAACGATCAACATATCCAAGAGAAGCAATCACTCATCAACAATTCTGCACAAAAAAGCACTGTACAATTCTCTGCACAAATTTGCACTTCAATTTCCATATTTCTATTAGAATTCTCTACATTCTATGTTCAAGCTTTGTTTTTGTTATTTCTGGTTTATAGTTAATCTTCTATATATTTGTTGAAAATACAAATCATGTCAGGGATTCGTTCGTATAAATTTCAGTCAATTTCTTTCTATCATTTGGTGTCATATTGTTTAAGAGATTCGAACTGACGGTCGAATTTAGTTCCTATTTTCGTTTTGATTTTTAGAGGTTTAGATTTTTTTACATTTTTTACATGAATTGGCGCTTGAGCGCCTGGCACGCCCAGCAATTCGCTAAATTAACACAAACAAAATTTGGCACGCCCAGTGGGACACCGATATACCGCCTAAAAGAAGAGATCAAACTGACAAAAACAAAGAAGTTGACAACATACCGGAATTGGAAGAACTCCCAGCAAATGAAGAACATCAGGAGATGTCGGTTCAGAATATGGTGGACCGTATTGAAGGCCAATCCCATGGCCCTGCAACAGCCAAACAAAGTGTAGAACCGCAGGGGGAAGTTCCAGAAAAGAATGCTGTTGACATGGAGGAGGCTTCCAAGATGATGGCTGAGGGAATTTTGGCTTACGTGAAAGCAGTGTCACATTACCCAATCCACAAATCAGGGGAGTTTTCAACACAAAGGAATAGAACAAGGCGCAGGGAGTTCTAGAGCAGGCAAAACTCGCCGTTCTGCCCCAACTTCCCCAGGCCTGGAAGAAAGGTACACGCCCCCTCATCGAAGAGATGAAGCGGTTTTCCATAGGAGCTCTGCAATGGTGAAAGGAAACGGAAATGGAAATCCAAGACCCCATCTCCAGCAGCCGTATAGCGTGACTAATCCCATAAATCAACATGGTCTGTATGAAGAAGGGATGGGTTTCGGGAACACTGACCTAAATGCTGACAATGGAGCTTATCAAGCTCGGGGGGCACAATTCTACAATCATCCCCTCCAGAACAGGAACGCGGAAATGATAAATCGGGACATGGTGAGGGAAACTGTACAAGAGTTGTATGGACCAGCTCTAAGGGTAATTGGTCATCCTGAATTCAATAAACCAGATCCTGATGTGATAGACAACAACAATCCCTATCCTAGGGGATATAAAATCCCAGATTTCAGCCTATTCTCTGGAGAAGACGGGCAATCCATAGTGGAGAATATTGCCAGATTCACCATCAAGTGCGGGACATTGGCAAACCTAGAGAATTTCTCAAGCTTGAAGCTCAGGTTATTTCCTAACACACTGACAGACACATCATTTACTTGGTATACACTGCTGCCAAGGAATTCTATCCGTACCTGGCAAGAGATGGAACGGCAATTTCATACCCAATTTTATCACATCGAGCCTGAGGTCTGTATCGTCTGATCTATCTAGAATTACCCAAAATAAAGGCGAATATTTGGATATGTTCGTAGATAGGTTTAAAAAGATGAAAAATAGATGCAAGATTTTCCTATCAGAAATATAGTTCGTAAAGATGGCACAGAAGGGACTGAATTTCGAATTGAGAAAGAAATTCCAAGGCATGGAGTTTAGGGATTTTTTCGAATTATGCTCTAAAGTGGCAGAATACGAAGAATTGTTAAAGGAGGAAACTCACAAAAAGAAACAACGGTAGCCTCATACTATCAAGAAATAGAGGAAGTAGCTTTGGCAGAACTTCGCACCAATGACTCATATACTTGTCCCCTACTCAAGAAGAAAACAGGGGAGCCAGAAAAGAAAAACAGCATGCTGCCTGCTAAGGACATGCAATACACATTCGATGTTTCAAAATCTGATGAGATTTTTGACGATCTGATGAAAGAGAAGTTCATTACCTTCCCGCCTGACCACAAAGCACCTTCCAGGGAAGAGACAAAAGGACGCGACTATTGTAAGTATCATGATTCATATAATCACACTACAAAATCTTGTTGTGCCTTTAAAAATATGCTGCAGGAGAGAATCAACAAAGGAGTGCTGAAATTCCTAGAGAAACAAAACTCCATGGCTGTAGATGAAGACCCATTTCCTCCAGTAGCTTCTATAAATATGAACATCGATTTGAGAGAATTCTTGAATGAGAAGCGGGCGATGAACGAGAAAAGGGTCAGGGTCTATTGGATTCCAAAAGGACAGATGTTTGAAGCTCACAAAAATTATGGTGGGTCAACAACAAAACATGTTTCAAGGGGGAGTCCAGGAAATATTGGTGAATCTACGGCTAATTGGCCGAGGAACCAATATTTTCCCAAGAAGATGAGGGAGACTCATCATTCAGACGACATGAATCGTCGAATACAAAGAGAAATCCAGAAAGAGGGGAACTACCGTCCCAGGTTATTGCCAAAGAATACTCTTAAGGAACATGACTGCTTGAAGAAAAATGAGCCTAAAGGAAAAGCCCGGGAGGCAAAAGTAGCAGAGCATCACAACAGATCAAGATTTATCCTTCTATCCAGTAATGAAGTTGATAATATTTGGAAATTGGTCCGGCATAAGAAATCCCATAAATCACTCACGAGGACACAAAAAATGCTTAGAGAAGGAGCAACTGCTAAGCGAGAATTGACAGGAGCAGTTGTCAGTAAGTCCAAATTTTGCAGAAAAGTTACTGAGGATAAGAGCAGTGATGATTTAAGTAGTGAAGATGATATCCAGGGAAACAAAACGATTGATTTTCATGTGGGAAAATTTCACATTTCAGTAGATTGCAACACAGGTGTGGTGATTTGGCCAGAAAAATTTAGGCTGGATGTTGATGAAGAAGAGACAGTGAATCATGGTTCAAAGAAAGAAGAGGATCCTGTACCAACAGGAGTATGTGTGTCCGCTTTCACTGGGGAGTCAACTAAAACTATCAGGGTATTCCTAGCCAATGTCACTGTGGGGAGTTTGTCTTCTCTATATGTTTTTCTACTGGCGAACGCTTCTGCTAATGTTCAAGCCTTGTTAGAAAAAAACTGGATCCACACCAACCAATCCATTCCATCGTCGATGCATCAACTCTTGCTGTTTTGGAAAGAAGATGAAGTTGAAATAATAGAGGCTGATGTACAGCCATTTCAAGCCAATACTAGCACGGTCGAAGCACGGTACTATAATGGAGATTTCGGGCCTATAATAATTCGAAGCTCAAACACCGAGGAGTTAAAAGCAGTGTATACGGAAAGTTTGGCTCCCAGTCCAATCCTTGATAAAATCCTCAAACCTACCGTCATTGTGCCTTATAGGCCAGTGATACATCCCATAGTGGAGGAGATTGATGATTAAGCTCAGCAAAGAAGAGGAAAAGCAGGCAGCTGCAGCCGCTATTCATAAACTACATATGCAGCAAACATTGGACAGATTTGAAGAATTGGGACATGAGGCATTCGGGACAGAAATAATCCACGAAGAGGAGAACAATGAAGAAAGCCAACTCCAGCTAAATGAGCTAGTAATGGCGCCAACTGAAATGGAGGATGGCGCACACGAAGTCTAAGATCCATTGGAAGAAGTAAATTTGGGGAGTCTAGACAAACCGAAGGTAATATTCATCAGCGCATTGTTAGAAGGTGAAATTAAGAGGGATTTGATAGATCTGTTAAGGGAGTTTGAAGATTGTTTTGCCTGGACATACGAAGACATGTCTGGACTAGACCGAGGTTTAGTGAAGCACATACTCCATATCAAAGAAGGATTCAAGCCATTCAAGCAACCTGCCAAGCAAATGTCTAAAGAGATAAAAAAAAAGTCAAGAGGAAGAGCTTTGATGAGGGCGTTGTTACATGGAAACTGATACTCCCCATAGAAATAAAGGACAGAGAATGGGAAAAATTATCTCTTGATTGGGAAGGACCGTTTAGAGTACATAGAGTTCTGGAGGAATATCTATAAGTGATTTTAGGAAACGAAAAGGAGGCCAATACATGGCCAAGAAACCCAACAATACCACCAACAGCAAGTTCGATCATCTCCAAAAAAATCAAAGTCCACCACTGCACCAACACATCAAACAAAGCCACAACAATCCTCCACAAATACTACCAACAGAAAGTTAAAAATGCACACAGATGGCTGCTGGGGAAAGGATATGGGACCCCGGTGCAATGCAAATCATACAGGCGGCACATATAAGGGACAGAAGTACCTGAGGTGGGGTGAATTACCAAGCTGACCTTGCACGCTGAATTGACAACAATTGCAAATGAAATATCCAAAGCCAAAGGATCACAACAAGGTACTAATAACTTTCATGGCATATCAATATTCATACGACCATGTAATTCTACAGGAATTTCACCACACAATCAGTCACAAAGTCAGCGTGAAACATATATGTCTATAAGGAGCATAACGAATGAGCTATAATAGACTAACCAGTCGGGAGAGCAACGGTTTATTGGAATGATATTTTTCACAAAAAGTGGAAATATTAGGACGAAATCACAGGCTCGAACCACTTTATCAAAATCTGTGATACAATTCACAAGACAAGAGCCTCGGGTAAGATTTGAAGATTTTGTCGAGCATATTCAGCTGCATTTTGTAGGACTAAATTATCCGCACCTGTGCTGTAAAATCCTTGAAATATGTGGAGAAAACTACTAAATTGTGGGCAACATATCACATTTACTATAACTGCTGCTGACGGCTGGTTATAGTCAGGTGTTGTTATCTGCATGATAGTAGAAATGACAGAAAAGTTACATGATACCTACCAGTCCAGATAAGATCATACATATTTGGAAAGGTATGATACATTGGTGGCAAAGCTCCAACGAATATTGAATGGTGTGGGATGAATAGCTGGTGATTACAATGGGCTCAAAGCTTCCTGTCTTGGTGGGCTACCCAGCAAAAAAAAAAAGAGAGAGAAAGTAAGAAGAAAAAGTTAGTACCTCTACTTCTGCAAGCAGAACCAGAACATTCCCACCACCGTTGCCACCCTTTTTTCCATGAGAAATCAACTTGGGCCAATTCTCGCCCAGCTCCACTTCAACCATGGATCAAAACTGAATCTTCTCATGGCTGCCAAATCTCGACCCCTCTCTAGAAAATCCTTCTTCACCATTGAAAGAATTTGATACTCTATGCTCATCAGAAACTTCCGTTCTTCCCACAGAGATAGAATCCGCTCATTTGGGCTACCCAAAGGTGTATTTGACCAGAGAGGCACAAATCAAGAGAGTCTGATCCCACTGGAGGAAGAAATTGGACTGCCCTATGTTCGTTGTGGCCCCCATGGTGGACAACCCGGAGCTGCCATTTCGTCTTCTCCACCATAAGTACGACGCTCAAGCTGCCTACACCCCAATGCTTCAGTCAAGAACTTTCAGTGAAAATAAGAAATATCGCTCACAGGAATTTACCACCTGTAAGGAGGATAGGCAGAGAAATGTTGAGAAATTGTAGAAATAGTGAAGAGGTTGGTTGGTGATCCAAAGTGAACTGAGAAGGGATTTTGAAGAGAAACGCGATAATGAGAGTACTGTAATTTGAAGTGCTGGGATTTCCTTGTTTTCTCCTCCCAAAAGACATGGTCCAACTGTTCGTGTGTACTGAGATGTGAAAATAGACTAAAATAGAAGCAAATGGCCCAATGGGCCATATGCTTGCGGGGGTCATTTGTTTGCACCAAAAATATAAAAATGGTCCAAAATATGCAAGCCCAATCTCACAGCAGAAAACCCGCCCATGGGCAGATCAAAGAAAAGCGTAAAAAAAAAAAAGACAGTTGAAGCAAAGCAGTTGAAGCAACGTGCAATATGGAGAAGATCGTGAGGTGATGGCCAAATGAGTGGGCAAACTCCCCTATGATGATATAAAAGAAACGATCAACATATCCAAGAGAATCAATCACTCATCAACAATTCTGCACAAAAAAGCACTGCACAATTCTCTGCACAAATTTGCACTTCAATTTCCATATTTCTATTAGAATTCTCTACATTCTATGTTCAAGCTTTGTTTTTGTTCTTCTACATATTTGTTGAAAATACAAATCATGTCAGGGATTCGTTCGTATAAATTTCAGTCAATTTCTTTCTATCATTTGGTGTCATATTGTTTAAGAGATTAGAACTGACGGTCGAATTTAGTTCATATTTTCGTTTTGATTTTTAGAAGTTAGATTTTTTACATTTTTACACGAATTGGCGCTTGAGCACCTGGTACGCCTAGCAATTCGCTAAATTAACACAAACAACTACCATATGGTCAGTGAGGATTATGTCGCTGCATTCACACTGTAAGCTAGACAAAGATGTGTAATGCCAGTACCGATAGGTCCCACAGGGCAAG
Source organism: Dorcoceras hygrometricum (assembly GCA_001598015.1). NCBI lineage: Eukaryota > Viridiplantae > Streptophyta > Magnoliopsida > Lamiales > Gesneriaceae > Dorcoceras > Dorcoceras hygrometricum. The sequence goes on from KQ991644.1 coordinate 19,796, forward strand.
ACTTCTGAAGGAATGGACCAATATTATGATCCCATGGCTCTTTTGTGGTACTAATTTCCTAACACAACAAAGAACATAAACATGAATAATGATCAGAAGCCTGTCATTTCATTCTCAAAAAATCGAAGTTATGCACACTTTTGACGCTCATAACTCAAGGGATTCAAGTTTACACAGCATTAAGATCTGAAGCATTCTTTAAAGACTAAAATGAACACAGAGATATAGCAGTAGAATTTTGATCCTTGATATAATCTGTTATGATATGTTTCCAATTACAATAATATCAGGAAATAGCATTACTATGTTATCTTTTTAAGTCACTAGACCAGCTTGTAAATTTGATCAAAATATTCTATAATTTTTTAATTGACTCCAGTTTTACAAAATAAATATTGCCAAAAGTTGGATGAGTGTGGCGAATCGAATCAATCGTATAAAAACGGTGTCCTTGATGTTTGTAGCACGAGCTGTCGCATATGCCAATGACGAAGGAAAAATAAGTTGTCCATGTAATAATTATTTGAATCATCGATTGCAGCCATTACGCATAGTAGAGATTCACTTAATACAATATGGGATACAACAATCCTATAAAGTGTGGAATTAACCATAGTGAGCAATATGAACATCCATCAACAGAGCATGAAGCTTTATCTAATATTGATGTCCATAATTAATGACAGATGTTCTAGCAGATTTTTCTGGACTAACAGAGAGGAGAATCCAGTTAGCCTAATCAACAAGAAGGTTTCCAAACCGATAATTTTGATGATATGTTAGAGGAAATCGAGAAGAACTATATCCGGGTGTGTAAATTTCTCGGATCTTCATTTCTTGATAAAATTCATGCATGTGAAAGTACTAAACAAGTGGTGTAACAAGTCTTTTGATATGTTACTTCAGTTATTGAAGCAGACATTTCCTAAGTAATATTACCCGACTCACACTATGAGGCAAAGGGAAAAGCTAAGTGAACTCGTACTTGGGTGCGAGTCAATCCATGTTGTGCACATGATTGTGCTTTTTTTGTATGAAAATGCTGGACTTGTCCACATTGTAGCGATAGTAGATAGGTTGACAAAAAATATGAAAGGAAAGAAATAACCGGAGAAGGTGATACAATACTTTCCACCAACTCCTAGATTACAGTGTTTATCTATACTGGTAGACACACCGTAAGAAATATGAGATGACATGATGTTGAGAGACTAAACGAGAATGGTGTTTTAAGGCACCAAGCGGATGATTCTGCTTGGAAGATGTTTGATGACAAATTTCCAGTATTTGCCATGGATCCTAGAAATGTCGTCTTGGTTTGGAAATGGACGGTTTTAATCCTTTTGGTAGCATGACACGACTTACAGTATGTGTCCTGCTATTAGTTGTTCCATATAACATGCCAACTTGGAAGTGTATGAATTCTGAAAACATAATACTGTTTATTAATACCTGGACTAACATCTCCTTGAAAGAGACGAATGGATACGAATACTAGAGATGTAATCACTAATGATACATTCATAATGCGTGCAACAATTTTGTGGACTATCAATGATTACCCAGCATATGCTTTAATACATGCATGGACTACAAAAGATTATAAAGCATGTCCAAATTGTAACGAAGAAAACTCCTTCAAGTGGTTTTGTGCCTCATTTTTCTTCTCTTTTGCAGGTCCGGATCTTCACAACAATTTTAGATGCATAATAATAATTTGAATATGGAAAGGCAAACGTGGTGATGGCGGAGGTTGGAAGGCTTGTATGAAAGCTATTCAAGATTGTAAGTGTAAGATGAGAAAACACTGGAAGAAAACCGGAGGAGTACAAAATAAAGATGCACCAAGTCATATAAGGGATAAGCCAAGATGATTGGGATGTTCTCTAAATGATTATATATATATTATTGTTGATTCCACTAATATTTATATATATGTATATAGGAAATATCTGAAAGAATACTAGTAATCGGTTCAGTAGGTGAGGGATCCCATGGATCAAAGACTTTGTGTTGGATCTGCTATGCAGATCAGATCTGGAATTTGCTGAACACAAAACTTATTCTTATGTTTCTAATGATTTACTTGAGTGCACAGGTCTAAGATGAAGCAGATCATATTAGACGCGAGCTGAGGAGCGTCGAACCGTGTGCAATTGAAAAGATGTCCACGTTGTTCCAGTAGGAGACGCCCAAACTAATCCAGCAGACGACATCCAAGCTGATCCAGCTTAGAGCGAAGATCAGCACAGAAGAAACCAGTTCAGGGCGAACAGTTTAGAAGAGTTCAATTGAGAGCTGAACGAACTAACATATCGATCAGATCGGCTCAGAAGAGACAAGATCAGTTCAGAGCAGTTGAAGCGCAAGAACATATCATTTTAGAAGCGCAGAAGTGCATATCAGTTTAGCGTAGAACAGTTCAGATGTCGAGCTGAACAGCTCAGATCAACTTAGAGCAGTTCAGATGAGAACAGTAAAGAATCAGCTTAGAGTAAGCAGATTATATCAGATGAGATCATATAAGAGAAGCAGTTCCAGAATAGCTCAGAACATAATAGAACAGAATCAACTCAGGGTAAAACAGAACAGAATCAACTCAAATCAGATTAGAAGTGCAGAGAGAATCAGATCAGCTTAGAGCTTACAAGAGCAGCTCAGAGCTTAGAACAGATCAGATCAGGAGATCAGCTCAAATAAGCAGCTAAAAAAAAATCAACTTAGAGTATACAGAACAAAGCAGCACAGATAGAATCAGCAGCGAGTCGATCATCTTAGAGCAGATTAAAGCAAGAACAACATAGATCTGAATGAGGAAGACCAGAGCAGAACAGATCAGATGAGATGAGAAGTGAGCAGCTAAGAACAACTTAGAAGGAAAACAGATCAGATAATCAAGAATAGTATAGCTCTGTATTAGATCAGATTGGAGCCTTGCAACAGATCATTTCACATAAGAAGAGAAAAGCTTAATTGATAGAACAGATCAGCACATGCTATCAGATCACGAGCAAAGCAGTTTGAACATGAGCGTATGCGAAAACTTGATTAAAGAAGTTCAAATTGATTTGCTTCATCATGTCAACATCAGGTTCAGAGCTCACATGTTCAAAGTCAACAAAGCCTGCAAACGCATTAAATGATAAATGACACAAGGTACAACAATGTCAGAAACTTTACGGAAGCTTTTCAACGGCTAGGAATGTCAGGCCCCGTGCTAATTACTAACAATTAACACATAATAAGCGCATAATCACGGAAGCTTAAAATCAGGGCTTAAAAATTTTTCGAAATACAAAGGCCTGAACTTTAAATCATTCATTCAAAATATTCGATATTCAAAATAGAAGTTTAACTCAACTCAATACTACAAGTAACCACATAATTCAATTCAACATACAGATCCCCAAATACAATAAGACACGGGGCATCCCCCGGTACAATACATAACATAAGTAAACTGGGACTCAGGGATGAAGGGATCGACCAGCTGAACTTCCACTCTGCCCAGCTTGGTTACCTAAAGCTCCTGCAAATGGGCACGCAGACCCAACAAGACAAAGCAGGAAACAAATACGAGGTCAAGCCTCAGTACGAAGAGCTATCAAAGCAGATAAACATGCAACATGCTACAAATCAATGCTATGAATGCATGAGGGCTATCAAGAAATCGGATAGCTAGACCAGTCTATCAACTGGCAACTCAAATCAAGCCTCGATACCACACATAGCCAATCAGCCGGTGGAAATCATCGGTCCGTGATCATCGGGGCCCGTCAGCCCATCACAGCTCGGTGGTAGACACTCGAATCCGGTAGTCACCACTCCGACGATAGCGTTGGACTTTTCGGACACGACTCAACAGTCGGCCAGTCACAACGTGGCACCCAATCAGGTAATCAAATCAATCTGTCAAAGGCTCAAGATGTATGCAATGAATGACGTTCAATTTCAATAATCTATGCATACAGTTTACAAGACGTGAAACAGAACAGAACACAATCAATTTCCTCCTCTAAGATCACGTAATTCATATAGCAGCAGTTCACAACATCGAAGAACAGACATGCTCACGCTCAAGCTGCTAAGAGCTGCTCAATTCGTACCTTTCCTCTTCGAATTACCTAACAGAATCTCAACAAAGACACGTCCAGCAACAACCCAAGCTTACTGCCTTTGAAGCTCCCTCGACAATTACCCTTCAAAATTCCTATAAGCTTAAATCTGCCAAAGATACCTAATAACTTTGCTCAAACCAACAAAAGAAAGCTCACCCAATAGAAACGCACGGCGCAACTTACTGCTCAATTCAGCCGTTTCGCGTTCTCGCTCCAGCTCAACACAGCCTCCAAGATTGGTAGGAAAAGAAAGGTCTTCTCAATAGGTTTCCAACGCTACCAAGAACTCTAAAAACGGAGGTCGGAATCAATGGGAAATCGCGATTGAAAATGACGGTGAACAGTAGCTAAAATCGAGGGTTTGGAGAAGAAGAGATAAGATATGGCTGGTTCAAAATATTTCTAAGTGTCGATTAACACTTCTATAAATACCTCTTCAAGTTCTCGCCTGCTGATTCACCAAGATCTATCGAAGAAATCAGCAGGAGTCTATCAGCAGCAATCTTCTCTTTTCATTTCGTAAAATTCAGCAGCAACGATTAAACAATCAATCGCACGAAAACTTCAAAACGACACCGCTCCAACTAAACAAAACGACGTCGTAGCAAGCACCAGCTGACAACAGCTCTCGCAAGCAAAACAACCAAGAGCTGCTGACAGCTCTCTCTCTAATACAATCTATCTGCTGGTTGCGAGAAATAACACAAAACGACGACGCATCTACTAATCCAAACGACGCCACTTCAACGCTCTCGCACAAGCGCGCCTGCTGATCAGCAGCAACCAACCTAACGCAAATACTACCAGCAGCAAGTATTACGTCACGCCTACGTCATCATATCTATCGACAGCTCTTGCGAAGAGTTCTCAAACCATCTGCTGAACTCTTTCCACAAGCGCATCTGCTGAATTCATTAGTCAACACTCCAAAATGTTGACTTACACGCGTCACTTCCTCGCTCAAACTCACGCTACGCGCGATGTCTGCCAGCAGCAACTTCTATTCGCACCAACGCCAGCAGATCTTCATGCGTCACGCTGATGTCACCATATCTGCTGATTTCAAATTCCACCAGCAGGAGCTACAGTAACTTGCTGTTAACATTTTGCTCCAAAATCGCTATAGTAGAAAATTCCCAAAACTTAACGCGACGCTCAAAGATAATCAGCAGAAACCTCAACATCACGTGATTAATCCCAAATCAACACAATTAATCACTAAACCAAA
>KQ991645.1:14798-26889 GCA_001598015.1 Dorcoceras hygrometricum
CTCGTACTTGTTTCCTGCTTTTGTCTTGTTTGGGTCTGCGTTTCCTATTTGCAGGAGCTTCAGGTAACCAAGCTGGGCAGAGTGGAAGTTCAGCTGGTCGATCCCCACGTCCCTGAGTCCCAGTTTATATATATGATATGTATTGAGCCGGGGGATGCCCCGTGTTATCATGTATTGGGGATTTGTATTTGATTGATATTATGTTGTTACCTGTTGTGTATGAGTTTGAGTCAACTCATATTTTAATTATCAATATTTTGAATGTATGAATTGAGTTCAGGCCCATTGCATTTCGAAATAAGCCCTGATTTTTAGCTTCCGTGTTTATGCGCTTATTATGTGTTAATCATTAGTAATTAGCACGGGTCCTGACAGATTTAAAAACTTAAAATAGGGGATAAGGTCCAAAATAATTAAAAGTTTGACAAAAATAATAGACTTTAAAAGATTTGACCAAAAACATAAAATTGGACCCTCATCTTTAAAATTAAAATAACTCGGACCATATTTAAAATATTTAAAACATCTTAAAAATGCTTAAAACATAAATTAAAGTTATCCACGAATTTGGCAGGCCCAAGGACTCAAAATCTCAATTTTCACAAAAATGACCCGAAGAGACTCATTTCGAGCGACAAAACGGTAACAATCATTAAAATCCATTTCTTAACCAAATCACTCCCTGTTTCGACCCAAGTCACCCTAACTCACTCCACTATCCACAAAACAAACGAGACTCAAAAACAGTAGGAGGTGACCAATCCGACGCCCGCAAGCCCACTGCCCGCGCGCAAACTGCAACCAGGACACATGCTAGCCGTAAAATTCATAACTAATTCGTTCTCGACCAAATCGCTTCCCGTTTGTACCTACGTGATCCTAACTCGATTGTATATCTCTTGAAATCTACTTCGACCACACAGACCTTATTGAGCGACATACGCGACCCCAAAAACACTACTGTAACACACAGACAACAAGCCAGGACACGTGCTGATCATAAAATTCATAACTAATTCATTCCTGGACAAATCGCTTCCCATTTGGACCTACGTGATTCTAACTCGATGGAATAACTACCTGGACCACCCTTGTACCAAACCATAGCCCCATGAACCGCCCATGACCGAAGCATATCAAGAATGAATCAAACATGTGTTGAAAAACATGATGCATGCATGGATCTCAAACCTTAAACATATATCTAATCAAAACACATACAAATCATACTCATCCTTTTAAAAAAAAGTATACTATGATTTAAATGATGAGAAAAGGAATCGATATTACATGTCTGGCTTGAAGAGAATAGAAATCTGTGAGTTACCGACGTAGAGGACGCGAGATTGGGGCCGGACCGCCTTTGAATCACCAAAGTCTATGAAATTTCGAAACTTTGAGATGGAGGAGGATGAGAACGGCTACTTTGAATATGGAGGATGCTAGGTTTGCAAAATTTTGTGTTTGAAAGAATGAGGGGGACCAAATTGACCTCTAAAGCTTAATTAAGAAAAGAAAAGGGAATTTGACATGCTTGCCCCTCCACTAATTTAAATGTTAATCAAAACTTAAACTTGGCTTTAAAAATCTCAAAGTTTCGTAATTAAAGTCCCCTCAAATTTTAAAACACCTTAAAATCCATTAAAACAGCCCGTATAGGCGAAAAACGGGTTCCCCTCCGAAAGAATCATAAAAATCCCAATTTCAGAAATTTCTGCTTAAAAATAATAAATTTATTATTAAAAATTTAAAAACTTAAAAATCTCAAAATTATTTTCATCTCGGTCGTCCCTAGTCTCGTCCACGCGTCCGTAACTCAACAGGCTGAAAACGTGATGTACATACCATGGAATATGAAAATCATAAATAAATCAAATAAAATGGCATGTAATCATCTAAAATTATTTTCCCCCTATTCATACACTCATTTCTACGTATTTCGGGAATTTCTAGGCGTTACAGGTTCTTATCCTCATAAATGCTCGTCCAAGTTGTCTCTTGATTCTTCTGAATATATGGACCGTGGTCTGAAGATTACTTGTCAAGCTGTAAGCACTGATCTAAACACTTATAAGCTCTAAGCTGAAAGCTGTTCTTGAGATCCGAATTGTTCTTTGAGCTGACCTTGCTCTAAGTTGTTCTCTCTAATTCGAAAATCCATTCTGATCTAATTCGCTCTGATGTGATTACGAAGCTCCTAGCTTATCTACGCTTCTAATATGAACTGATATACACTCCTTAACTGTTTTGAGTTGCGCTTGAGTTAACTCTTTTCTAATCTGAATATGATGCTCCGTTCTGAATTGTTCGATCTATTCTGTTCTGGTATTAGTTATCACCAAAACTTAGCAAATCTTAAATTCAACACAAATTCCAAGGAGATCTGGGATAAGTTGACACAGCTCTGTGAGGGCAATGAGCAAACCAAGGACAATAAGCTCACAGTGGCCACACAAAAATTTGATACTATTGAGATGAAACCTGGAGAGACCATGGCTACATTTGACGAAATATTCAGTAGCATCGTAATCGAGTTAGCAGCTCTGGGGAAGACGTATACAAACAGGGAGGTGGCCATGAAAGTGATGCGAGCGCTACACAGACAATTGGATATCAAGACCATGTCAATGAGGGAGTCAAAGGACCTCAACAAACTTGAGCTCTATGACCTGTTTGCAGATCTGAATGCTTATGAGTTTGAGTTGCTGAACAGATTAGAGGAGGAAGTTTCCACTTCACAATAAGTAAAAGCTCTAGATGCTACAGAAGCCTCAAAATCTGCAAAGCAGCTGAGCAATGTCGCTATATCTGTGAGACAAGAACATTCTGCTGAATCAGATGTTGATTGGGAACGGACCAGTTGTGAGTCGATGTGCTTGGAGTAGCCATCGGAATTGGTTAAGTGTGGAATTCAGCAGTGGATGATCGCTTCCAGTTGTAGCGACGATTAGAGTGTTTTCAGTTGCGGGTGCTAGTACGTAGTCGTTTGGATTAGTTAGAATGACAGCGTTTGGATTTAGTGCTAGGACTCAGCTGTTGGGTTGTGCATGTATTCAACTGCTGATTGAGGGATCAGCTGTTGAGTGAGCGATCAGCTGTTGGATAGTTGTTTAGCAGTGGGTAGCGGGTGACGTGTTCAGTTGCGATAGTAACTCCTGCGACGTCGTTTGATTTAGTTGATCGCTGTTTAGCGATAGGACTCAGCTGAGGAGAGATTCAGCTATTGGTTGGAATATCAGCGGTGATAGATTAAGTTGTCGGTGGGTCTGTTTCCTAGTTAGTCAGTTGTGACTATAAATAGAGGACTTGGTCCTTGCGTTCAATTATTGTTTCCCCGACACTTATAAATATTTCCCGTGAACCTTATCTTGTCGCGATACCCTAGTTACTGTTCACAGTAACCTTCTTCATTTCAATTTCCGATGGTAGATAGCTCCTACGAGAGCGAGAGTGGTAGCATTGGACTCCTCTTGCTAAGGTGTTTCGTCTCATACTCTTTTATTAGGCAGTGGACAAGCTGGAAGAGGATCGCAGAGACATCTCCCTTGTGTAGTCTGTTAGCATAAGCGTCGGATTTCGCATCCTATCTAGCTTGTTGGGGTAAGTAAAGATTCTATAAGCTTTGTTAGAGCTTTCGTGGTGATAGAAAGGTAGATCTAGCGCTGGTGGAGTCGTAGCTCCCAGCTGCTGTGTTTCTGAGTTGTAGTCCTTGAGAAAATTGCTTGTATTGGCTTAGCAGGTGGTGGATCTGCGTTGCTAGGACTTTCATTGTGTCAAACTGCATGTGCTAAGTATAACTCAGAAGTTAAGGTGCGGATGTTGAGCTTTGTTAAAGCTATGGGTTGAGCGTGGATTTTATGCCTTGCTGTGTATGCTCTTTGCTGCTATTATTGTGCATGTGTTATAATATCAGCTGTTGCATTTGCATAGATGCATATCCTTCTGTCGAGCTTTGTTTTGTTAGCTATGCTTTGTATTCGAGTTGAGCGTACCAGGATGCTGGGCTTAAGGACGAGCGGGTAACTCCCGTATACCTTAATGCTGGAGGCGCGCGGGTAACTCCCGTCCCTCATCTCCCTGCTGGGATTGTTAGCTGCTATGGGCGGAGTGGGTACCTCCCACACCTCATGAGTGGGCAACAGCAGGTTGAGCTATTGTTGCATCTGGTGCAGTATACGTGAGACGAGTGGGTAGCTCCCATATACTTAGTATACATTCCGTGGCTATTGTGACTACTGTCTTTCAGTTGTTTCACTCCAGCTATTGAGTTGTTGTTATCCAGCTGTCGAGATGCTGTTTTGGGATCTCTTGGCTTCCAGCTTTTGGTTGTACTTCGATCTCCTGCATAGCATCTGCATATCTATCTACTACTTTCCGTTTGTTGTATTTGCTGCTCTCCGTACTGGGGTTTGACCTCGATGTCCCTCTGGGGCTGTTGTGTTGTTTCCTGCTTGTTGTACAGGTTTTCCAGGATTCACAGCTGGACGTGGCTTTGATCCAGCTGGTGGTGCCCCAGGCGGTGGATAGAGTGTCCCAGTTAGCATATAGCATATTATGTACTAGTGCTGTCAGCCGGGGAATGACCTGTGCTTTAGTTTCTGTACAGTTGTAGCTTTGTCAGCTGTTGTGTTGTTTCTAGTGCTTGTAATTGCTGTACCGTCGTATTCGTAATGTAAACTGGGATTATTTTAAGTATTGTGTTATTTTAAATTATCCGTTTTAATTGTCAGGCCAAGCGAAAATTTTAAGCCACTTTTTATTGCTTCCGCTATGTTTCTGCGTGGTTTAACTCGGAGTTGTGCACGAGGCCTGAATGTTTTGGTATCAGAGCTTAAGCTGGGATAAGCTCGATTTTGATTTAACACACTCGAGTCTAGGCACAGTGTTGTGTGTTTCTTGTTCATGAGTATGTGACCTATGTGCTGCATATTTTGTGTGTTGTATCTGTTCTGTGTGATCTCATCCTATTCAGTGTCTTCTTATATGCCGCCTAGACGTAGGGGTAGAGGTAGAGGACAGTTTCAGGACGAATCGGGAGATCAGAACGAGGATCAGCGTAGTTTTCCTTCTCTTAGACGCGATAGTCGGATTGAAGAAGAGGTTGACGAGTTGGCAGCCCGCGTGGATAGCATGGAACTGGTGATGGATAGCTTCCAGCAGATGAGTCCTCAGGTTTTCAATGGGGATGAGTCTAGTGAGGATGCTGACTCCTGGTTGCAGCATATCATGGGCCTATACTATCGTGTGCAATACGATGATGAGCTCAAGTTGAGCTTAGCTACCTTCCAGCTGAGGAAAGGTGCGGAGCGTTGGTGGAGAGGCGCTTCGAGAACGCTGGAAGAGACAGGAGTAGAGATTTCGAGGGACAGTTTCTGTGTTGCTTTTCGTCAGGAGTATGTCCCGGAGTCCTATGTGAACGCTCGTGAGCGTGAGTTTGATAGCTTGGAGCAGGGTTCCATGTCTGCTAGAGAGTATGCCCGTAGGTTTTCTTCCCTTCATGCGTATGTTCCGCATGTTTCTGGCCGATAGAGAGCGAAGAGGATTAAGTTTCTTGAAGGGCTGAATGAGGAGCTGTATACCTTGGTTTTGTCGAGTAAACCGAAGAGCTATACAGAGGCTGTGGATAGCGCGATTAATATCGAGGAGGGGTTGAAGAATCGTCGGTCTCGTAGGCCGCAGGTGGCGCAGAGTAGTCGCTACTGATTCAGGGAGCGCAGCCTTCCCCGTCGTCCCAATCGTCTCAACATTCCCCACAGCAGCAGTTATCTCAGCAATCGGGACGCCAGAGGTTTAGGCCTCGTGGTCACCAGTTCAAGAATAAATGATGGTCCCAGAAATAGAATCACTAAGTAAACAGGAGTTCAGAAGGGGGGGTTGAATGAACTCTTTTGGATTTTTGAAATCTTTTAAAATGTTTTGGTATCTCAGTTTTATGCAAGCTTCTCGGCCAACAATATTTTTGCGGAAAAAGGCCGATTAACTTGTGAACAGTGAATAACAAGCAATAATAAATAAATGTTGTATGTAAAAGATAGAGTCAGGAATTTGTTTCTGGAAGTTCAGACTTCAATGTCCTACGTCTCCCCTTCTTCCTCCTCGGAAGGTATCACTAGAAGATTTGGTTTGTACAGGTCTTCTGCACACACCCGATCACACAAGCCGCACTTGTATGAACTCCTAGACACTTCACAACTTCCACGCAGACGCAGCTGCTGGTTTCTACAACACTTTAATATTTTCGAACTTCTTCACAAAGACAGTTCGTTACAGACTCAATGAAATATGACAATGAATACACATTCTGAGTACTTGAAGATTCTCTGGTTTCTAAAACAAAGAAACTCGATGATTCAAAAGAATGAACCAGAGAATGGACTCGAAGGATTTATCTATGAAAATCAACACTTGAATGTTCTTCGAGTCTTGTGAGCTTTTGAATGTTTCAACAAGTAGATAGCTCTGGAGTATTTTGACAGCGTTTCAGTAATAGCAATGGCGAGAGATGATCTCTTCAATTCAAAATATCTGCTATTTATAATATTCGTTCAACGGTCGATGAATCCAGATAAGGCAACAAATCCTTTTTGAATTTCTGACAGTAGTACGCCGTCAATCTTGCTCCACTACATGGTAAATTGCGTTTTGTCAGGGATGCGAATATTATTTCCATATATGTGCAATCCCTTTGTAACGACCTCTGCCAATGTGTACTATTTATCCAAAAATAGTACCAATCTTGTCCCCTTAATTCCAGCAATATGAACGATTCTTGTTTTGGCCATCGATCTTTTCCAATTGAGTATACGATCGAATTTGAATCAACTTTATGCTGGCGCCTGAAACCATTTCTGTCGACAGATCTATCTTTGTTGAAGACAAATGAATAGTTCCTTACTATTAAGATATCTTTCGTGGTAAACACAATTTAAACCATGTGCAAATTCAGCACTGCTGACGTCATCATATCTTCCATTTACAAATTTCAGCACTGCTGACGTCATCATATCTTTTGGGAACATTGTAGCTAAATATGATGGTGACGTCATGATGTCTGATATTCTACTGTGGCTGACGTCATCAAATCTGTTGAAGCAAACGATGTCGTGTTGAACTAACTGTTACGAAAACTGTCGATAGCAAACGTTACTCGCACTGTTTCCAAAAACAATACTGTAGCGAAATCTGGTGTCAGCAACGAAGAAAGTACTGTTACAAGATCTGTCGAATAAACTTAACAAAGAATACTGTCCTTTCTGTTGATAAAAACTTCACTGTTTCAAAACCTGTTGACAGTTACTATCATCAATCCAATAGTCAAGTGTTGTTGGCAGATATCATCAATCTCAATGCTCCATTAACAGTAGATTTCTGACCCGATAACTCGAATAATAAAATCAATATCTCCACTGTTCCAAGACCTGATTCTGAACAACCCAATTTCATAACTGTAATTCAAGCCGATCACTATTGTCAGCAATGTTGATCATCGTGAAAAGATTATTCGAATTTTATCATTTAAGTCCAAATCTTTTCTTATTTTGTTATCACCAAAACTATAAATTTTATCCTAACAATTTCCCCCTTTTTGGTGACAAAACATAGCAGCCGACATGAGTAGATATGCAAAATTAAATTGCACACGAACTGCTGGAAATCGAATTTCATTAACTGAGAAAACGGTATAGGAGATTTGTACAACAGATTCTAATCAGTATCCTCTTCTTCTTTTATAAGTTCCACTTCTGCTTTGCCTACGTTCTCTCCTTTCTCTTTCTCTTTCTCTTTCCAACCTATCAGACTCCCGTCTATCTGCTTCAATGACTCTTTCCGCGGCCTCTTCTACACTGATAACTTGTCCACTCTCTATAAAGTGTCTCCGTGCCTGTTCAGCTCTCTCTGCAAAAGTTCCAGTCGTTGGTGGAAACGTTTGTGTTCTCATAGTACTAGGGCGGCTGCTACTGCCTATTTCCCCCTTTTTGGCATCACCACCTCTTATGTAATCGGCGATGTCACCAACTTGGGTGGAAAGGCTGAGTATATCTGCTGCTATCTTTGTTTGAAAATCCAATTGTTCGCTCCTGATAGCAGCAATTTGCCCATCCAACGCAATGAGCTTGGCATCTTGTTCTCTTCGCTTCTTCTTGATATCAAATAAATCTTGAAAGATAGTGCCGACTGGAGCCATCAAGCCCTTCTTGAGATCATTGATCTGCGTTGCTTGAGTGGTACCTTGCCTTTCAAGAACCCGACAAGCATTCTCAAGGGACTGGCGAAGCAGAACTTGCAATTTGAGAAGATCCCCACGAACACCCAATTCAACAGCATTGACCTTGGATAATATTTCACAGTTAGAATCATGGATGCGCAGAAAAATATATGATCTGAGGTCTTCAAGAGCATCTGTAAACATAGTGAAATCAACTAGTGCTGATGTTTGAGTATCTGCTTGGGCATTCACAGGTATATCCGTAGAGTCAAAGTTCATAGAGACATCAGTGGAGGAGGAACTAGATTCTTGATGTGGAGAAATGGCCGAAGGAGACTCTGGACTTTGAACAAAATATAATCGCTCCTCCTGTTCAACACTGGAGAAGATAGCAGGGCCAAGAGCAAAACGTAAATCATGTTCAAAAGAATCAACCTCTGGTGAAATTGGAGAGAGAGACCGATAGACTGTAGATACATCTGAGGAAACCAGGTCTACCTCTTCATCACCCGTTATATCAACTTCCTGTAAATCTCCCGAGGCCCTCTGTACAACGGAATCAACAAAATTATGACACTGTAGATACATCTGAGGAAACCAGGTCTACCTCTTCATCACCCGTTATATCAACTTCCTGTAAATCTCCCGAGGCCCTCTGTACAACGGAATCAACAAAATTATGACAAGCCATACCCTGCGCAAACATGCTGAGAAAATCTGCTGGAATACGTTCCACCCCCAAATTATATATTGTAATGCCTTGGCAAATATCTTCCCTCACTGGTCGCACACCACCAAACATACTATATTGAACAATTTCTTTACAGACCTTGGTCCATTGCCAAGTCCTGATCAACCACGACGCTGCTTCCCAATATTGTACACGCTTAATAAAAGATACCTACGGAACAAAAGTATCTTGAATGGCAGGCGCTGGCATCTTCATTTTGTTCAAGAATAGCGACGAGCGGAAACTACTCCTCCAAAAATCAGGACCCTCAAGAGGCGTCCACACTCCATTTACCAAAATCATGGGCCTTACCCAACAGGTAGAATTTGTTATAGAATAGAATCGTGCAAGAACAACACCGCTATCAACAGAGGAACCAACGATTGGGTATGGGCATGGTTGCGCTAGGGGTAGTCCATGTTCACGCTGCTGAGCCAATAGATCTTCTAAGGATTTTGAATGAGAATTGGATAGTAAATCAAAGATTTGAGAGGCTGTGGCAGTCCAGGGCTGGCCAGGAGTGTAAAATTGTCTATGAGACTCCATGATTTTCCTGAGCAGCAGTTCTTTGTACTTAGCTAAAATGTACATCTTTCTCTTAACAGCCGTCTCCAAAGAATCCATCGCAGCCCACTCCAACATAAACTTTTCTTTTTCTCTTAGTGCCATCAAAGCATCAAAATTGGTCAATTTGTTAATTGAGAAGGAATGAAAGAAATTTATGACATCTACCATAACCTGGTCACGGAGTTGAACCAGAAAATCCACATCTCTGCAGATCAACTCCACCATCTCCCTCGCTGGGTTCCCTCTAACTGGTTCATCCTCCACCAGAATCCCTTTCCCTTTATCATGTGAAGAAATCCGCGGGAGACTGGCAGAATACAAGTCATGCTCTTGAACATCACCAAATTTTAGGGATTCACCAAGTCGTATCTTGGTAAGCTCCACAGCAGTAATCGACGGTAGCATCAAGTAATCGGAGATTTGTAATAGAAGATCATCAATGGACATGGTCTCCTCAGTGACTTGCTCACGATCAACAGATTTGTTCATCTCCTTGTCAACCACAGGACTAATGTTGCCCTCAGCTCGTGTATCAATCCTTGTGTCAACAAACTCGGGCTCACTGTTCCTCGCAACAAAATCATCCAACCACCGAGAAAAGTCTTCTTCAAACACTGCTTCATCAACACCCTGGCCTCCTCGCTCTGTCTCACTGACCCCTAACTCCAAGGTTTCCTCCAATACCTTGGCTATAATGATGTCTGCTTAATCAGTACTCGTAACAGCAACTGCATCAGCATCTTTAAAAATTTCATGTGTTCCCACTGTTGCATCATCAGAACCCGTGGATAATACCAATCTCCTCTTTCTTGATTTTCGTTTGAGCGCATGAGATTTGATAGCTGTTGCAGCAGGGGTAGGAACAATAACCTGAATGGGCACCACATCCTGTGCCACAGGCATAATATCCAGACTTGCTTGGGCAGATGAGTGTTTGGTCTTCACGGTGCGCCTCTTCGTTGGAATAACCGGTGCAATATCCTCAGTGGCCACCCTCTTCCTTGATCCGGCAACTTCAGAGATAACCTTAACATGTGTATTATCAGCAGATGAGGACTTCTTTGTAGACTTGGATTCCTCTTCTCAGTAGCCTCACCAACGATCCCCTGCTCCTCACGAGCATCAATTGTGGTATTCGTGGAAATGTAAGTGTTTACATTTTTCATAGACAGAATTTTTGCAAATGGGAAAGGAACACCTTCTCCCAGAGTAACAGCACGGATGCTCTTCAACAAAACACCAATTTGCGCAGCAAAGCCCTTAGCTTTCCTCTGTGACTTATCCACCATGTCTTTCAATACATTGAACAAGACCTTGCCCCAATTCACCTTCAACCCATAATGAATCTCCGTCATCATCTGGAACCGTTCAACGGTGACAGCATCAAATGAGCCTGCCTTAACAGTGAAAGCCTTGGCCCAAATATCATTCAACAATCGAAATTCATATTTCATGGGTTTCTTTTTCCCATGAATTTCAACTTGCTCACCCTTTTTCGAGAAGACGCTCCTCGCATCATACACTCTATCATTGGGTACCTCATAGAAATTCACAACCCCTTCCGTGGGTAACTCAAAAACACGAGCAAACTGAGCCTGAGAGATAGAGAAGAACTTTCTTGATACTGTTCCAGTGATATCTTCTCCCTGTACCAACGCTGTTTCAAAGAACTGCTCTAGCTCCTTCTCATATAACACTGATTCACACCCCAGAAACCCTCGTAGACCACTGGCCTCCAGTGCTTTGAACATGTTGAGCATGCCATCATGGTCAGGAATCATCAAAACGGACTCAATGTTAATCTGATAAGAGTAGGTGATGAATGCGGATGCCATTGTAGAATGCAAGGAGTGCCTGAAACAAGATTTTCTACAAAAGAAAATACGAACGCACAAGATCAAGAGAATACGAGAGCAATAAAATGCAAAGATTGCGATTTCACAGTAAGTTTAAGTAAATATTTGAAATGCCTTAAATAAAGATGGTGAATATGAACGGTTAGGAGAGAGAAAGAATGTTGATGTGACGATGTGAATGAAGGACAACACGTGTCAATCATCCGATGGTGCGTACTATTTTTAGAAAAGATTTTGCAAATATTTTACCTGTACTGGAAAAGATTAAAATAACATTGACGCGCCAAAATCTTTAAAACATCACACCTAAGCAGATCTGTTTTAATGTTTCACGGGATGGAGCGGAATCTGTTTACAGATAAGCATCAATTGTGTACAGGAGAAATCTGGTGACAGATCTCTCCTGTTCAATTGACTTCTCGCTTAAAAACACAGAGACCAAGTTCCCCCTACGATGTATAACCCTCTATCAGTAATGCTTACGTAAGCAGATCTGTTACCATTGAATACGATGAAATGGAATGACGGTATTGTTTTCTTGATGGTTATACTTTCAACGGTAGCGCTGACGCAAGCATCGCTGTTCCCCCTGAACATATGACTCGTTGCTGACGTTAGCAATACTGTTTTCTCGATAGAGCGACTTCCAACGGTGGCGCTTACGTAAGCAGAACTGTTCCCCATTAATAGGTGACCCACTGCTGATGTAAGCGTTGCTGTTCAACCTGCAAA
>KQ991646.1:4800-16902 GCA_001598015.1 Dorcoceras hygrometricum
CAAGGGAGAATGATTGAGTAGTAGGTAAAAATACTTGAGTAGGCATGGCTTCCGTGCCAACTCCTTTGTCCTTTTTAAAGAATTTGTTAAAAGCTCCCTACTACTATTTTGATTGATAAACTTACTACAATCATTTTATTGAAAACAGAGATTCCATCCAAAACTCATTTTTATTTTTCGAAGGAAACATATCTGGATTATTTCAAATTTGTGATTGGGCAAAATTCTTCCGGAAACTTTTGGCCGTTGCTTCAAATCTGAAAAGAAAAGAAATCAGATTTGAACTAGAATCTGAATACTCGAAAATCTCAAACATCCCTTAGAAAAGAAAGGCTAATCAATTTGTGGTTCTGTGGATTTTGGGGCGCTACAAAGTTTATGATGCACAACTTCCTGGCTTCATAGATCATACCAGACCATATTACGTGTATAAGCTGGATAAAGATTTGTATAGCCTGAAATAAGCTCCGAGAGCTTGGTATGATAATTTGTCCAAATTTTTTATTAAGCATGATTTTGTTATTGGTTCTGTAGATAAGACCTTGGTTAAATTCGTTAAGAATAATCATGTCTTATTAGTACATATCTATGTAGATTATATTATCTTTGGCTCAACTAATCCCAAGATATGTGACAAATTTTCAAAACTGATGCAGGATATGTTCGATATGAGCATGATAGGGGAGCTGACATTTTTACTTGGACTACAAGTAAAGCAGCTTGAGGATGGAATCTGCATCAATCAAGCCAAGTACACAAAGGAACTTCTAAAGAAATTCAGGATGGAAAAATTCTCTTCAGCAGCTACTCCGATGAGTGCTTCAATCAAGCTGGACAAGGATGAAGCTGGAACTGTCGTAAAGGTAACTATGTATCGTGGTTGGATCTCTTTTGTACCTTACTGCAAGCAGACCGGACATTTTCGCTGTCTGTATGTGTGCTAGGTTACAAGCTGATCCGATACAATCTCACCACATAGCTGTTAAACGCATTTTAAAATATCTTAAGGACACTCAGAACGTGGGTCTTTGGTATCCCAAAGACTCAAGTTTCAATTTGATTGGTTATAGTGATGCAGATTACATGCAAGATTGATCGACGTAGCACAAGTGGAACTTGCCAGTTCTTGGGTGACAGATTGATCTCCTGGTTTAGCAAGAAGCATACATCAAAGCAACATCCACAGCTGAGGCAGAGTACCTAGCAGCTGGGAGATGTTGTGCTCAAATCCTATGGATTCAACAACAGCTTCGGGACTATGGTGTTGGACCGAGCGCTTGCCTTCTTTATCAAAAGCTATAGCTGGTGGTAACGGTGCAACTCCAATATTTTAAACCGTATAGCAGCTCAAGCGCCACGTTTCGATCGCTCTACCTAGCAGAATTATTGCACCTCAACAATCCCCCTTCCAATAATTGCACTCCTTGCAATCAATGGGAATCGAACCCGTGACCTTGGCTCTGATACCAATTGTTGGACCGAGCGCTTGCCGCTTTACCAAAAGCTATAGCTGGTGGTAACGGTACAACTCCAATCTTTTAAACCGTATAGCAGCTCAAGCGCCACGTTTCAATCGCTCTACCTAGCAGGGACCCCAAGGCTTAGCCTCGACCAGCCCCAGAGATCTTGGCGTCCACAGATCTCGCGCAATATGTCAGCTCTTCAGAAGATATGTTGCCTCTCTTTCCTTTTGAGAAATTGCTCAGCTATTCAAAAATCATTACTCCCCCTATCTATATAGTGAGTTTTAAAACCTTTTGTAGCACAGTCAAGCTTTCGAGAAAACTATCAGATAAGCCTTGTGCTATGTTTAGTCGTGCTAGGCACATGAGTTTAGCTGATATTGCTGTAGCGTGAGACACTCCAGTGCAGCGCTCTGAGCTGATGTCAGTTTTTTGGAAGTAGCGTCGCAAGCTGAGTTCAGCCTTGAGAGTTGCACTGATCATCACGAGCGGGTATGAGTACGTACCTTGAGACCTGGGTGCGTGAGCTGATCTGGAAGCTTCGGGGTCGGGTTGAGACAGCCAAAGCTGAATAGAGCATCACAAGCTGACCTGAGTGATGCATACTGATTTGAGTCATCTAAGTTGATCTACATACTGCTAGCTGACAAGAGAGTACGCAATCTGAGCTGATCGGCGTATGCTGAGCTGAGCGGTGTAAGCTGAGCTACTGTAGCGTGTGCTGTTCAGGAGATCGTAAGCTAAGCTGAATGCTCTGTGCTGGTCAGAGCTGGAAAACTGATCTGGATAGTGAGCTGAGCTGATACCAGTTTGAGAAGTAGGGCGTGATCTGGTTTCAGCTTTGGGATTTTCGTAGCTTTCTGAAATGTGTAGTGAGATCAGGGACATGGTGCTGTGTTGTCGGGTTAAATCATCTTGGGTGAAAGCTTGATTGCGAAGAACAGTTGTGGTGTAAACTGTTGGTAACCTTCGTATTCTAGTTTTTCATGGATCAGAAAAGGCGCAAGCTGATCTGAGTGGGACAGTTCTGAGCTGAACTGCTTCGTTGGACGTTGAAGGAGTTTTCTGTTGCGAGCTGTTTTTTTTGAGAAAACATTGTAGATGCGAACAGCTCTGGGATTTTACTATTGGAGCGAAAGTTGGATTCAACTTAGAGATGTTTTGGGTGCCCTGAGCTGAGGGATCAGATCACGGATGTCGTGGAGTGCTGGTTGGTGAAATCAGCTTAGGCGTTAGCTGATGGTGATGCACAGCTTAGACCAGAGCTGTTCATGGTTTTCAGACCGGACGAGAGCTGAATGTGATTTTGGCTTGGGCGAGAGCTGTTGGTGGTGGTCAGCTTTGGTGAGAGCTGATCGTTTCTCCTATTCTGGAGAGCGCACGATCTATATGCATGGTAGCTGCGTATGGTTTGTAAGTTGTATGGTACGTGAGAGATGAACCTCATGCAAAAGCTGAATAGATGAGAGCTGAGCTGTTGGGAGCGAGAGCTGGTTTGAATACGCAAGCTGAGCTTCATTGCCTGAGCTGAATACAGTTTTGAGGTCCGAGCTGATCTGTTATCATTGTAGCAGTGAGCTGAAGAGCTTTAGTATATATACTGCTCGTTGACCAACACTTAGTCATTTTTAGACCACACATTTCCTTATCTCCTTCATAAATCTCCTGTTAGATATTTTCCAAACCCTCTTGGCCACTTTTCACCCGACCTAGTATTTTCTAGATCGTCAGAGATTGGCAGATCAGTTTTGAGTGAGGGTACCTTGTGTCAGCCGGTGCTCTAAATCAGAGATAAAACACATAAAACACGGAAGCTTAAAAAGTGGCTAAACTGTTGGTCCCTGTTTTAAGAGGAAACTAGCAGCCGCTGTTTAAAATGAGCGATTAAAAATTTTGCGCTGCTAATACGGAGCTGCAATAGCTCGATGTTCTTGAACATATAAAATCACACGAAGAACACCGGAGACAGATCTGGTATGATTTAAAAATCATGCGGAAAATACCAGAACTGAATCCTAATATTTTAAAACAACTCAAACAGATTTATGTACAACATAAATCTGTTCGAGACTTGCAAGTGCTAGTGTGATAACTGTGTATGCGATGCTAAGATATTAAATGCAAGTGCTGAATTGTAAACTTGTATGCGTGCTAAAGTAAGGCGAATGCTGAATGAATAAAGGACACGATACTCAGCAGGTTTGTTTCTGGAAGTTCGGACCTCAATGTCCTACATCTCCCCTTCTTCCACCTCGGAAGGATCCACTAGAAGATTTTATCTTACAACTCGTGTACAGACCCGATCCCACAACCAGCAGCTGTGAGAACTCCTACACTCCACAAATGCACACCAGCCTCAACTGTGTGACTAACTACATACACATGAGTTTTACGTCATCGTGCTTGGACGGGAACTATTGAACGTTTTGAGATTCATTCACCAATAGAGTGTGAATGAATCTCAGTGTGTGAGATTGTTACAATGAAGCTCTCAACTCTCTGTTTTTCTCACACACTAGGGAAATGCTCTAATTAGCTAATACAAACTCAGCAATCGACTCGCGTGAAAGCTCCTCTCTAATGGCGGTCGATTGCTTCGTCTTTCTTTTCATTTTCCCTCTGTTGGTGCACTGTGTAATCAATGTATTTCTGCAACAGTGCTGTAGTCGCACCAACGTCGTCTCGCTCACTCGTCTACCTTCTTCAATGGCGCTTCTCGAATATATAAGCTCTGTTTGAAATATGGCCGTTAGATAGATTCCAAAACTGTTCAGCGCTTGATATGGCTAATTTGTCTTCTTTCCATATGCGTGCAAACATCCTCTGTATATTGTACTATTTCCCAGAATAGTACAAATCTTGTTCCCTTGAATTGAGGCAATTTGCACGACTTAATCTCAGCCATTGATTCTTTCCATCTTGAGCATTTTTGCCATTTGAATTTCGCTCAGCAGTTGACATCCAGCTCTTGTAAATCGTCAACTGCTTCGCTGCTGATCCATTCTTCAACTGCTTTGCGCTTCTGCTGAATTCTTTTGTTGCGTCTGGATCTTTGCGACTGGATGTATAGCACAACAGCTGGTTCATAGAAGCTCTCGACTGGATGAGCTGTTGCTTACGTCTGATTGACCAGCTTCGCTACTTTTGCTTTTCTTGCGTCTGGATACCATGTCTACTGACTATAATGATGCTTGCGACTGGATCCACTGTAGCTCGCGACTCTTCTTAGCTCCTTGAATAGCGACTGTCAATAGATTCATCAACAGTACTTATAATCGTGACTGCTAACAGATTCGTCAACAGTACTTTGCGACTGGAATCTTCTTCTTCGATCTATTTCTCCAGCAAACTTCTCAATACATGCACCAGCTGGTTCACTTCACTCTTTAGCGCTTGCAGCTGGTTGTCATCGTTCCAGCTGGTTTATTGTGCTCCAGCTGGTTCAACTTGGCCTCCGCCTGATTACGAACAACTGATTCAACTTTGGACATCTCCATTGCTAATCCAGCTGCCGATTCTATGAACACCAAACCAACTGCTGAATCTTTATATTGTGAACCATCGGCTGGACAGATTCTTCGACTGTTCATCATCTTCTTCGATAGCTAGAATCTGTACACTCAAGTAGAATTGTTAGAAACACAATAACATGTTTTGTGTAATTCAAAACTTAATCAGGATCTGTCAAAACAGATCCATCAATCTCTCCCTTTTTGATTTACACAAAACCTTAAATAAACGATGCATGTTCTAACAATTCTCTCCCTTTTTGTGGGAATCAAAAAGAGATAGAACTGCTGGTCTTCCCGAAATTTAAAACAAAAACTCTCCCTACACTGTTACAACGTAACAGCAGGAGTTTTAATTTGAAAAACACAATCAGCATTTGGGAAGCACCGTATGCAAGAACTATATGATTTTGAAAACTGAACTGATGCATAACTCAAATTTGTCAAAGACAGTGACGCCACTCTCCCTGTCTTTTATAACATGAGCTCAAAACATTTAAAAAAAAAAATTTTGCATCAGCTGGAATCCGCAAAACAGAAAAATTTTAAAACTAATCAGAGCATCGAAATATTGTTTCAAATGAACACGTGCTACTGAGTTACTCAAATATATGAAGAACCAGTACAGAGAACAGCTCAGATTTTTCCTTCTTCTATCTCGCCCTATGTGCTTGTCACTGAGCCTCGCTCCAAGTGATCTTACAGCACAACGAAAATAGAAGCTTGGCATCTGCCCGAGACTCGCGCATCCTGACAGTTCATCAAGCGAAAAACCGGTTCTATATAAAAACAACATCTGGCCTTCATAAAATAAGTTACTCAAAACAATTAAAAACATTTAAAACATAGCACATGTGTTTTAAAATCAGTTCTCGTTCAAGAACAACCTGCTCTGATACCACTTGTTGGTCCCTGTTTTAAGAGGAAACTAGCAGCCGCTGTTTAAAATGAGCGATTAAAAATTTTGCGCTGCTAATACGGAGCTGCAATAGCTCGATGTTCTTGAACATATAAAATCACACGAAGAACACCGGAGACAGATCTGTATGATTTAAAAATCATGCAGAAAATACCAGAACTGAATCCTAATATTTTAAAACAACTCAAACAGATTTATGTACAACATAAATCTGTTCGAGACTTGCAAGTGCTAGTGTGATAACTGTGTATGCGATGCTAAGATATTAAATGCAAGTGCTGAATTGTAAACTTGTATGCGTGCTAAAGTAAGGCGAATGCTGAATGAATAAAGGACACGATACTCAGCAGGTTTGTTTCTGGAAGTTCGGACCTCAATGTCCTACATCTCCCCTTCTTCCACCTCGGAAGGATCCACTAGAAGATTTGATCTACAACTCGTGTACAGACCCACCCACACAAGCAGCACTTGTATGGACTCCTAGACTCCACAAATTGCACACCAGCCTCAACTGTGTGACTGACTACATACACAAGAGTTTTACGTCTTCATGCTTGGACGGGAACTGTGAACATATTTCGAGATTCATTCACAAATAGATGTATGCGATGCTAAGATATTAAATGCAAGTGCTGAATTGTAAACGTGTATGCGTGCTAAAGTAAGCCGAATGCTGAATGAATAAAGGACACGATACTCAGCAGGTTTGTTTCTGGAAGTTCGGACCTCAATGTCCTACATCTCCCCTTCTTCCACCTCGGAAGGATCCACTAGAAGATTTGATCTTACAACTCGTGTACAGACCCGATCCCACAACCAGCAGCTGTGAGAACTCCTAGACTCCACAAATGCACACCAGCCTCAACTCTGTGACTAACTACATACACATGAGTTTTACGTCATCGTGCTTGGACGGGAACTGTTGAACGTTTTGAGATTCATTCACCAATAGAGTGTGAATGAATCTCTGTGTGTGAGATTGTTACAATGAAGCTCTCAACTCTCTGTTTTTCTCACACACTAGGGAAATGCTCTAATTAGCTAATACAAACTCAGCAATCGACTCTCGTGAAAGCTCATCTCTAATGGCGGTCGATTGCTTCGTCTTTCTTTTCATTTTCCCTCTGTTGGTGCACTGTGTAATCAATGTATTTCTGCAACAGTGCTGTAGTCGCACCAACGTCGTCTCGCTCACTCGTCTACCTTCTTCAATGGCGCTTCTCGAATATATAAGCTCTGTTTGAAATATGGCTGTTAGATAGATTCCAAAACTGTTCAGCGCTTGATATGGCTAATTTGTCTTCTTTCCATATGCGTGCAAACATCCTCTATATATTGTACTATTTCCCAGAATAGTACAAATCTTGTTCCCTTGAATTGAGGCAATTTGCACGACTTAATCTTAGCCATTGATTCTTTCCATCTTGAGCGTTTTTGCCATTTGAATTTCGCTCAGCAGTTGACATCCAGCTCTTGTAAATCGTCAACTGCTTCGCTGCTGATCCATTCTTCAACTGCTTTGCGCTTCTGCTGAATTCTTTTGTTGCGTCTGGATCTTTGCGAATGGATGTATAGCACAACAGCTCTCGACTGGATGAGCTGTTGCTTACGTCTGATTGACCAGCTTCGCTACTTTTGCTTTTCTTGCGTCTGGATACCATGTCGACTGACTATAATGATGCTTGCGACTGGATCCACTGTAGCTCGCGACTCTTCTTAGCTCCTTGAATAGCGACTGTCAATAGATTCATCAACAGTACTTATAATCGCGACTGCTAACAGATCGTCAACAGTACTTTGCGACTTGAATCTTCTTCTTCGATCTATTTCTCCAGCAGACTTCTCAATACATGTACCAGCTGGTTCACTTCACTCTTTAGCGCTTGCAGCTGGTTGTCATCGTTCCAGCTGGTTTATTGTGCTCCAGCTGGTTCAACTTGGCCTCCGCCTAATTACGAACAACTGATTCAACTTTGGACGTCTCCATTGCTAATCCAGCTGCCGATTCCATGAACACCAAACCAACTGCTGAATCTTTATATTGTGAACCATCGGCTGGACAGATTCTTCGACTGTTCATCATCTTCTTCGATAGCTAGAATCTGTACAATCAAGTAGAATTGTTAGAAACACAATAACAGGTTTTGTGTAATTCAAAACTTAATCAGGATCTATCAAAACATATCCATCATAAACATTTTTCTTTTTGGCATGACTTAAAATGCATCATTCAAATAGACGTATACTTAAAATACGACTTTCAATCAAAAGTCACAACTACGAACGCCAATCTCAACAGTTAAATACATGCATACATGTCAGGCCTCGTGCTCTACTCAGAGTTAAACCACGCAAACATAGCGGAAGCATACAAAAAGTTGCTTAAAAGTTTCGCTTTTTAGGCCTGACGGTTTGAAATATAATTTAAAATACACAATACTCAAAGTAATCCCAATATTTGACAAACACTCGGTACAACAGTGCAGCATTTAAACAAACACAAATACCAGTACTATAACAGATACACAATCCCATAAGCACAGGGCATTCCTCGGCTAACAGTACTAGTACATATATGCTATACGCTAACTGGGACACTCTATCCACCTCCTGGGGCACCTCCAGCTGGGTCAAAGCCACGACCAGCAGAGAAACCTAGGAAACCTGAAAACACATACAAGCAACAATACACCAGCCCCAGAGGGACCTCGGGGTCAAACCCCAGTACGGAGAGCAGCATAAACAGCATAAGGAAAGCAAACAGATAAATATGCAAATGCTATGCAAGGGATCAAGGCTACAACCGAAAGCTGGGAGCCAAAGGATCTCAACAACAGCTCAACAGCAAGATCTGATCAAAGGAAAGACAATCAGTGGCCACATGGTATACCGAGCACATGGGAGCTACCCAGTCATCTCCAGTACACCTTACCAGATGCTAACAACCAGCTCCACCTGCTGTTGCTCACTCATGATATGTGGGAGCTACCCACTCCGCTCATAGCAGCTAACAAACCCAGCATGGAGAATGAGGTACGGGAGTTACCCGCTCAGCCTCCATGGTATACGGGAACTACCCGATCGTCCTTGAACATAGCATCCTGGTACTCAAAATTCAACAGAACAGGCATAGCTAGCAAAACAGAGCTCCACAGCAATATGCGTGTATGAAAATGCAACAGCTGATATTATAACACAGGCACAGGTAATAACAACACAGAGCATACATAGCAGGCACATAAAATCCATGCTCAATCCTAAGCTATAAACAAGCTCACATCCGTACCTCAATTCTCTGTGCAACAATTACTACAAGCAGATTGCCACAATGACGCAGATCAACCAGCTGCTCAACGGCAAAACACAATTCTCAGGGACCGAAGCACAGAAAACAGCAGCTGGGAGTTACGAACTCCACCAGCGCTAATCCTACCTCTCTAACTCAACAGAAGCTCTAAACAAAGCTCAAAGGTAGGAACTGAACTTACCCCAAAAAGCTAGGAGCGAAATCCGACACTTATGCTAACAGAATACACAAGGGAGATGTATTACAGACCTCACCAGCTTCAAGAAAATATTCGAAAACGATATCCAAACGAAGCGCCTCAGCAAGAGGAGTCCAACGCTACCACTCTCACTCTCGTCGGAGTTGTCTACCACCGGCAATTGAAGAAGATAAGGTTCGGTGTACAGTAGCTAGGGTATCGCGACAGAGATCATCAATCGGGATATATTCTAAGTATGGAAACTGGATACTCAATTTGAAGACCAAGTACTCTCTTATAAGCCAAAGCTGCTCACAGTTGAAGAAACAGTATCCACCACACTTAATCTATCGCAACTGGTATTCCCGCTCGCAAAAAAGATCTCTACTAACTCAAACAACGTCGCAGAGGACTAATGTCGCAACTAGACACGTCACCCGCTACTCACTGCTGAACACTACCAACATCTGTTAGCAACGCTACAACAGATCTCTCACACAGCTGACGTTAACGCAACTCATAGCTAAGTCTTCTTCGCTAATCCAGATCTCTCACACAGCTGACGTTAACGCAACTCACAGCTAAGTCTTCTTCGCTAATCCAAAACTCTGTCGTTGCAACTAATCCAAACGACGACGTACTAGCACCCACTACTGAAAGCGCTCTATCTCACTACTGAACGCTAGCGATAACAGAACTCGCTACAACTGCTGAATACAACTAATCAGCGATAGCTGCTTATGTCACCACTGCTGAACACTAGCAGTCAGCGATGACCCAACACTTGCTACTGAACAGATTCCGCGAAAGAACTCAACTAACCGAAGCTATTCTAGAGACAAACAAAACCTGATAGCTTCTTCAAGCGCAACAACTCAAAGTTGATCTCGATAAAACCCGATTAACTAACTCAATTAATCTCATCAGCTTTCGGGTCTCACATCTCTCCCCCACTAAAACAGGATTTTGTCCTCGAAATCAACCAACTCCAAAACAAGATTTCAAGATAACTGGGGAAGGAAACACAAGCAACCAACTACTGGAACAAAGCAACATCTACTCAAACAAATGCGGCCACTCACGCTGCATGTTCTCTTCCAGTTCCCAAGTAGCTTATTCTCTACCGTGCTTGCTCCACTGAACCATCACCAAGGGAATAGTTTTATTCCTCAGCTGTTTCTCTTTTCTATCCAAGATCTACAAGGGATACTCAACGTAGCTCAAAGTCCGATTTAACTCAACCTCGTCAGTTCACAACACATGCGAGGGATCTGGCCCATACTTCCTCAGCATCGAAACATGAAACACATCATGTAAGGAGGACAAATCTGGTGGCAACAACAGCCGATAAGCCAAAGGACCAATCCTGTAATGCCCAGATATTTTAGAAGTCCACAATTAGAAAGATATGAGATTGAGGGATTACAATGCTATTCTATTTAACTCTGTTTCTATCGAGTTTCAGAATTCAGATATATATTGTTCAGCTTTTTATCATTTAAGAGCTAAATTTCAGATGTTAGAATGCGATTGCAGCAGCTGTTTAGCCAAGTATAGCAAGTCGATCGAATCCTTTTTGTTTTAACTAAAATCGTTCGGTTTCCATGTGCATCATTTTATTTTAAAACAGAGCACGTTTTTTTAAGGCTACGACATATTGAAGGGAGGATGTGTTTATCGTGACATCTTCCGTTGTTCTTCAGACTTTTGATTTTGATATACAGAACTTAGTTATAGTTTGTATGTTAGCAGATTTCTAGTTCCTCATTTTTTGTAGAAATCTGTATGAACTTTTGGAGTAAAATATATGCAAGTTCACTGGTATTTTATCAGCTGGGTATATCAGTTCCGCGTGAGTTATTTTATCAGCAGAGGATTTAGTTCCATGTTTTGTATACCCTTCCTGCTGATTTCCTTCACTTGTTATGAAACGTGTTTACCCTTGCAGCTGATTTTACTTCCAATTACGTCATTGTTTCAATTGTTCCGCATTTCAGCAGTAATGAATTGTGTTTATTGCAATTTAGTCCAGAATTTAGTAACGACTTTTATGTTTATTAGGATTGAAATTTTTGGGCCTTTCAATTCGAACCCCAAATTTCTAAATTTCCTTTGAGAAAAGTCCGGTCGTTACAGTTGGTATCAGAGCATGGTCCTTGAGATAAACACACTTCCAGTCTGAGCAGATCTCTCCAGCCGCTTCTAAAATTTGTGAGTTTCAATTCATGTTTTAGCATAAAGTTGTGAGGATTGAGAATTTGGATTAGTGATTAATTGATTTGATTTGGGAATTAATCACGTAGATTTCGAAGTTCCTGCTGATTTTGAGCGTTGCGTTTATTTTTGGGAATTTCGATCGTAGCGATTTTGATGCAAGCTGTTAGCAGTACGCTATTTGTAGCGGAGTCAACGCAGGTCAACCTTACTGTAGCTCCTGCTGGTGGATTTGGAATCAGCAGAGGAGATGTAAGAGTGACGCATGAAGATCTGCTGGTTTTAGTTTGAGTTGAAGTTGCTGCTGGCAGATGTTGCGTTTAGCGTGAGATTGCATGAGGAAGTGACACGTGTTAGTCAACATATTTGGAGCGTTGACTACTAGATTCAGCAGAGGCGCTTGTGAACAGTGATCAGCTGATGGTTCGTGGAGTCAGTCGCGAGAGCTATCGATAGATATGATGACGTAGGCGTGACGTATTCCTTGCTGCTGATAGTAAATTGTGTCGTGA
>KQ991647.1:22145-93577 GCA_001598015.1 Dorcoceras hygrometricum
TATCTTTGATCGTTATTGTCCACCGTCTTCGGATGTCCTCCCACTAAATCTAGTAATTTACATTTAAATATACCATGACATATAAGAGATACATTTTTCAAGGGGTGAGAACGGGTCACAAACAGACCCACTTAAAATGATAATCAATTATATTTACAAACCGAAATCATAAAAACCTATCGCATACACCTAACAAATTGGGCACGGCTCTCGATCATCCCAATCATGCAATCAATCTACTTAATATGCATAAATTAAGTAATCCAATTATTTATCGCAAAATCATATTTTAATTACGAAATCGTATTTTATAAATAAAATCGTATTTTGTCGATAAAATCAAATTTTAATCAACAAAATCATATTTAATTTATAAAATCATATTTCAAAATTAAAATCGTATTTTGCAATTTAATTGCATCAATTTGGGCTTAAAAACAATTTTAGGCCCAAAAATCTCAAAATTTCAAAATCGACCAAAACGGGCCCGATATCGAATATCGGCCCGATAACTTCACGGCTGCCCGGGACAGGCCCGAACTAAACCCTAGAAAACAAACCAGCCGTCACGACATCGCCGGAGCATCGCCGGACGGCGGCCGCTGCCAAGATATCGCGCGTGGCACAGCAGCATCTCCTACGCGTCCAGCGCATCTCCTACGCGGCACAGCAGCATCTCCTACACGCCATGCGCGACCAGCGCATCTCCTACGCGTCCAGCAGCGCGCAACCATGCACGATCATCGGCCGGCCAGCATCGCACAGTAGCGCAACAATTGCGCTGGACAGTGTCCAGCCATGTGCGACAACCGCACGCGAAGCAACAGCCACGAATCGGCAGCCGTGGGCAAAGAGTGCACAGGCTATCGCGCGCTATTGCACGAGCATGTTGGCGCCGCCGTAAGCGGCGGTGGCCGGCTGATCTAAAAAATTTTCTTGATTCGATCTGAAAAATAGAGACTAGATACAATATGGCAACAATTGTATTGATCAGATCCGAGCCTTGGCTCTGATACCACTGTTGGGGAACCGTGGCGGATCCGGATCCCGTCTCCCGGCGAGGCAGCGGAAGAACAAAAATTTGGTCGGGAGACGTTCAATACAATATGATTCAAACACAATACGAACCATTCATAGGGTGTTTTCGTTGATTACCTTGCTGGCAACTCGTGCCTGGCTCCAACCGGAATTACAAGAACGCCGGCTCTTCACGGTAGGCGGCGGTAGATTCGTCAATCAGGTCCACGACCGGAAATGATCTCCCTTCGATCAGCCTGCACTAGAAGACTGATGGATTTTATCACCAACGGATTCTCCTCGAAAGGTTGGCCGGAGCAAGTCCGACGAGAGGGGCGGCGACGCGGCGGCGCTAGGCGGCGGCGGCGGCTATATTAGAGAGGAGGGGGCGGCGGCTTTTAGGATCTCTAGAGTTAGGGTTGAAGTTGTAATGTTATGCATTGATGATTAAAGCCCTAAGTCTACATTAAGTAGACTAGTGATAAACTTGGACCCGCCCAACGGGCCCGGATCCAACGTATGAACATTCGGTTCATCCCTATCACCGTGACTTCATCATAACTCCGATCGCCGATCAGATCGGACCGATCGACTCAGTTTCCAAAACCGAATACTATGATCTGAAAGACCATTTTTCAGAACCCCAGTGCAAAATGACCGTTTTGCCCCTCAACAGCCGAAAATCACGATTTGACCCCTGTTGACTTTTAGGAAGTCGCACTCCCCAAAATCCTCTTCCCATGCTCAACACATTGAGCATAGTATCGTGTGGGAATCTCGAATCCAGTACTTGTGTGACCCTCAATGGTTCAGGGATACAGCTAGCCGTGGGCCCACAACCATTGTGACTCCGGAATCACAATTCCGGACTTGCCCATCGGAACATGGTAAGAGCGCCTAGCAACATCACCCCATGATCCCCTAGGTATCACTGATAGTGCCTGCAAGAACCAGTTGGTCGTGGTTAGCGTACAGTACGGTCCTTTCAATCCATATATCCCGATCAGATCAACGACCATTGGTAAATCGAGAGTCGCTATAGATCCGATAGCTATGCATACATCTTGGAGATCGAAAGTGACATCGGGTGTAACGACCCTCATTTTTCTTGACGGAATAGTCATAAGTTTTGGGGTTCAATTGAATGAAACCGAAAGTTATAAACGTTGTAGAATGGATCGCTACTAACTATCTGGGTTGAAACGAGTATATTGAAATGTTTCATATTCAAGGGTAAGAAATCTAGAACAAATTATGAACTGATGCGGAAATGAAGAGAACAATTATATCAATCTGCCCATAATGCATCTCGTAGTGTGATAACGTTTGGTTAAAAATGGAACAAGCTCCGGAATTTTACTGCTGATTTATGCATCTGCTGAATTTACGAAAGCAAAGCATCTGCTGAAATATGCATCTGCTGAATTTACGAAAGCAAAGCATCTGCTGAAATATGCATCTGCTGAATTTACGAAAGCAAAGCATCTGCTGAAATATGCATCTGCTGAATTTACGAAAGCAAAGCATCTGCTGAAATATGCATCTGCTGAATTTACGAAAGCAAAGCATCTGCTGAAATATGCATCTGCTGAATTTACGAAAGCAAAGCATCTGCTGAAATATGCATCTGCTGAATTTACGAAAGCAAAGCATCTGCTGAAATATGCATCTGCTGAATTTACGAAAGCAAAGCATCTGCTGAAATATGCATCTGCTGAATTTACGAAAGCAAAGCATCTGCTGAAATATGCATCTGCTGAATTTACGAAAGCAAAGCATCTGCTGAAATATGCATCTGCTGAATTTACGAAAGCAAAGCATCTGCTGAAATATGCATCTGCTGAATTTACGAAAGCAAAGCATCTGCTGAAATATGCATCTGCTGAATTTACGAAAGCAAAGCATCTGCTGAAATATGCATCTGCTGAATTTACGAAAGCAAAGCATCTGCTGAAATATGCATCTGCTGAATTTACGAAAGCAAAGCATCTGCTGAAATATGCATCTGCTGAATTTACGAAAGCAAAGCATCTGCTGAAATATGCATCTGCTGAATTTACGAAAGCAAAGCATCTGCTGAAATATGCATCTGCTGAATTTACGAAAGCAAAGCATCTGCTGAAATATGCATCTGCTGAATTTACGAAAGCAAAGCATCTGCTGAAATATGCATCTGCTGAATTTACGAAAGCAAAGCATCTGCTGAAATATGCATCTGCTGAATTTACGAAAGCAAAGCATCTGCTGAAATATGCATCTGCTGAATTTACGAAAGCAAAGCATCTGCTGAAATATGCATCTGCTGAATTTACGAAAGCAAAGCATCTGCTGAAATATGCATCTGCTGAATTTACGAAAGCAAAGCATCTGCTGAATTTGCGAAAGCAAAGCATCTGCTGAATTTAAAACAAAGAAATGAACCTGCTGATTTCATACTTAGAATATTTTCGATAAGACAATATCAGCAGAGGTATAAGAACCAGCTTTCCTATTGTAGATAACCATGAACTACGAAGGTTACCTTCCTCTAAAGACTTCGACATACTTTTTTTTTTAAACTTCTGGAAAGAATCGAATAAGCTACTTGTAAGCTACTTCGATGAATGAATCACTGGAAACTCAGGAATTCATCAGAATAACATCACCAAAAAATTTTCTAAATCATCCTTGAATCAAAATTTACAGTAACTCAACTTTTTCATAAAACAGAGCATGAACTTTATGGTTTTTCTTTGAAGAACAGTCGAAACCATCTTCCTTTAAAACTCATACATAACATAAAGACAGAATCGAATATATGCTTTCTATTGAGTGAGCAAGAAACAGAGTTTACTTGCCTGGTATCTTTAACACAAGAGCAGCAGAAAATTCAATATACTTCTTGCGCACCGCCTGTTTCCTCTAAAACACTTTTAAAAGTATTTTGGTTCGGCTTCTTTGAGAGCGAGCACCGCTTAATATGATTTGATTTGAAAGTAATGATGCATGAAGCAGCTTAAGATCCTATTTATATGATTCATTATGTCTAAGGAAAATAAACACGTTATATCAATATGCAAAACTCTTAAGAAAGCGTGCTCTGTTTTTCAAAACAAAAGATATGCATGGAAACCGAGAATTTTTAGTTAAACAGAGAATCCATTTGGTTTGCAGAAGTCATTAAAAATCTACGGTACTTGTATTCTAGCATTAGAATATCAATCCATAATAATATAAAGATCGATCATAACGTAGACTAAAATATTCAAGAATCGAATTGAAATAGCAATGTAATCCCTCAATCTCATATCTTTCTAATTGTGGACTTCTAAATGAGCTGGTCGTTACAAGGTCACTATCTATCTGCATGCTCAGAACATCACAATGTTCCCTACCAATGAAACATGGTACTTCGCATCGCAGATACTAGTCTCGAGCTCGGGCGGCCTTATCCTCATTTTGACGGCCCAATCGACTAGGAACATGTTCAGAATACACAGCGACTATTAGATGTGTTTCATGATAGCCGTCATACCCACTATCACATCTAACATATGCTTTAGTGTAATCTAGGTCTTTACTCAACACAATTGTAAATCATTACACACATAATGAAAGTAAAGAATGCCATATAAAAGAATGCGAATATCATATATAAAGATCGTTTGTACAAGAGTCAATGAAAAACCCACACGCCACAAGTTGGCTAGTTGGGCATCTACTCTAACATATCAGACCAATCGTGAGCAGTTTCTGGGGAAAACAGCTTAGGATTGAGAAGCTCTGGGAGGCGCTGTGTAGGATAGCTGATGCGACTTGGATTCTTAGGTCGATTCAGCTTAGCTATTTTCTTGGTTTTTTGAGATGAATGTTCAGATCGTGAGTGTTGTACTGTGTTGCTCAGTGGTATCATCTTAGGCCAGTTTTGTTTGCTGTCCTGAGAGTGTAATATGTGTGAATGTGATCTGATTAGAAAGCGTACTCTGTGTAAGCTGTCCTGAGGGTGTAAGGTGTCCTGAGGGTGTAAGCCGTTGTGTGCGCCAGCGGAGTGAGGAGCGTGCTGAACTTTATGCCTGAGTTGGTATCAGCTTGGCGACCCGAGGTGGTCGGTGTAACTGTAGATTAGACAACGTGATTTAAGAATATATATTTACTTTGTGTGCAAGCGTATGTTGTTGTGTGCGGCAGCGGACGAGGGAGCAGCTCTGGGAAGTGCTATGCAGCGTAGCTGATGCAAAATAGAGTCTTAGCTAGATTCAGCTTAGGGATGTTTTGGGTGCTCTGAGCTGAATGTTCAGATCATGAGTGTTGTACTGCGTCGTTTAGTGGAATCAGCTTAGGATGAGAGTAGTTCGTAGTTATCAGACAAGTCGCGAGCTATTTTGTGGGGAAAACAGCTTTGGAGGGAGCAGCTCTGGGAGTCGATGTACAGCGTAGCTGATGCGAATCGGAGTCTTAGCTGGATTCAACTTAAGGACATTCTTGGTGCTCTAAGCTGAATGTTCAGATTGTGAGTGTTGTGCTGCGTCACTTAGTGTTATCATCTTAGGCGTAAGCTGGTAGTAGCGTCCTCTGTAGGCCAGTGTTGTTTGTTGTCTTCATCTTGGATGAGAGCAGTTAGTATTAATCAGACATGTCGCGAGCTCTTTCTAGGGAAAATTGTTAGAGTAGGTGCCCAACTAGCCAACTTGTGGCGTGTGGGTTCTTGTTGACTCTTTGTAAAACGATCTTTTATTTATGGAATTCGTATTCTTTTATGGCATTCTTTATCTTCATTATTTTAAAATGTTATCAATTTTGTTGGATAAAGACCTAGAATGCACCATAGTATATGTTAGATGTGATAGTGGATATGATGGCTATCATGAAACACATCTAATAGTAATTGTGTATTCTAAACTCGTTCCTAGTCGATTGGGCCGTCAAAATGAGGATAAGGCCGCCCGAGCTTGAGACTAGCATCTGCGATGTGAAGGAATTGAAATAGCAATGTAATCCCTCAATCTCATATCTTTCTAATTGTGGACTTCTAAAAGAGATTGTCGTTACATCGGGAGTGTAACTAGGTAAACCAATTACCTAAAACACTTCTAATACTCTGGCCAGAGATTTAAACACTATTATCCCCTCAGATAGCATAGGATATCCACGCATGTCTGCGAGCGGTGAATCCTCGACAACGATGCATCGACTCCTACATGCATCGGGGTCTCACCCAATCCCGCCGCCTAATGATCCCAAGTGAGTCGGCAAACGGGTCAAAGTGAGACGCCTATCATGTAGAGTCTCAATGACGTTTCGAGTCGTGAAGACTAATCAGTACAACCAAGACCTCGGACTTATCCACTCGACAAATGGTAACCACTTGGAAAGTCCGAACAAAGGTAGTTCGATAGATCATCAGGTCACTCTATCTGCATGCTCAGAACATCACAATGTTCGCTACCAATGAAACATGGTACTTCGCATCGCAGATACTAGTCTCAAGCTCAGGCGGCCTTATCCTCATTTTTATGGCCCAATCGACTAGGAACTAATTCAGAATACACAGTGACTATTAGATGTGTTTCATGATAGCCGTCAAACCCACTATCACATCTAACATACACTATAGTGCATTCTAGGTCTTTACTCAACGCAATTGTTAATCATCATACAACACAATGAAAGTAAAGAATGCCATAAATAAAATGCGAATATCATATATAAAGATTGTCATGTACAAGAGTCTATAAACCCACACGCCACAGGTTGGCTAGTTGGGCATCTACTCTAACAACAGGTACAATATATGTATTGATAGATCCGAGCCAAAGCTCTGATACCACTGTTGGCGCAGCAGCGGATCCGGATCCCGCTCCCAGGACGCAGCGGAAGATTTCAAAATTTTGCACCGGGAACGGTCAATACACAACAATTACAGCAAATAAATATACATAGGATGTTTGATTTGGTACCTTGCTGGCGTCTAGGCGCCTGGCTCCGACCAATTTCACGAGGAAATCGGCACTTCAACGGTAGGCGGTTGTCGTTCTCCTAATCCGGTCCACGACTGAAATCTCGATCCCTTCGTCGGTCTGCACTAGAAAACGTGATGAATATTTCACGGACGGAATCTCCTCGTCGAGACAGTCGGAACAAGTCCGACGGCGGCGACAGGCGGCGGCGGGCGGCGGCGCAAGGGGGCGGCGGCCGAGAGGAGTAGAGAGGGAGGGAGGCGGCTTTCTCTAGGGTTTTGTGTAGTTATTATGTATATTATGCAACCCTAGGGCCAATATATATAGAGGATACATGGGCTTGAACCGGTCCAATGGGCTTGGGTCGGGCCCAGGCCCAAGGTGAACATTCGTTTCAAGCCCATCACCGTGGCTCCATCATAATCCCGATCGACGACCAGATCGGACCGATCTACACAGTTTACAAAACTGAGTATTATGATGCGAAAACAATTTTTCGGACCACCTAGTCCAAAATAGCAGTTTGGCCCCTGCAAGTTTCAATGATAGTCAAACTAGCCCAAACTTCAAGGAAATTGCATTTTGACCCCTATTTAATTTTAGGAAGTCGTACTTCCATCCTTCCTCCTCCGCTCAACAAATTGAGCTTAATTTCCGTGCGGGAATCGAGAAACCAGTACTTTTGTGCCCTCAATGGTTCAGGGATACAGCTAGACGTGGGCCCACAACATGTGTGACTCCGAAACCACAATTTCGGACTGACCCATCGGATCATGGTAAAGCATCTAGCAACATCGCCGCATGATCCCCTAGGTATCACTGATAATGCCTGCAAGAACCAGTCGGTCATGGTTAGCGCACAGTACGGTCCTTTCAACACATATATCCCGATCAGATCAACGACCATTGGTAAATCGAGAGTCGCTTAAGATCCAATAACCATGTATACATCTCGGAGATCAAATAGTGACATCGTGTGTGTTACTAGGTAAATCCATTTACCTAAAACACATCTTGTACTCTGGCCAGAGAATAATCACACTATTATCTCCTCAGATAGCATAGGATATCCACGCACAAAGGCGCGCGGTGAATCCTCGACAACGAAACATCGACTCCTACATGCATCGGGACCTCACCCAATCCCGCCACCTAATGACCCCAACAGAGTCGATAAACGGGTAAAAGTGAGGCACCTATCATGTAGAGTCTCAATGACGTTTTGAGTAGTGAGGGCTAATCTGTACAACCAAGACCTCGGACTTAATCCACTCGACAAATGGTAACTACTTGGAAGTCCGAACGAGGATAGTTCGATAGATCACCAGGTCACTATCCATCTGCATGCTCAGAAAATCACAATGTTCCCTACCAATGAAACGTGGTACTTCACATCGCAGATGCTAGTCTCAAGCTTGGGCGGCCTTATCCTCATTTTGATGGACCAATTGAGTAGGAACGAGTTTAGAATACACAGTGACTATTAGATGTGTTTCATGATAGCCATCATATCCACTATCACATCTAACATACACTATGGTGCATTCTAGGTCTTTATCCAACACAATTGTTAACATTATAAAGTAATGAAGATAAAGAATTCCATATAAGAATACGAATTTCATAAATAAAGATCGTTTTACAAAGAGTCAATAAGAACCCAAACGCCATAAGTTGGCTAGTTGCGCACCTACTCTAACAGGCTCGACTTGAAAATATGAAACCACAACATAGTCATCACCTGGGTAAAAACGCCAATCAGCAGTGCTCAGATGCTCATGAACCTTCGAAATAGATAACGATGCAAGCATCGACACTTGAGCTTTCCTGCTAAGAGCATCAGCAACTACATTCACTTTCCCAGGCTGATACTGAATCTCATAATCAAAATCCTTAAGCAGCTCCATCCATCTACGCTGCCTCATATTCAAGTCGGACTGGGAAAAGAGATACTGAAGACTCTTGTGGTCCGTATACACCACAAACTGTTCGTCATAGAGATAGTGGCGCAAATCTTCAAAGAAAAGACCACTGCTGCCAACTCCAAATCATGAACTGGGTATCGAGTCTCATGAGGTTTCAACTTACGGGAAGCATACGCAATGACTCAACCATTTTGCATCAGCACGCAACCAAATCCATTAAACGAAGCATCTGAACAAACCACAAAACCACCTGAACCTGAAGGCAAAGCTAACACAGGCACTGAAATTAGATTCTCTTTGAGCAAGTGAAAGCTGTTCTTGCATTGCTCCGTCCAACAAATCTCTTGTCTTTCTGGGTCAGCTGCGTCATAGGCTTAGCTATACTATAGAATCCCTCGATGAAACGTCGATAATAGCTAGCCAATCCCAAAAAGCTACGAATCTCTGAAACTTTCACACTTCACTAAGACCTCTACCTTACTGGGATCAACAGATAAACCTTCATCCGAAATGACATGACCCAAAAACACTACTCTATCCAACCAAAACTCGTATTTAGAGAACTTAGCATACAACTGTGAGTCCCGTAGTATTTGGAGAACCAGTCTAAAATGCTCTTCATGTTGCATCGGAGTCTTCGAGTAAACCAAAATGTCATTGATAAAGACAATCATGAACTGATCGATGAACTCTCTGAAGACTCGATTAATCAAATCCATGAAAACTGCAGGGGCATTAGTCTAACCAAAAGGCATAACCAAGAACTCGTAATGCTCATACCTCGTCCGAAACGCAGTTTTCTGCAACATCTTCCTCTCGAATTCGCAACTGGTGATACCCTGAACACATATCGATCTTAGAATACACAGCTGAACCCTGAAGCTGGTCAAATAAATCGTCGATACTCGGTAAAAGGTACTTATTCTTCACAGTAGCCTTATTCAGTTGCCAAAAATCAATACACATCCTCATCGAACCATCCTTCTTCTTCGCAAACAGAATAGGAGCTCCCCATGGAGACATGCTCGGTTGAATAATACCTTTCTCCAACAAATCGCTAAGCCGTACCTTTAGCTCTCTCAACTCGGCTGGCGCCAAACAATTCGGAGTTCACGAAATAGGAGCAGTACCAGGCACCAACTCAATGCTGTCAGCTTCTTTCTCCCATGTAGCTTCTCGCTCAGATTGGTTAGACCATTGTATCTTAACCATAGGAATACTACGGTTTCTTAGCTTTCTAACTTCTCGAAGAAGAATCTTCTCTGGTCTCTCTTTATAACTTAAATCTGGCGCTAACTGGATTGGTTCATGGCTTAGCACATGCGAAGGGTTAGGAATATACTTCCTCAAAGCTGAAACATGAAAAAATGCTATGCACTGCTGATAGCTGCGGGGGCAGTGCTAATCGATAAGCTAGCGTTCCTATTCTTTATAAAATCTCATATTGTCCAATATATCTTGGACTCAGCTTTCCTTTCATCCCAAAACGCATTACTCCTTTCATTGGAGCAATTTTCAAAAATACATGATCACCAATCTCAAAACTCAGATCTATTCTCCTATTATCTGCATAACTCTTCTGCCGACTTTGAGCAGCTTTCATTCGTACTTTTATCTTTCTAACAGCTTCTGCTGTTTGTTCCACTACATCTGGTCCTAATCTAGCTCTCTCACCAACTTCATCCCAATGAAGGGGTGTTCTATATTTGCGGCCATAGAGAGCTTCATATGGATCCATCTGGATATGTGCTTGAAAACTGTTATTGTACGCAAATTCTACCAATGGTAGCTTTAGATCCCAACTTTCTGAAAAATCCACAATACATGCTCTGAGCAAATCTTCTAAAATCTGAATCACCCTTTCTAATTTACCATCTGTCTGGGGGTGAAAGGCGGTGCTAAAGGTCAGCTTTGTACCCATAGCTCTATGCAAACTCTTCCAGAAAGCTGAGGTAAACTTCGG
The DNA here is from genome assembly GCA_001598015.1 of Dorcoceras hygrometricum. NCBI lineage: Eukaryota > Viridiplantae > Streptophyta > Magnoliopsida > Lamiales > Gesneriaceae > Dorcoceras > Dorcoceras hygrometricum. The sequence goes on from KQ991647.1 coordinate 32,987, forward strand.
ATCTCTATCCGATACTACGGAAACTGGAACACCATGTAGCCTCACTATTTCCTTTACATACAAATCTGCATATCTACTCACATAGTAGGTTGTCTTAAATGGTAAGAAGTGAGCAGACTTAGTGAGTCTATCTATTTTAACCCAAATAGAGTTATATCCTTGAACAGTCTTAGGTAGACCAACTACAAAGTCCATCGCTATACACTCCCACTTCCATTCTGGAATAGGCAGTGGCTTCAATAATCCTGCTGGTCTTTGGTGTTCAGCTTTGACCATTGACAAGTCAAACACTCAGAGACAAATCTGGCAATGTCTCGCTTCATTCCTGGCCACCAGTACAACTTCTGGAGGTCCTTATACATCTTAGTACTCCCTGGATGTACAGAATACGGGGTTGTATGGGCCTCTGTCATGAGATCTGATCGCAAGGTGTCTACTTGGGGCACCCAGATCCTGTCCTGAAATATGATTATTTCTCCTTCTGAAAATTAGAGGTTGCTGCCTCTCTCTCTATCTTGCTTAACCCACTTCTGAAGTTTCTCATCTTTGGGTTGTCCTTCTCGAATCTGATCTATCAGATTTGACCTTATAGAGAGATCTGCCAAAACCATAGTACTACCGCTGGGCACTACTTCTATTCCCGACTTCTCAATATCATAAGCCAATGGTCTCTGGACCAAAAGCTGAGCTAAACCAACAGACTTCATACTCAAGGCATCTGGCACCACATTGGCTTTTCCCGGGTGATAACTGATCGTGCAATCATAATCCTTCACCAGCTCTAGCCATCTTCTCTGCCTCATATTCAATTCCTTCTGGGTAAATAAATACTTGAGGCACTTATGATCAGTGAATATTTCACACTTCTCCCCATAGAGATAATGTCTCCAAATCTTAAGGGCAAAGACAACAGCTGCAAGTTCTAAATCATGAGTAGGATAATTCTTCTCATGATTCTTAAGTTGTCTGGAAGCATAAGAAATCACTCTTCGGTCCTGCATCAATAAAGCACCTAGACCCATATTAGACTCATCTGTATAAATAACAAACTTTCCTTGATCAGATGGCATAACTAACACAGGGGCTTCTATCAGCGCTTGTTTCAACTTGTCAAACTGATTTGACATTCTGGGGTCCATTCATACTTAACCAGCTTTCTTGTCAACGAGTTCAAGGGAACAGTTATCTTAGAAAATCCTTGGATAAATCACCTATAGTATCCAACTAATCCCAAGAAACTCCTGTAGGACCGAGCGCTTGCCGCTTTACCAAAAGCTATAGCTGGTGGTAACGGTGCAACTCCAATATTTTAAACCGTATAGCAACACAAGCGCCACGGTTCGATCGCTCTACCTAGCAGGGGAAATTATTGCACTCCAACAATCCCCCTCCCAATAATTGCACTCCTTGCAGTCAATGGGAATCGAACCCATGACCTTGGCTCTGATACCAATTGTTGGACCGAGCGCTTGCCGCTTTACCAAAATCTATAGCTGGTGGTAATGGTGCAACTCCAATCTTTTACCCCGTATAGCAACACAAGCGCCACGGTTCGTTCGCTCTACATAGCAGGGGCAATTATCACACTCCAACAACTCCTTATCTCTGAAACAGATCTTGGTACTTGCCAGTCTCCAACAGCTTCTACCTTGGCTGGGTCAACTTTCAATCCATCCTTAGATATAATATGACCTAAGAATGCTACTTTCTCCAACCAGAAGTCACACTTGCTGAACTTAGCAAACAAATACTTAATCTTCAAAACTTGAAGCACAGTCCTCAAATGATCGACATGCTCAAATCTAGACTTAGAATATACTAAGATACCATCTATGAACAGAACTACAAACTGATCCAAAAATGGTTGGAAAACTCTGTTCATTAAATCCATGAAAGCTGAAGGAGCATTCGTAAGTCCAAAAGCCATTACTAAGAACTCGTAGTGGCCATAACGAGTTCTGAAGGCTGTCTTGTAGACATCTGATGGCTTGATATTTAACTGGTGGTAACCAGACCTCAAATCAATCTTAGAAAAGACTACTGATCCTTTCAACTGGTCGAAAAGATATTCAATTCTAGGAAGGGGATATTTATTCTTAATCGTCAGCTTATTCAACTCTCTATAATATATACACAACCTCAAACTTTCATCCTTCTTCTTAACGAACAGGGGCTCCCCAGGGGGACGTACTTGGTCTAATAAATCCCTTGTCTAACAAATCTTGTATCTGTTCTTTTAATTCCTTCATCTCTAATGGAGCTAAATGGAGGGTGGTCTAGAAATTGGAGCAGCTCCTGGAACTAAGTCAATCAAAAATTCAAGTTCTCTGCCTGGTGGTAGTCCATGGATATCCTCTGGAAAAACCTCGGGAAACTCATTCACCACCTCCACATCTGAAAGTTGGGGCTTACTATCCGTTGCTAAAGACGACAAGCTTGTCAAAAATCCTACCTCTCCTTTCCTCAAACAGCGTTGAGCCTTAAGAGCTGATATAATACGAGGAATCCTCCAAACATGATTGGCCTCGAACTTAAATGGATCTCCTCTGGTGGATTAACCTCTACTGTTCGAAGCTTAGAGTCTATCACCACTCCATACTTTGTCAACCAGTCTACTCCCAAAATCATGTTGAACTCAGGCATTGGTAACACAATTAAATCGGCAGTAATCAAATGCCCTTGAAGTCTAAGTTCTAAACCTCGAAACAAATCATGGGATATTAACTCTTCTCCGATGGTAATGTTACACAAAAGCCTATAGTTAATTGGTCCGGCTTAACGGGTAACTTCTTAGCAAACTTGGCTGCTATAAAGGAATGAGTAGCTCCTGAATCTATTAAAGCCATAGAAGGCAAACCAGCAATCATAATCTTACCCGTGACTACTGTCGATTCTGGGTTGGCTTGATCAGCTGTCATTACGTAGGCTCTTCAGGTCACCAGTTGCCTTGAATTTGGGCAATATTTCAAAATATGCCCTGGAAACCCACATCTGTAGCAGACATTCTGTCCAAGTCTGCATTGACCAGGGTGTATCTTCTGACACTTAGGACACACCGGTCTACTGCTGTTGCTGGCTGGAACTGCACTAATAGGTTGGATAGGTAGAGGTTTCTGCTTGAGTCCTTTGCTGACTCTTATTCTGCTTCTTGAATGGCCTCTGATCCTTCTGCTGAAAGGCCTGCCTCTTCTGCTACCTTTCTTCATCAACATCTTTCCAGTCTCGTTCAATTCGCAGGGCTCTATCCACTGCTTCTCTGTAAGTCCTGGGCACAGATAGCCTAACGTTAATCTTGAACATCTGCTTTAATCCTTCCACAAAATGGCTTAACTTCTCTTCTGGGTCATTACCTATCAAAGGCACAAAGTAACACCCTTTTTCAAATGCCCGCACATACTCCTGCACGGTCATACTCCCCTGTTTCAGGGTCAGAAACTCCATCTTCAATTTAGACCTCTTATCTGCCGTGAAGTACTGCTCATAGAATACTTGTTTGAAATCTGCCCAAGTAAGATTCAACAAGTCCACAGACATCTTAGCTCCTTCCCATAAAAATATTGGCGTGATCTCTTAACATGTAGATAGCACATCTTGGCCTATCTAAATCTGGCATCTGGAGGTACTCAAAAATAACCTCCATAAATTTGATCCAGCTCTCAGCAACTAATGGATCCGTTGTATCACTAAACTCCTTTGGCTTCAGTCTTCTGAACTTTTCTTGGTAATCATCATGGCTTGGTCCTCTACTGCTAGAAGATTGGCCATTACCTCTGCCGGTTTGCTCTACCAGCAGTCTTAGGAGTTGAGCGATACTAGCATTACTGTCAGGGTTGGTTTCCTCTAAGGGATTACCTCTTCTACCTCTTCCTCTTCCTGACATCTTATAATCTATAACCCGTAATCCATCACATATAATTTATCAGAACATGCTAAAAATTTAAAGACAAATGCTCTGAAAATAAACTCACATATTTGGAGAAACGGTCAATGAAATCTGATCCAACTAACAGTGCATGTGTTTATCTTAGGAACATTTCTCTGATACAACTGTTGTGAGCACTCGAACCCACGGGGTCACGAGGTTTGGGGCGAATTAAAATTTTTAAATAAAAAGAAGGGCTAAACGACAATTTGTTATAAGATGTATTTCTTATAACATAGAAAAAAAAATTCGAAACACAAACACAAAACTGACACACAAATACTCTCGGTGCCAAGTACTGAAATTTTGCGGAAAATAGATTTCATATATAAACAGCAATTGCGATATTACAACATCTGAAATTCTATATGAATTTACTACTGTTGCAATTGATCTAATACAGATGTCTAAGATAAAAGACAACAGCTAAGACACAGGAAAACGATGTCCATAGATAAAAAGCTAATGAGCCTAGGGGCTCAGCAAGTAAAATCTGGATAATAGCAAAATCATTTAATGCAGGCAGACATCTGAACATATTCATAACTGAGTTAAAGGAACTTCATTTAAACATAAACATTCTTAAACTTTCTTTCTTGAACTTTCTTTCATAACTTTCGTAAGCTTGGATGTAGGGATAATAGCCCAGATCCCTTCGTTTAAATTCTTTAAACTTTCTGATTTATGTCTTAGAAGCTCTCCTTAGGTCCAATGTGCACTTGATCAAATGACTACTGATATCATTTCTTAGCATATAGCTCAATATGAAGGGGTATACATATCCGTCAATCCGTAATCCTGATCCTTCCTATTTGAAGGGGCACACTGGTTCGTCAGCCAGGCACTCACCCTCCCTTATGACCGTCTGTCATCTATGCCATAAATCTTTAAAATAAACTTTCTTTCGAAATCTTCTTTGAAATCAACTTTTGAATTCAGCTTTTGAATTCAGCTTTTGAAATCTCACTTGGTTCGCTTCTTTTAAAACTTTGCTTCCCATTTTAAAACTTACTGAATATCAGATTTGACTACTGGAAAGTAATCGATGAAATAGAAACAGCTTTCTCTAAAAGAAACTGTACTGGAAAGCCAAACAAATTTATACTGTGGAAACAGATCTTACTCTCGAAAGAGTATAAGCTAACGTCGAAACAGATGTCGTTGGCCAACTCAGATGTCAACACGGGAACAGTGGTTGGAAAAGAAACAGATTTATCGAGCATAATAGTGTTTAGAAATAAAACAGCTACAACTAGGTCAACTCAGCAGTCAACGAAATTCGTAAGAGACTAAGCAGTGAAGTATTTAATACTATGAAATCTGACCAAAATCTGATGTGTAGAGAAACACGAAAGCTGAATTGAATACTGCTGATTTAAACATGAGATATAATCGCTAACATAGGAAACAGAAACTGACTAAGAAATTGATGCTGCAACATCACGAACGACATCTACGATACCAGTTCTTCCTATCAAACCAGACTTAGCTTCTGATTCAACTAGCATCTCCGATTACATAGAGTCAAATTCAGACGTTACCATTTACCAGAAAGAATAACAATTCATGAACATACGTGACTCAAATCTGAACTCCTCAGTATCTTTAAACATCTTTTTAAAACATACTGTAAAACTTGGAAGCAGAAAACATAACTTTTGAACCCAATGGTTCTTTCTTAAACATTCGTAAATCTTCTTTGAACATGAAATTTAACATAACTTTAACATACAGGCAAGCAGATCCATAAAATGAGAAAATCAATGTATGCTTCAAATGGTGTAGCAAAGGATCAGCTTTTACTTGCCTTAGAATGTGAGCTTTACAACAGCAGCTGGTTTCCTGCAGCGTTCCTCCTCAAGCAACAACACGAGCTCTTTTGAAATATTTTGAGAGAACACAAAAGAGTTTGCTTCCTGTAAATGAAATGAATCTTTTCCTTTGAAAATAGGTATTTGTATGGGAGGGATTAGTGGCAAAGGAGGTGTAGCCATCAAGCATGACACACCTTAAAGTTATGAAATTTTAGTAAAATTTCCCTCTCCATTTTTAATTTGCAAATATACCAAACCCTTTTTAAAAGAAATCATTTTGTCCTCCTAAGATCATTTAAACATATTTCTAAAATCTGCTAGTGCATTGCGCTTGGAGTGACATCTGCTGGAACTTGCTGTGTTGTACCTCATTCTGAAATCAATAAAAACAGCTTATGCTAACATTTTAAATTGTCATTTTGACCTTGAAATAAATAAAATGCATATATGTGATCCTATGGATTTTGGGAAGTTACACAACATCACACAGTGGGGTAACTCTCAACCCACACTCATGCACAAACCATGCAGAAACAAAGGAGTGTGACGCTCCTGTATCAAACAAAACCCTCGCAAAAAAATCAAAGATAGAGCATGTACCTGTGATCACGTTACTAGGTATCTCATCAGCCTGCTCCCTCGACAAAGAATTCACCTGGGCCTATTGTGGTCCCGAAAACTGGGATCTCGATGGTCCTCCAAACCTTGACGACTCACGGGGTTGGAATCCAGATCGTTGGATCGGGGCAGGAGGTTGCGGCCTCCGCAAAGAACCACCAGCCGAACCTTGCTGCGAAGGAACCGAAGACTGTCCCCTAAACAAAGGACACACTCTCAGAAAGTGTCCAGGCTGCCCACAGTTGTGGCAAGTCCCCTGGATTCCACGGCACTGCAAAGTCATGTGCCTACCACCGCACTGTCCACAAGACACTCCTCCTGAACCACTGCCACCAGAGCTCATAGAACCAGAGGAACTCAAATTCGACTTCTTCTTAAAATGCTTCCCACGAGGCCTGAACCTCTGACGGTTCGATTGCTGTGAAGTCTGAGGAGACTGATAAGAATGCGTACCTTCAGGAGTAGGAAGGTAACCTCGTCCAACTGTCATCGGAACCTGTGTCGGCGCATCCAAAAAACACTCCTCAATATCAACTGATCGATTCACAGCCTCAACATAAGTCGATGGGGCACCAGCCAACACCAACTGAAACAACTCTGGCCTCAATCCTTTAATAAACTTATTCCTCTTCGTTCGCTCCTGGCTAGCAACATGGGGAACATACGCCAAAAGGGAAGAAAACTGTCTGGCATACTCAACAACCTTCAAATTCACTTGCTTCAAGTTGTCGAACTCCCTCTCTCGGTTATTGAAGTACGAATGGGGTATACTCCTGTAGAAACGCGGAACAGAAGCTATCCCAAGAAACTAGAACTCCGGTCTCTCTCATTACTCTGGAAGTACCCTTCCACCAACGTTGAGCATGCTCCCTCAACTGCAAAACGGCCAAATTCAATCTCCGTTCTGCGGTGTACTCCAAAGTATCGAACAAGTCCTCCATAAGCTCCAACCAGCCTTCCGTCGAAAGACCACCCTCAGCGCCAGTGAACGTAGGGGGATTCGTTCTCTGAAATCGGGCCAAGATTAACTCCATCTCACCTATCTCTTGCGTCACATCCTCTACCTCTGCCTGTCTATCTCTATGACACAAAGGTACCTCCCGTTGAACATCCTCGTCGCTCTCCGAGGCCCTAGACTCCTCAGCGATACGTCTAGCAGTCATACCTCTACCTCTCCTCGGTGGCATCTAATCAAATCTCAAGGTAAGACTAACAGCAGGTAATCACAGAGACAGATACCATATCACACAAATCACAGAGTCAAGCAAGAAATCAAATCAAAACTCCGTGCCTAGACTCGAGTGTGATCAAAAGAAAATGATCTTATCCCAATTTAATCTTTGATACAAAAATGTCAGGGCCCTAGACTCCTCAGCGATACGTCTAGCAGTCATACCTCTACCTCTCCTCGGTGGCATCTAATCAAATCTCAAGGTAAGACTAACAGCAGGTAATCACAGAGACAGATACCATATCACACAAATCACAGAGTCAAGCAAGAAATCAAATCAAAACTCCGTGCCTAGACTCGAGTGTGATCAAAAGAAAATGATCTTATCCCAATTTAATCTTTGATACAAAAATGTCAGGCCCCGTGTTAATCGACAATGATTAAAGCACAATTAAGCACATAATCGCGGAAGCATAAAAACAGGGCTTAAAGATTTTTCAAATGTTTGGGCCTGAATAATAAAACATTCATTCAAAATAGTAAATACTCAAAATAGGATTTAACTCAAAATCCAATCACAGACAGGCAATCAAATAAATCTCAATACATATCCCTAACATACATAGGAACTCAGGGCATCCCCTAGTTCGATGCATAATACAAATATACTGGGACTCAGTCAAACAGGGATCTACTATCTGAAGCTCCACTCTGCCCAACTAGATTACCTGCAACTCCTGCAATGGGCAACGCAGATCCAAAACACAAAAGCAGGAAAATAAATACGAGGTCAAACCTCAGTACGAAGAGCACTAAGACAACAGCAACTCATAAACATGCAGTATATCAAAACATGAATGCATGAGGGTTGTCAAGGAATAGGTCATCTAGGCCAATGAGTCAGCTGGCAAATCGAATGCGAGCCTCTATACCACCCACCGCCAATCAGCCGGTGCAAATCATCGGTCCGTGATCTTCAGGGATGGCCACTCAATTACCCATCAAAGCTCGGTGGTATTCAGACACGACGACTCAGTCAGTCACCACTCCGATGATAGCGTTGGACCTTTCAGGCACGACACATCTGTCAGCCGATCACAACGTGGCTCATTCTCGGGTTTTCAATCAATCAATAGGCTCAATATGTTTGCATGTATGGAAAGAAATTCAAATCTGATTTCAACATGCATAATTCACGTAAACAGAACACATAAATTTAGGTATGAGCCACATCTGTTGACGTAAAGCACAATACTCACAAAACGGATTCCACAGAGCATCATTCATGTTTCAAAACACTACATGCTTATGCCAAAGCTGTAATCAGAAGCTCAATTCGTACCTCAAATCTCATTTTCTACCTCAACAGATCTCACCAGGACACGGCAACTCAGCCTTCTCCAATCGGCTCCTTCGCTGGTCTCGGCAAACACAGCAGGAACTGCCTGGGAAATCAAATCTGTCAAGACATCTCCTAAATTAGCTCAAATCTGAACTTCTACACCTTACTGCCTACGGTCAGAACTCATACCTGGTTCTACCTATCAACGCAGGTTCTAACAACTAGAACTAATCTCAAACAGTAAGGAACACTTACCCAGAAGCTCAAACCTGCAAGGGGAAAAACATCGACTGGAATGGCGATGTTACTCAAACTGCAACTACTTCGCCCCTCTTCATCTCGTCGATTCACAGCCCCACACTGGTATCAATCGAAAGAGCTACTCAAGATGAACCCAGCGCCACCGATCTTGCTCCAAACAACGACGGCAATCGACGACAATCTACCGAAGAAGGATTCGGGTGAACAGTAACTATTGAGGGTTTCGAAGAAGATGATAAGAAATGTCGGGGTTGAAAATACGCTAAGTGTTGGGCAGCACTTACATTTAAATCCTCGAGTCAAAATCTAAAATGCAAGTCAACGCCGACATACTCAAATCCATCAGATCCTAACGCAACAGATCTTGGCGATAAGATGAAAATCCTCGAATATGGTTCCAGCGCTACTCACAAATCTGCTTCACTAGCTCTAGCGCGCGCAATTACGAAATGACATCGCATCAGAGGTCCCCACTTAAAACGAGGTCGCATTGCCTCACAGCTGATACAGATCTTAGCACTCACTGCTGCTCAAGCTCAACCAGGTCTGAATAGCGCTCAAAACAACGATCAACTCAGCAACGTTGACCAACACGTGGCACCTTCTACGCCAACTCTCACATCTGCGTTCGCTCGCTACACAGCACCGTTGACCCACGTTGACATCTGTTCATGCCCCTGAACAGATTTCACCCACTAGCGAGACATCTAAAATAACTAAACGACGTCGCATTACTTCTCGCGCCATACCCGACTACTCAGATGTCACCCGCTAACACCTCAACTGAGTATTCACATCTGAATACTTACTGGAATCAGATCTCTATCGAAGGACTCAACGAATAAACTCCAAATTCAACACAGATTTCTCCCGATAGCGCCTAGCGACTCAAATTTGACCAACTCTAAACAAAAACTGAAATTCAAAAATCCTTAACTCCCGTGACTAATCCCAAAACAAATCTGATTACCCGATTAATCACAAATTTTTGAATCTCAATCCTCACAGACTTAGCTTACCTTTTCTTCCAAATATTATTACACCCTTCATGGTGCTAGTTTCAGAAAAACATGATTACCTACTTTGAAATTCAGCTCACGACGATGGCTATTAGCATAGCTCTTTTGTATACTCTGTTCCGTTCTCATACGATCACGTATTCCTTTGATGGCTTCTGTAGTTTGTTCTACAATATCAGGTCCTATCTCAGTCCTTTCACCTACATCATCCCAATGTATCGATGATCTACCCTTCCTTCCATAAAGAGCTTCGTATGGAGCCATTTCTATTGAAGCCTGGTAACTGTTATTGTACGTGTCTCCACTAAGGGTAATTTAACATCCCAACTTTCTGCAAAATCAAGAGTACACGCACGAAGTAAATCCTCCAATGTTTGAATTACTCTATGCGATTGTCCATCAGTTTGCGGATGGAATGCGGTACTAAAGATTAACTTGGTTCCCATGGCTCTATGCAAGCTCTTCCAGAACATAGAAGTAAATCTAGGATCTCGATCTGACACTATAGAACTTGGAATTTCATGGAGTCTTACTATTTCTCTTACAAACAGCTCATCATACTTATTTAGATCACACGTTATTTTCACTAGTAAGAAGTGAGCTGACTTGGTTAATCTATCGACTATAACCCCAATAGAATTGAATCCATGGAGTGCTATTGGTAAACCCACTACAAAATCCATCGCAATGTTATCCCATTTCCATACTGGTATAGGGAGAGGTTTTAACATCCCTAATGGTCTTTGATGCGCTGCTTTTACTTGTTGTCATGTTAAACGAAATTGGAGATATCACGTTTCATTCCCGGCCACCAAAACAACTGTTTCAATCTTTATACATTTTGGTACCTCCTAGGTGAGAAATAAGGAGTGCTATGGGCTTCATTCATAATCTCAGCATGCAAGTTATCAGCTCGCGGTAACCATAATCTGTCTTGGTATTTCACGATGCCTTCTACTGTTGTATAAAGATTTCCACCCCTCTCTTCATCTTGCTGCTTCCATCTAAATAGTTGATCATCCCTCACTTGACCTTCTCTAATATGATCTTTTAGCGAGATTGGGTGGTAAGCACAGCCAACCTTGCAGCACATTCCTGCGTAATCACTTCCAGCTCGAACTCTCAATCTCTGAAACGAACCATACTCTTGAAAAACTGTCAGGCCCCGTGCTAATCAGCAAGGATTACAGCACAATTAATCACATAATCGCGGAAGCATAAAACAGGGCTTAAAAATTTTCGAAATATTTTGGGCCTGAACTTCAACAATCGTTCAAAAAACTTCAACAATCGTTCAAAATATCAATAATCAAAATACGAGTTAAATCGAAAACTCATACACAACAGGTAACACAAATATCAAATCAACAACAGATCCCCAAACACATAGAAACATAGGGCATCCCTGCTTCGATACATATACAATATCATAACTGGGACTCAGGGAAAAGGGGATCGACCAGCTGGCACGCCACTCTGTCCAGCTTGGTTACCTGAAGATCCTGCAAATGGGCAACACAGACCCAAAACACAAAAGCAGGAAAAGAAAATACGAGGTCAAACCTCAGTACGAAGAGCCATATAAAAACAGCAAATCATGCAACATGCTATAAATCAAGTTATGAAATGCATGAGGCTGTCAAAGAACAGGATATCTAGACCAACGTGTCAACTGACAAATCATCTCAAGCGTGCCTCTATACCACGCATGATGTATCAACCGAGGGAAATCATCAGTCCGTGATCATCGAGGGCCGTGAGCCTATATCACAGCTCGGTGGTATTCTGCACCACTCCGATGATAGCGTTGTACCTTTCAGGCACGACACATCTGTCTGCCGGTCACAACGTGGCTCTATCTCAGGTCATCAACAAATCAAAAGGCTCAATATGTATGCATGAATGCCATTCAATAATCAATTATAAATGCATACAATATCAATACGTGAAACAGAACATCAATAAACCATACAAGGTAAAATCTGCTCACGTAAACACAGCCATCAACTCACGCAGATTCCATAACCAGAAATATACACATGTTCATGCTCAAAGCTGATTACAGCTGCTCAATTCGTACCTCACAGCTTCAATCTACCTCAAAAGATTTCTCAAAGGCACGGCCGAACTCATCCTAATCAAACCAGATTCCTCCTGGCTAGTATAAATCAAAAGAGAAACTCAAATGAAACCCAGTGCCACCAATCTCGTTCCAAACGGCGGCGGGAAACGACGGAAAATCAGATTCTGGTACTGATCGAATCTCTCTCTAAGGCAAAAGTATCACACCTGAATCTAACATTTACTCTTGCTACTGCCTCAGTTGATACAATTCAGACGTTACGCTTCTAACATGTTATCAAATGACGCCGCATCAGAGTCCCCTCTAACTAACTCAAACGACATCACGCTATCTCACAGCTGATCCTTCACGCTCACATCTGCCAGCGTTCACCCACAGCTGAAACACATCTCTTGTAATAGCAACAGCTGATTTGCGCTACAACACCAGCAGTCAACTCAGCTGGGTTGACCAACACGTGACTTCTGATCACATCCGCGCGCTAAAAGATCTCAGCCACCACAACTGCTTCGCTCGCTACAGTACCGTTGACCCGCGTTGACGTCTAAAATGCGATATTGACCAGATTTCTCCCACTAGCGAGACATCTGAATTCCTGCGAAACGACGACGCATCACTCCCACGCCACCAACGACTAATCAGACCTCACCCGCTAGTGCTACAACTGCATGCTCACGTCTGAACACTACTGGAATAAGATTTCTATCTCAAATTCATCAATTCGACTCCACATTCACACAGATTTCACCCTAAAGAGCAGCGACTCAAAACTAAACAATTCCCAGAGAAATCTGATAACCTCAAACCAGACTTCACCAAAAATCCTAAAGTCTGAAATTCGAAATTACAAATTCTCGTGACTAATCCTTCAACAAATCTGATTAATCACTATTCTAAAATCTGATTCCTCACATTCTCCCCACCTTAAGAGATTTCGTCCTCGAAATCAAAGGCAAACAAAGGGAAAATCAATCAAAATACTCAAACCAATCACAACAACAATCCAAACTCGAAGCAAAATTAGAAATTACCTAGAATTCGACTGCTGTCACAGCTCAAATAGATGAGGCCATTCTTGTCTCATCTTCTCTTCCACTTCCCAGGTAGCTTCTTCTCGGCGATGTTTACTCCATTGGACCATCACCAACGAAATCACTTTATTCCTTAACTGCTTCTCCTTCCTATCCAGAATCTGCACTGGATATTCCACATAGTTCAAGGCAGAATCCAGCTGAACTTCGTCAGTTCTCAAAACATGGGACGGATCTGACTCATACTTTCTCAATATTGACACATGAAAAACATCATGTATCGCTGCTAACTCATCAGGAAGCTTCAATCTATAAGTCAATTGTACAATTCGCTCAACAATCTCAAAGGGACCAACGAATCTCGGAGCTAATTTGCCTTTAAATCTGAATCTCATAACACTCTTGAAAGGATAAATCTTGAGGAACACACGATCGCCAACCTCAAATTCTAAAGGTCTGCATCTCCTGTTAGCATAGCTAGCATATCTATCTTGTGCAGCCTTCATCCTACTTCGAATCAAATCAATCTGATGTTTCATGTGCTGCACAAATTCAGGGGTAGAGAGCTGTTTCTCACCAACTTCTTCCCAACAGATCGGAGATCTGCACTTGCGACCATACAAAGCTTCAAACGGAGCCATCCCGATAGTTACTTGGTAGCTGTTGTTATACGAAAACTCGACTAAGGACAAGGAATCCTTCCAGCCACCACTAAAATTGTGAGGAATCAGACTTTGAGTTTGTGATTAATCGAATTTATTTGGGATTTATCGCATGAATTTTGAAGGTTTTGCGCATGAAATCTGATTCCCCATTGTAATTTAGACGTTGCGCTATTGTTAGACACCAGTCGTAGCGAATTTAGGAAGTCAACGCGAGTCAACGTTACTGTAGCTCTCGTCTGGTAGATTTTCAATTAGTAGAGATGACGTAGGCGTGACGTGTTGTTATCTGCTGGCAGTAGTGGCGTTTGAAGATGGTTGCTAGCAGCAGGCGCGCTTATGCGAGAATCATAGAGAGAACGACACGTGTTGGTCAAAATTTTTGAGTGTTGACTACTGGTTTCAGCAGTTGCGTTAGAATGAGAGACCAGTCGATGGTTTGAGGAACCAGTCTCGAGAGATTTGTTGTGAGGAATGCGTTGCGACTGGGTGACCAGCTGATGGCAGCAATGCTTACGTAATCAATACGATGTCGTTTGGATTAGTTGACGCGTCGTCGTTTTGTCTTGTTTTGCGTAACCAGTCGACTGATGGGTTTTTGTAGAGATCTGTTACCAGCTTTTGGTTGCTTCACAAGAGATATCTGTTGTCAGCTGGTGAAGCTTGCGACGTCATTTGAGTTAGTTGGAAGGGTGTCGTTTTGTTGTTCTTTTGAGAATTCAACGACTGGTTGTTGCGACTGGTTTTGTTGAGAGCAAAGATGGTTACTGTTATAAGATTTCTACTGTAGCATTTCTCAACGACTGAATTAGAGGAGCAGCAACTGGGGGATTTAGAGATATATATAGAAGTGTTGATCGACACTTAGAATTATTTCGAACCTGATATTTCTTATCTCCTTTCCCAAACCCTCGATTAGCTACTGTTCACCGTGACTTATATTTCCGTTGATTGCCGCCGTTCTCTGCCGATGATTTGAGTGATTTTGGTGGCGCTGGATTCGTTGTGAGTTGCTCTTTCGATTGCTACACATTTGAATCCCTGAATTAGCGTTGGAGTGGAAGTGTGTAGCTACTGGTGTTCGAAGCCTTTTTGAGAAGTCTGTTTCGTGTGTTCTCCTGCTGGTTTAAGCTTTGGGGTGAGCATTTCTCGTCGAATTGAGCTTTGTTTAGTAGCTAATACCTGCGTAGAATTGTTTAGAACTTGAGTATAGTTCTGGATGTAGGTATTAGAGTGTTCAGGTTCTGATTTATGCTTGAGTTAAGCTGATTTTTTGAGGCTTTGAAACAGATTCCAGCTTCCAGGAAGTCCTGTCGTGCATTTGAGGAATCTGTGAGGTAGAATTTTGAGGATTGAGGTACGAATTGAGCAGATTTAACAGCTTAGAGCATGAACATGACTATGATTGATGTTGTGAACTTGCTGATGTGATTATATGATTTTACGTGTTACAGTTTGTTGAATTGATTGAATTGTACATTCTGTTTCACGTATGAATTATTGTATGCATCGTGCATTGATGATTGATTGGCATACATGCATACATATTGAGCCTGACAGATTGATTGATGACTCGATATTAGAGCCACGTTGTGACTGGCCGACTGAGTTGTCGTGCTCGAAAAGTCCAACGCTATCATCGGAGTGGTGACGACCGGATTCGAGTGTTTACCACCGAGCTGTGATGGGTTGACGGACCCTGAAGATCACGGACCGATGATTTCCACCGGCTGACTTGCTGTGCGTGTTATAGAGGCTCAAGAGATTTGATTTGCCAGTTGATACACTGGTCTAGCTAACCGATCTTTGATAGCCCTCATGCATTTCATAGCATTGATTATAGCATGTTACATGATTAGCTGTTTGATTAGCTCTTCGTACTGAGGCTTGACCTCGTATATGTTTTCCTGCTTTTGTGTTATTTTGGTCTGCGTTACCCATTTGCAGGATCTTCAGGTAACCAAGCTGGACAGATTGGAAGTTCAGCTGGTCGATCCCCGTTCCCTTGAGTCCCAGTTATATATTTATGTATTGAACCGGGGGATGCCCCGTGTTACTACGTATTGGGGATCTGTATTCGATTTGAGATTTATTGTTGTTACCTTATTGGTATGAGTCTGAGTCAACTCATATTTTGATTATGGATATTTTGAATGTATGATTTTAAGTTCAGGCCTAAAGTATTTCGAATATTTTTAAGCCCAATTTTTGCGCTTCCGTGATTATGTGCTTAATTGTGCTATTATCTTGAGTAATTAGCATGGGGCCTGACAGAAATCCATCACAATTGCACGCAGCATATCTCTAAAGTCTGAATGGTCCGCTCAGACTGACCATCTGTCTATGGGTGATAGGCTATGCTCATAGCCAAGAATAGCTCCATGTCGCCTATCTGTCTCATCACATCCTCAACCCCCACCTGTCTCTCACGACGACGCAAAGGCTCTGTCTTTTGGATGCCCTCATCACTATCCGAGGCCCTAGACTCCTCAACGGAACGTCTAGTAGTCCTACCTCTACCTCTCCTCTGCGGCATCTAAACAAATCTCAGGGTAAGATCTCACAGCAGATATATCAAAGAGACAGATAAAAGAATCACATAAGTCATAGAGTCAATCAAAAATCAATTCAAACTCTGTGCCTAGACTCGAGTGTGATCAAAGGAAAGCGAGCTTATCTCAGTTTAAGCTCTGATAAAATTTTTTTTATTATTTTTATGTTTTTAAATAAAGTGTGGAATAAACATTCATAAAAAGAAAACATGGTTCGTCCACTTTCATCAACATTATTTTAAAACATAATAAACATCTCGAAACGTTAAATCATTCATTTTGTCTTAAAACCAGAGTAAATAAAATGCGGAATCTGAACATGTCTCATCAATCAAATCATAAGAAGTGGTCACGGGGTAGCAGCTACAGCGGGCGCTCAAAGGTCCTCACCACCAGTCGGGATAAAATCAACAGGATCATCACCTGCACCATTTAAACTAGTGAGCCTAAAGACACAGCATTCTCTATCTGAGTATGTATAATATAAAACCACATGCAAGCACATAACATATCGTAAAATAACCTTACAAACATGCATGCATGGATGATCGTAAAATATGGTTCATAAATCAGTCATAACATTACATAATCATATATCATAACATAATAAGGTATGACATAGCCTAACATAAAATGTGTGAGTCGTATCCAAGAAGTGTGGGCCATTACATTAACGACTGATCAATCATAAAACCAACGTACGTGGCGGCCGGTTTCACCCGACCTTAATCATCATCACATTAACAGAGGTTCACTGGGCCCGGTATCCCAGATCCGCTCATCGTCTATCATTATACATTAACAGAGGTTCACCGGGCCCGGCATCTCGGATCGGCTCATCGTCCATTTGCCACAAATCACTTCAATCCTTCAAAATTTTTTTCTGTTCTTACATGCCTTTAACTTTTTGTAAAACTTTCATGATGCATGCATTTCATAAAAACATGCAATTTAAAAGGCTTAGCACATCAAGATATATTTTAATTTATTTCATTAAACAAATGATAGTCATATACATAAAATACTATATATAATTAAATATATATTTATGGGCTTCTACATTTTATCCTTCGGTCAAGGACTGGCTCAGGTGCCTGGCCCACTAATTCTGAGCCCCAAAGCCTAGATTTAACCTTAAAATTAAACTTAACCCTAAACATGACTTGACCCATTAAACTTTATAATTAAACTTTAAAATTTATAAAATCCTCGGTCATTCACTTTAGAATCACATTAAAATTTGACAAAATAAAAGTCCCATTGACCAAATATTCCATAAATCAAATAAATTATAAAAATACTGGAAACATCTTAGAATATTCTTAATACATCAAATAAAGTCATCCACAAACTTTGGCAGCCCCTAAGACTCGAAATCTCAATTTTCACAAAAATGACCCGACGAGGCTCACTTCGAGCGACAAAACGGCAAAAATCATTAAAAGTCCAATTCTTAGCCGAATCACTCCATGTTTCAACCCACATCACCCTAAATCAATATAATAATCAATGAAACAAACGAAACTTAAAAAACATTCAATACATGACTAAAACGATGCTCGTAATAACACTGCTCGCGTGCAGACTGCAACCAGGACACGTGCTAGCCATAAAACTCATAACTAATTCGTTCCTCGACCAAATCGCTCCTAGTTGGACACGCGTGCCCTAACTCAATGATATATCTCCTGCAATCAACCTTGACCACATAGACCGCATATAGAGACATACCCGACCCCAACAACTCTACTGTCGTGCACGGGCGACAAGCCAGGACCCGTGATGATCATAAAATTCGTAACTAATTCATTTATTGACCAAATCGATCTGCGTTTTGACCCACATGATCCTAACTCAATGGAATAATACCAGTACCACCCTTGGACCGAACCACATGTTAGAGTAGGTGCCCAACTAGCCAACTTGTGGCGTGTGGGTTCTTGTTGACTCTTTGTAAAACGATCTTTATTTATGAAATTCGCATTCTTTATGGCATTATTTATCATCATTATTATGATTACAATTGTTGGATAAAGACCTTGAATGCACTATAGTGTATGTTAGATGTGATAGTGGATATGATGGCTATCATGAAACACATCTAATAGTCACTGTGTATTCTGAACCTGTTCCTAGTCAATTGGGCCGTCAAAAGAGGATAAGGGCCGGCCGAGCTTCAGACTAGCATCTGCAATGAGAAGTACCACATTTCATTGGTAGGGAACATTGTGATGTTCTAAGCATGCAGATGGATAGTGACCTGCTGATCTATCGAACTACCCTCGTTCGGACTTTAGAAGTGGTTACCATTTGTCGAGTGGATTAAGTCCGAGGTCTTGGTTGTACAGATTAGTCCTTATTACTCGAAACGTCATTGAGACTCTACAAGATAGGTTCCTCACTTTTACCCGTTTACCGACTCAGTTGGGGTCATCAGGTTGCGGGGTTGGGTGAGGTCCCGATGCATGTAGGAGTCGATGCTTCGTTGTCGAGGATTCTCCAATCGCCCTTGTGCGTGGATAGCCTATGCTATATGAGGAGATAATAGTGTGATAAATATCTGGCCAGAGTACTAGATGTGTTTCGGGTAAATGGGTTTACCTAGTAACACATGCGATGTCACTATTTGATCTCCAAGATGTATGCATGGTTATTGGATCTCCAGCGACTCTCGATTTACCAACGGTCGTTGATCTGATCGGGATATTTGAGTCGAAAGGACCGTACTGTACGCTAACCATGATCGACTGGTTCTTGCAGGCACTATCAGTGATACCTATGGGATCATGGGGCGATGTTGCTAGATGCTTTACCATGATCCGATGGGTTTTCCAAAAATGTGGTTTCGGAGTCACAAATGTTGTGAGCCCACGGCTAGCTGTATCCCTGAACCATTGAGGGTCACACAAGTACTGGTTTCTCAATTCCCGTACGGAAATTAAGCTCAATTTGTTGAGTATAGTAGGAGGAAGGATGAAAGTGTGACTTCCTAAAATTAAATAGGGTGAAAGTGCAATTTCCTTAAGCTTGGACTAGTTTGACTATCCTTAAAGCTTATAGGGGCTAACTGCTATTTTGGATTAGGTGGTCCGAAAAGTTATTTTAACATCACAATTCTTAGTTTTGTAAAATGCTTAGATCGGTCCGATCTGATCGTCGATCGTGATTATGATGGAACCACAGCGATGGACTTAAAACCAATGTACACCTGGGCCTGGGCCCGACCCAAGCCCATTAACTTGGTTTAACCCCATGAAAAATCTCTAAAAAGGGGCCCTGGGGTATTCATTTGAGACACACCATAAGCTGCTCAGCAAATATTTTCTCCCTTCCTCTCCTCCTCTCGACGCCGCCGCCCGCTGTCGCTGTCGCCGCCCGCTGTCGCTGTCGCCGCCCGCTGTCGCTGTCGCCGCCCGCTGCCGCCGTCGGAAGTTATTCCGACCATTCCGGCAAGGAGATTCCGTCCGTGAAACTTTCGTCGGTTTTCTAGTGCAAACCGGCGAAGGAATTGAGATTCCGGTCGTGGACCGGATTAGGAGGACGTAGCTGTTCAACCGTTGAAGTGCCAATTTACTCGTGGAATTGGTCGGAGCCAGGAGCCTAGACGCCAGCAAGGTATATTCTAAACATTCTATGAATATTTTTAATTAATTATATAGGTGTATTGACCGTTCGCGGGCTCCAAATTTTTAATTCTTCCGTTGTACCACGGGTGCGGGATCCGGATCCGCCGTTGCGCCAACAGTGGTATCAGAGCCTTGGCTCGGATCTGTCAATACACCGAATTCTGCCTGAATTGCATCAAAACTCGGTTTTTCAAAAAAATAAAATAAAATCCGGCCGCATGCCGCCGCCACCACCGCAAGCCGTCGTGCGGTCCTTTTACTCCCGTTTGTTGAGGTCCTTTTACTCCCTCATCATGATTGTCTTTACGTCCCACCCCTTGGGAAGCGCTCTCATAACCTTCAGGGCGAGCTCCTTGTTACTATATTCTTTTCCAAGGCTGATGAGCTCGATCAACACTGATTTGAACCTTTCATCAAACTCAGTTCATAGTCTCCCTGGGCTTCATCTTCATCGACTCATACTTATGCTGGGCTACTGTAAGCTTGTTCTACTTGGTTTGCTCATTTCCCTCACAGATTTGGATCAAATTCTCCTATATTTATTTGGAAGTGCTGTAGGTCTTAATATTACTGAACACATTCTTGTCCCGTGTCTTGTACAGAATATCTTTTGCCACGTTGCCTAGATTTGCCTTCGTTTTGTCATCAGAAGTCCACTCCAATCTGGGCTTCTCAAACCATTTTGTTGCACCGACAGTAATGGATACAAATGTATTTTGCTTCATAATCTTTATTGGGCCATCAGTTATGACGAACCACATATTGTCATCTTGAGCTGTCAGATTGATCTTGCATTCAATCTTCCAATCATCGTACTCCTCCTTGGAAAACATAGGAATTTTATTTGTGAGAGATAGACATATTTAATTATTTCAAATAAAACTGTTAAGATTAAAATCTACTAAGTTTTGGTTATAACAAAATACAAGAAACCTAACAGACAGAACAGATTACAGCAGAACGAATTAGAGCGACACAGATCGGATTAGAGCATCACAGATCGGCTCAGAGCAACACAGATCGGCTTAGAGCATCACATATCAGCTCAGAGCGACATATATCAGCTTAGAGCATCATAGATCAGATCAGAGTGACACATATTAGTTTAGAGCGTTACAGATCCGCTTAGAGAGTCGCAATCATCTCAGATCATGTCGATCAGCTCAGAATGTTTCCAATCAGCTAAGAGTAAGTCTATCAGATTAGAATGATGCATATCAGATCAGATTGGAGCTTTGTAGGTCAGATCAGATTGTTTCTTTGTAATCAGACCAGAGGAAAACAAGAGAAACAGATCAGATCAAAGCTTAAGTGAAGGCATCAGATTAGATCAGATTCAGACTAGAGCTTCGTAGAAAGAACAACTTGCAGTAGATTATGGAATCAGAACAGATCAGAGCAACTAGCTCATCGAACAGCTCAAACCTCACGAACAGCTTTCATATTAGAGCATAGGAGTGTTTAGATCAGAGCGTGAAGAGTTCAGTTGTCAGATCAGACCAGGAAAGGTTCAGCCCTGGATCAGATCATAAGAAGAGTGTTGGGATCGAATTCCCTCAATCGATGTGCAATGACTAGTTATTCGATCAATAACCAGTGCTAGAGGGTGTAACCAAATCGAATGACAAGACGCAGGATTCAGCCAGAAGTTGAAGCCGGGTTTGCAAATATCAAGATGGTTTCAGCTGATTGTTGAAACAGCCCGATATAAGGTGAGCGCTAAACATGCCAGTTCCAGCTAGAAGACTAGAACCAGCTCTTTTGGCCGAACGATCTGGTTAACTTAACTTGAGCTACAATAGCTCAGTGTTCTTGAATACTTTGTGCACCGAGATACAGATTGAGTAATGTTAATAAAACATGTGGAAATAACTCAAACTGCACTCTATCGTTCGAAGCCCAAATAAACAGTTTTATGCATAGTTGTAAATATGCAATGCGTATGTATGAATGCGGTAAAGCAGTAAAGTAATACACTGCGATTTGTTTCTGGAAGTTCGGAGGTCAATCTCCTACATCTCCCCTTCTTCCGTCACGGGAAGGATCCACTAGAATACTTTGATTAGAACGGACCCCGCTGCAACCCACTCCTATGACCAGCAGCCTCAAGAACTCCTAGCTTATACCACTGCACACCAGCCCGTAAGCTGTGTGACTAACTTCAATTTTTTTACGCCTCAGTGAGAAAGGCTACAAGGACTTGTTTAACGTCTCTGTCCAAAGACTACACATACTTATTTAACGTCTCAGTGTGAAATACAACTAGACTTGTTTAACGTCTCTGTCCAAAGACTACAATTGAGAGTATTTGAATCACATTCACTCTTTATCTATTTCGCTCAACTCTCGAATATGAGTGAATGTGTGTGTGTGAGATTTACAGTGTAATCTCTCAATGAATTAAATCTCACACACTTTAGGAAGTGCTCCTGGTTTGAGCTGGTTTTCTGCTATCTCCCCAGATCAAGTGTTGTGCGTCTTCAAGTGTTTTCTTTTCGGATTTGCACAATACACTATCACTGTTATGGCGCATATCTCCAATCTGTTTCATTTGCGCCTATTTATAAAGCCGCTGCTTGGATATATCCGTTGCACACCAAGATGTAGCCGTTCTGAAAAGTCTTCTGACGCATATGTACTTTGTGTCCTTTGGCATTTAATGCGTTGCATGATTTATTTTCTGCATTTAATTGTGCTTTATTTGCTGCATTTAATGCGTTGCAGGCTTTATTTAAGCTCGATTTCTTTTGATTACACGTGCGTCTAGGCACAGTGTTGTGTGTTTCATGTGCTTGATTATGTGATCTATTTGCTGCATTTAATTGTGCTGTATTTGTTCTGTTGTGACCTTACCCTCTTAGTGTTTCTTAGATGCCATCTAGACGTAGGGGTAGAGGTAGAGGGCAGATTTTGAAAGAGTCGGAAGGTCAGACCGAAGGTGATCAGCGTAGTTTTCCCCGCCGTGGTCGCGGTAGGCGAGCCACGGATAAGGTTGACGAGTTGGCTGCTCGTGTGAATGATATGGAACTCTTTATGGCGATGTTTCAGCGTATGAGCTGGACTGGTCGAAGATATCAAGCTGGAACAGTAAGGGGATGCCCAAACTGGTTCGGCAGTTTACTTCCAGAAGTGTAGGGAACATCAAGCTGGTTCATCAGCTGGATGTTGGAGCAGCACGAAGATCAAGCGCAGAGTATGAAGAGCAGTTCAAGCGCAGAATCAAGAGCAAAATTGAAGTGCATAATTGAAGCGCAGAATGCTCAAGTGCAGAACAGCTCAAGCGCAGATCAAGTGCAGTATACAAGAGCAGTGATTGAGTGCGAAGCCGTATACAAGATCAGTGATCAAGTGCACGCTTGATCAGTGAACACGGCAATAAGCAGTTCATCTAAGGGATTTCAGTCTTTGGGTAGACTGAATCAGAACTGCTTAACAGTTTGCTTGCGGATAATTTGGAGGAGGTGTCTGAATAGATCAAGAGGACAAGCAAGCAAAACTGGGGCTCGTGACGAGAAGAATAGAGCCCAGTTGGTAAAGGACAAACCAGCTTGAAGATAAGAGGACCAGCCGGGAGCAGACAAACCAGCTGGCCATATGATATCTATGAGAAGCTTGATCTCACAGATATATCAACCAGCTGGTTGGTGATCAGCCAGGAATGGAGTAAAGCTGTAGCCTCAAAACAGCTCGAAGAGCAGGAAAGAACAGAACGAGCTCAGCTGCAGACAAAAAGAGGCACAGATGCAGAAGTTGCTCCAGAAGATCAGCTTGAAGATGAGAACAAAGAAGCGGGTGACGAGAAGGAGAGGGCTCTGCAGGAGCCGATGAAGCAACCAGCTTGACAAAGAAACCAGCTGAAGGACCAGATCCAGACAAATCAATATGGTCAAACAAAGCAGTTTGAACAATCTTAAGAAGACCAAATTAACTGGTTCAAACTGATTTGTTTTGTCTTGTCCACATCAGGCACAAGCAAACAGAGCTCGAAGTGATCAAAGGCTGCAGAATCGCCGATGAACAGAGCTCAAGTCAAATAAAGGCTGCAACGCATTAAATACCAAAGGACACAAAGTACATATGCGTCAGAAGACTTTTCAGAACGGTTACATCTTTGTGTCCAACGGATATATCCAAGCAGAGGCTTTATAAAGAGGCGCAATGAAACAAATTGAGTAGATGTGCAAAATAGGGATAGTGTGTTGTGCAAATCCAAAAAGAAAACACTTGAAGACGCACAACACTTGATCTGGGGAGATAGCAGAATACCAGCTCGAACAAGGACCAAATCCCAGAGTGTGAGATTTAAATCATTGAGAGATTATGCTTACACTGTAAATCTCACACACATACATTCACTCATATTCGAGAGTTGAGAGAAATAGATAAAGAGTGAATGTGAATCAAATACTCTCCATTGTAGTCTTTGGACAGAGACGTTAAACAAGTCTAGTTGTCTTTCGCACTGAGACGTTAAAGAAGTGTGTGTAGTCTTTGGACAAAGACATTAAACAAGTCCTTGTAGCCTTTCTCACTGAGGCGTAAAAGAAGTGAAGTTAGTCACACAGTCTGTGGGGCTGGTGTGCAATGGTAGAAGCTAGGAGTTCTTGCGGCTGCTGGTCGTAGAGAGTGGGTTGCAACGAGGGTCGTTGTAATCAAAGTCTTCTAGTGGATCCTTCTCGTGGCGGAAGAAGGGGAGATGTAGGAGATTGAGCTCCGAACTTCCAGAAACAAATCAGCGTATCTTCTTTACTATTTTCAGTACTTGCATTCATATGCATCTCATATTTGCTTACGCGTTTATAACTGTTTAATTGGGCTTCGAACGATAGAGTGCAGTTTGAGTTATTTCCGCATGTTTTATTTACATTACTCAATCTGTATCTCGATGCATAAAGTATTCAAGAACACTGAGCTATTTCAGCTCAAGTTAAGTTAACCAGATCGTTCGGCCAAAGTGTCGAGCTGGTTCTAGTCTTTCGACTGGAATCAGCATGTTTAGCGCTCGCCTTGTATCGGGCTTGTTTTAACTCAAGCTGAAACCAGCCTGATCTTTGCGAACCCGGCTTCAACTTCTGGCTGAATCCTGCGTCTTTTCATTCGATCTGGTTACACCCTTTAGCACTGGTTATCGATCGAATAACTAGTCATTGCACTTTAACAGAGGGTCTCGTTTAAATCGATCCAACAACAAGCTTACTATATCTTTGCAGAAGTTTGAGTCGATGAAGATGAGATCGAGAAACAATGACTGAGTTCGACAAAAGATTCAGCTCAGTGGTCATAGGGCTGACCAGACTCAAAAAAAATATAACAATAGGGAGCTCGCCCTGAAGGCTATGAGAGCACTTCCCAAGTAGTGGGACGTAAAAACAATGGCCTTGAGAGAGTCAAAGGACCTCAACAAGCTGGAGCTCAAAGACCTGTTCGCGAATTTGAAAGCTTATGAGTTTGAGTTGGAGACTAGAGCTGAATCGGAGCCATCAACCTCTCAGTCAACCAAGGCTCTTGTTACTGCAGAAGAAAAACCACAAAAGACTACAGAACATATTAGCAATGATGCAATGTCCCTCTTCATTAAGAAGTTTGGGAAATTCATGAGAAGAACTCAAAATCCATATTTTTCAAATAAATCTCACAAAACTGAACAGACCATTCCTGACTTAATTGTTATGATTGTGGCAGGTCTGTTCATTTTATTTCGGACTGTACTAAACCGAAGAAAGATGAAAAGAAGTCATCGGATAAGAGGCACAACAGACCAGATAAGAAGACTCTCAGGAAAAGATGAGATTGGAAAGCCATGGTTGCTGAAGAGAGTAACAGCAAGCGGGCTGATTCGGACACTGATGAGAGTATTTCCAACAGCTCATCGAGCAGCGAGGAATAAGAAGTTCATTTTCTAATGGTAGATGACAATGATGAGGTATTTTATTTTTCTAATATTGAATTTATACATGAGGACTTAGTCTCAGCACTAAATGAGATGGTCCATGAGGACAAAAAGTTATCTCAGACATTCGAAGATATTAAAGGAGAAAAACAAGTGTCTGAAAGACAAGTCTGATGACCCAAGCTGTTCACAGCTTGATGACTCTGATAGTCCAAATACTGAGTTAAGTAAGCCAAATATGGAGAATGAATCTTTGAGAACCAAGTCTAATGAGCTCACATCTGAAAATGATAGATTAAATCAATTGATGAGCTCTTGGACAAAATCCTCTGTTTCACTAGGCAAGCTGCACGATGTCCTGAAGCCATTTAATGACAAAACTGGCTTAGGATTCAGAACAGGAGAAAGAAGCTCTGGTGATATTTGTACTCAATCAGATCTGGTTAATGACAGCTCAAAAAGTTGAGTTTTGTCAAAGCCAGTGTGATACA
Organism: Dorcoceras hygrometricum; assembly: GCA_001598015.1. Classification (NCBI taxonomy): domain Eukaryota; kingdom Viridiplantae; phylum Streptophyta; class Magnoliopsida; order Lamiales; family Gesneriaceae; genus Dorcoceras; species Dorcoceras hygrometricum. The sequence goes on from KQ991647.1 coordinate 59,469, forward strand.
TGATACGCTTGAATCGGTCTACATGATGACCAGAACACATCTAATCTGAACCAAAAGGGTAAGCAAGGTATTGGATATTCCCAACCTGAGAACTCTAAGTCGATCTGGTTTAAGAATAGGCTGGAAAAGGACAGGGTAAGATCTAGTCCACAGTCGCCTGATCTAAACCAGCTTAGGCAAGGTTTAAAGAAGGTGAGAAAGTAAACAAAATGTTCAGCTCAGACGCGATATGAATTGTCATAATGTAAAACCAAGATTCAAAAGATCACACACATATCTAGATGCACACAATCGTAGATATGTTAGAATTATCCAAGTGTGGGTACCAAATGGTCTAATTAAATCTGTACCCAAGTAAAACCAAAGGGTACCTAACTCTGTCTTGTTTGTGATTCTAGGTACAACAGATCTCAGGACTGAAGCAATCAACGTGGTATGTGGAAAGTGGATGTGACTGGTAACTTAACGCTGCTATCAGATTTGAAGACATGCAGTGGACCTAAGATCACCTTTGGTGCAATTCAAATTATAACACTATGTGTCTTGTTTGTGATTCTAGGTACAACAGATCTCAGGACTGAAGCAATCAACGTGGTATGTGGAAAGTGGATGTGACTGGTAACTTAACGCTGCTATCAGATTTGAAGACATGCAGTGGACCTAAGATCACCTTTGGTGCAATTCAAATTATAACACTATGGGTAACGGTAAGCTTACCCATGGGTAACTTCACTGTCAACAATATTCTTCTAGTTGAAAATTTGTGTTATAATTTAATTAGTATCAGTCAGCTGTGTGATAGTAACCACTATGTAATTTTCAAAAACACACATGCACAGTTCAGAATCCGGAAGGTCTGATCGTGTTAGAAGGATACAAATCGAGGAATACCTACAAAGTTGACTGGTCATGATCAGCCGCATTCTAAGAAAACCTGCCTAGTAGTTGACTCTTCTAAGAGATGGCTATGGCATTAGCGGATGATTCATCTGAATTTCAAACTACTGCAAATCTGATTACGTGTGAGTTAGTTAATGGTTTGCCCAAAATAAATTTTTCAAAATACAAGATTTGTTTGCTTGTCAGCTGGGGAATATTAAATCCACTTTTAAAAAGAGAGGTAGTAACAAAACCTCCAGAAGTCTGAAACTTTTACATATGGATCTTTTTGGTCCTATACCCGTGACCAGCTTAGGGGGAATGAAATACACCCTTGTAGTTGTTGACGATTTTTCAAATTTACTTGGGTGGTGTTTTAAAAATCAAAAGATAGAATAGCTGATAAAACTTTTAAAACGTTTGAAAAATGATAAATCTTGCAGTGTCAACCGGATCAGAAGTGATAGAGAAACTGAATTTTTAAATTATAGACTATCCTTTTAGCTGGATAACATTGGAATCAAGCATGAGCTTTCAGTAGCTAGAGCACCTCAATAGAACTGGTTGGCTGAGCATAGAAATCGAACTTTAAAAGAAGCTGCTACAACCATGATTTCTGATTCAGGAATTTCTAAACATTTTTGGGCCGAAACAGTTAACAAAGCTTGCTACACTCAAAATTATATTGATGGTTAATAAGCATCATGATGTAACCCCATGGTAAGAAACCTGATATTTCTTTTTTCAGGGTGTTTGGATGCAGATTTTTCATTCACAACAATGGCAAAAATCATCTAACAGCTTTCGACGTGAAATCTGATGCAGGAATCTTTATAGGATATTCAGCTGCGAATAGTGCTTATTGCATCATCAACAACAGGATGTTGACTGTAGCAGAATCAGCTCACGTAGTGTTCGATGAGACCAGTTTTAGATCTACCTCAGCTGCGAGCTTGAACGATTTGTGCACTCGCCTGTAATCAACTAACCTAGATGAATCAAGTGATGAGGCACATATCATAATCCAAGCTGATGATCAGCATGCACTGGACACACAAATTACCAGCATCGATATTCTAAATGTTGCGCAAGCTGATATCCCAGGTAACACTGAAGTCATTGATTTGACTAACGTTGACCTAGTGCAGGACCAGAAAGCAACATGTGTGCCAGCTGTCAAGGCCGCTTCACACGACGCGTAAGCTAATCGTGTGCAAGCTGATGCAGATCTCATGCAAGCTGATCGTGTGCAAGCTGATGAAGATCACGTGCAAGCTGATGCAGATCTCACACAATCTGATCTCGTGCAAGTTGATACAGATCGCACGCAAGATGATGAACCATACCGATCAGGCGTTATCGCCCACGCTGAACCAGTTCAGATCACAGGCATCAGCACACAACACGAAGAAAATCCCTTTGAACCTAATCTTTGATGGCATATAAATCACCCACCTGAGCAGGTCATAGGTAACTTTACTTCACCAGTTCGCACACGTGGCCAGCTTATGCGTGGGATTTTGATTTAGAATTCATCTATCATATAGAGCCTAAGCTGATTGACGAGGCCTTAGTAGACCCGATCTGGGTAGAAGCGATGCAGGAAGACCTAAATCAATTTGAAAAAATAACATTTGGCAATTATATCCTAGGCCATCTAATCACTCTTTAATTGGAACGAAATGGGTCTTTAGGATTAAATTAAATGAAGATGGAATTGTTGTTAAAAACAAATCTAGGTTGGTAGCACAAGGCTTTAGACAATTATAAGGAATAGACTTTGACGAAACCTTGCACCAGTAGCTAGATTAAAAGTGGATAAAATTTTCTTTTGGCCTGATTTAAAACATCTTTAAAATACACGTACACTCAATATACAGTCTTAGCATGAAACCAAATAATAAAACAGCAACACAATTCCCACACAGTACAAGTATATAATCGTTGTAACAATAACATAGAACTTTAAAATACAATTACTCAGGGCATCCTCTAGTAAATGACTCGATGGATTATATACATAACTAGGAATTCTACAACTCTTATGAGGCTCCACCAGCTGACGCATCACAAGGGCCAGCTGAAATACCTGAAATCCACATATACAACAGAAACGCCCCAAAGGGAAGGGGTCAAACCCCAATACGAAGAACAATGTAACCCAGCAATCGGATGCAGCATGCAATATATGATGTCGTGCAATGCATGAGCTGTAAAATTCATCAACATATACAACCGTAAGCCAAACAAACGATAAACAGCAACTGTGGCAACATCATCAGTATTCAGGAGCTACCACAATGGAAAGTAGATGTGACTCATCATCGACACACGAACGGGCTACCCGACTGGTCGCACGTAATACCAACTGTACAACAACCACCCGCCACCATCTATCCAGGCCACTGCAACTGAGGGTGGCGAGAGAGACTTGCCGCATCCTCAATGCACTCAATCGTGATTATGCAACCTAGCACCGTGTCACGAGAGTAGAACTCAAACAGAGCAATACATCACGGCTATCAAAGGATCCAATTGCCCAATATGCTATGCAAATGCATTTAAAACTATAACATGCTCAACATGAAGTGTATGGTTGCACTGCCAACAACTCATGCAACAGCCTACTATAAAATACATGTGAGGCAGCACAACAAAACAGAACAGCATACAGTACGCAAAACAACTTAGACATCATCACACAGTACACTATTCAGCAATTTAGCACGCACAAGTATATTCACATGCCCATCTCAAGGCTGTAAATACAAGCTTAGATTCGTACATGCCCAGTGCTTACCAAAATACCTCACAAAGCTCACTGTTGAATAGAGCACACACCAACTCAGAATAGAACAGGTCGTGCACACTCCTCCACTGCCACGACAGGAGCAACAAAAGTGCTAACAGACCGAGAAGATCAACAACAGACCTTAAAGCACTCAGCAACCTAAAATTTCCAACACAAACAGAAGACTAGTTCAACGCTCAACGAAAACCAGCTCGGAGCAGAACCTGAAACACATCGTGAGCTAACAAGCCCTAGGCTACAACATCCACCTCGGATCTACTCTACAGTTAACGAACTAGTCTTAATCAAAGCCAGGAAGGAGGAATACCACTTACAACTCCAAATACCATCACGGGTGAACAATGCGACTGGGAGAAGCAACGAACATCATGCACTCTACCACTTCGCGCTTCCTCCTCCGACCATCTTCGGCCTCATTAATGGTAGGGAAGTGGCGTGCTTGGAAAGGGTTTCCAATGGAACCTCTCCTGACCAAAACTGGTCGGCCAAACTCCGGTGATCAGAAGATAAGTGTAGCGAATGAACAGTAACTACAAGGGTTTCAGGAGAGGTATCTTCACGAACGCTCAAGAGGTGATAAGATATTTGTCGTCTAAAATGAGTATGTCTCGGTTCAGTGGTTCTATATATACTACTAAAATCCAGATCTGATATACAGTTCCTACATAACAGCTCAAACCTCCACTGATCCAGCTTAGGCATGCACGCACACCAAATCGCGCGTCATCACAGAACGCGCACCCAGATCTGATGGCATTCATAACAGCTCGCTCAATAGCCATCTCAGCTCAGAGCTAAAGATCAGATATCGCCTCATACACAGGAAATTCAGACCGCTACTGCCCAGATCATGAACCAACCAGATCACGCACACACAGGTCAGTTCTCACGTATACAGACTACATGCCCACAACAGATCACGAACTCATGGCAGCTTATGATCTCAGAGATTACGCTCTCCCAGCTCAGATCAGGTTGTGCACTCCAACCAGCTCAGAGCATTCAGCTCAGCTTATGGTCTCCAAGCTGACGCTAGCTTAGCATGCAGCTCGGGACGCTCCCAGTAACAGCTTGCTCACACCAACAGATCACGCTCACGATAAATAACACTCATAGCTCAGCTCACGCATGAAACAGCTCTAGCATGCAGCTCAGCTCACGGTGTAGACTCGCTCCATCCAGCTCAGAAGAGCTAGGCCAACTCCTACAACTGACCAATGGATCAGCTCACAACAAATCTGGCAATAACAGATCATAGTTACAGACCAGTTCACGCATTGGTCAGCTCATGCAAGATCAACAGCTCTCGCTAAGCCTGTTATTCGCCATCAACTTTCTCCTAAGTTGATCTAACCCATCAACGCAGGAAACGTCCCTAATCTTACTACTCAGCCCAGAAAGTTGTGAAATCTCCCAAGCTGAATCTAGCTTGCGCTCTGCTACTTAATCGATAACAGCTCAGAGTTGCTACACCACCAGCTTGCACCAAGATAGATCAGATCGCACTAGCATCACAGTCTATACTCTACACTACTCAGCTTGGAGGAACTCAGATCAACTCGCATCCTACCTGTCAGATTAGGATGCTCTATTCAGTTTACGACACCCAAAGCTGTTCACTTAGCTCTGAGATCACGGTGCATAAACCTGGAACAACTCGCGAAGCTCAGCACAACCCTTACCTATCAGCTGGCACCCGATCTGGTCCAAATCAGACATCTCGCTACAATACGTCGAACCAGCTAACCTCTAATCTGAACCTCTAATCCAGTACGTCCAGTGCACTAAAAACTAAGTCAAAACACTAGCAACTCAAATCATTTTACACACTTAAGATCAGCACGGACCCCTGAAACAGCTCACTCTAGTGCTAAACTACGCTGAAACCCGAAACAACTTACAACATCAGCTTAGCATGAAATATAATAATAGCTCGCGTCTGAGTTGATCCATCACTACAATTCACTCTCTAAGCTGGGTAATCTCGACTTATTAACCATTAATCTAAACGGATGAAGCATACTAATTACTTCGGTTAATCACAGTCCTCACAGAAGCCATTCTCATTTTTCTTACATACGCTACATTCAAAGACTTCAAAGTCTTTCAGATGGACGTGAAGAGTGTCTTTCAAAACGGCATCATAACTAAGGAAGTGTATGTAGCACAATGTTAGGATCGAAATACCAGGGGTGCCCGTGAGCTCTCACACAACTCACGTAGGCTCTCACACAGCCAAGACAGCAAACCCGTAAGTTACATGCATCTTAAAAGGTATTTATAAAATCAGCACGTAACCAGCAACCATATCGCGCCTAAGCTGGTCTCTTGATCTGGTCTGTTAAATCTTGTGATGCAATAGCTCATCTTCTTGAAAGGTTTTGAGCACCGATAAGTAGATAAGGTATGATAAAAATCATGCGGAAATAAACCTGAACTATCCTCTGTAAATTGAAATCTAAATAAACAGGTTTTAAACTCATGTATGCAGAATGTAAATGCAGTAAGCAGTAAAGAAAATACACTGCGATTTGTTTTTGGAAGTTCAGAGCTCAATCTCCTACATATCCCCTTCTTCCACACAGGAAGGATCCAATAGAAGGCTTTGATTACAACAGATTCTGCTGCAACCCACTCCTATGACCAGCAGCCGCAGGAACTCCTAGCAACCACCGTACACTAAGCTCGCAAGCTGTGTGTCTAACTAACCAACACTTCTTTAACGTCTCAGTGAGAAAGACTACAATGAATGTTTGTGTTTGTGATTCACTCAACTATTATGTTAAGCTCACTGCTCTCATATGTGAGTTAATACGTGTGTGAGAAATATGCAGTGTAAGTTCACTCTCTCGGCTGTTTTCTCACACTCTGGGAAGTGCTTCTGTGAAAGCTGTTCTCTCTGTTATTTTATCTTCGTCATTCACCCTATTACTGCTCATCGTCTTCTTCATATAAATATCCCTCTGCAGATTTTGTCCGTTGGACACATCTTTCCAGCCATTGATAAGTCTTATTAAAAGGTTCTGGAATGGTTGTACTTTGTGTCCTTTCACATTTAATGCTTCTGCAGGCTTTATTACTTTGAGCTCTGTCCACATTTAATGTTGCAGCCATTGCTGACTTTGAGTATGAGAATTGTGTACTTGATGTGGACATGACAAAGCAAATCAGTTTGAACAAATACAATGCAATCTCCACAATACTTGTGTTCAAACTGCTTTGTTCGTCTGAGCTGTTTTTTCCAAGCTGGTTTGTCCTTAACCAGCTTGGTTCCAATCTATTTTTCTCTGAGCTGGTTTGTCATTGATCTTGTGAGTACTAGAAATTGCTATATAGTGATTAATGAATTTATTAGATCGAAATGAGGGCTTAAATCGAAGAAGCGTGCCTTATTAATTATCGGGTATCCAGCCTAGGAGAATTGGACAAAGCTATTCATTGAAATCAGCTTTGGATCCAGGGAAATTTGAGTAGTTGAGCCCGAGCTGGATAGAAATGCCCCGTGCGAGTGAGCTTGTAGCACTGCATGGACCGGATCGGTTCGTGTTTGGTATATACCGGTTCAGGATTGTCCAGATCTGGAGTCAGTGCGACGTCGTTTTGGGTTACCAGTATATACACTGGTTGAGTGTAATCGGTGCATCGAGTGGGAGCAGTTGTGCATACCAGCTTTGGGGAAACATCGTGCTGGTATGTGCTCGAGATGGTATCAGCTTTGATATGAGCTGAAAGGTGCGTGGAAACTTACGCGAAACATGATCTGCTGGAGTAGTGTGATTTGTTGAGCCAGTGAGCTGGTCATCCTAGCGGGACTCCTGTGCAACGTCTTTTGGTGGTAGCGAGCTGGTATAGCATAGAGGAGTCAAATCTCGTGTAGTGCTCAGATCTGATTTGGTTGACTTTACTGTAGCAGATCATGGGCAGATCACGGGGATTAGTTTTATGGTTGACTTTGACCGTGTATACCCTTATATCATTCCCACACTTAGCCAATTTCAGACACGGTATTTCTTATCTTCTTTCCAAAGAGCCTTCGATACGTATACTATTCCCCAAACCCTCACTGTTCATTGTACTCGATTTCCTTCCATTTTCGTCAATTTACGCCAAGGTTGGTGGCACTGAGTGTTGGCGCAGTGGCGGATCCGGATCCCGTTCCCGGGGGCGCAACGGAAGTTTCAAAATTTTCCTCGGAAACGTTCAATACATAACAATCAATGCATAAAACATACATAGGATGTTTTAATGAAGGTTACCTTGCTGGCGTCTAGGCGCCTGGCTAGGTTACCTTGCTGGCGTCTAGGCGCCTGGCTCCGACCAGAATCACAGGGAAACTGGCACTACAAGGTAGGCGGCGGTAGATCTCCTAATCCGATCCATGAATGGAAACAGGACTCCATTGTCAGTCTGCACTAGAAGAGCTGACAAATTTGACACGAACGGAATCTCCACGACAAGGTGACCGGAACAAGTCCGATCACGGCAAGCGGCGGCGGCGCGGCGGCAAGGCCGAGAGTGGCGTGGAGGAGAGGGGTGGGCGGCGCTTGGAGGCTTTTTGTGTTGTGTAGTGTATCATACATCAACCCTAGGCCATGCATATGTAGACTAGTGATGGGCTAGGACCGGCCCAATGGGCCTGGGTCAGGCCCAGGTCCATATGAACATTCGGTTCATTTCCATCACCGTGTCTTCTTCATAACTCCGATCGAAGATCTGATCAGACCAATCTACACAGTTTCCAAAACTGAGTATTATGATGCAAAAACAATTTTTCAGACCACCTAGTCCAAAATTGCAGTTTAGCCCCTCAACTATGGGAAATCGCAATTTGATCCCTGTTGACTTTTAGGAAGTCGCATTCCCTAAATTCCTCCTCCTATGCTCAACACATTGAGCTCAGTTTCCGTGCGGGAATCGTGAAGCCAGTACTTGTGTGATCCTCAGTGGTTCAGGGATACAGCTAGCCGTGGGCTCACAACCATTGTGACTCCGAAATCACAATTTCGGACTTACCCATCGGATCATGGTAAAGCACCTAGCAACATCGCTCCATGATCCCCTAGGTATCACTGATAGTGCCTGCAAGAAACAGTTTGTCATGGTTAGCGTACAGTACGGTCCTTTCAACACATATATCCCGATCAGATCAACGATCATTGGTATATCGAGAGTCGCTAGAGATCCAATAGCTATGCATACATCTTGGAGATCAAATAGTGACATCGCGTGTGTTACTAGGTAAACCCATTTACCTAAAACACATCTAGTACTCTGGTCAGAGATTTATCACACTATTATCTCCTCAGATAACATAGGATATCCACGCATAAAGGCGAGCGGTGAATCCTCGACAACGAAGCATCGACTCCTACATGCATCGGGTCCTCACCCAATCCCGCCACCTAATGACCCCAACTGAGTCGATAAACGGGTCAAAGTGAGGCGCCTATCATGTAGAGTCTCAATGACGTTTCGAGTAGTGAGGAATAATCAGTACAACCAAGACCTCGGATTTTTCCACTCGACAAATGGTAACCACTTGGAAAGTCCGAACGAGGGTAGTTTGATAGTTCACCAGGTCACTATCCATCCGCATGCTCAGAAGATCACAATTTTCCTTACCAATGAAACATGGTACTTCACATCGCAGATGCTAGTCTCAAGCTCGAGCGGCCTTATCCTCATTTTGACTGCCCAATCGACTAGGAACGTGTTCAGAATACACAGTGACTATTAGATGTGTTTCATGATAGCCATCATATCTACAATCACATCTAACATACACTATGGTGAATTCTAGGTCTTTATCCAACACAATTGTTAACATTATAACATAATGAAAATAAAGAATGCCATATAAGAAATGCGAATTTCATAAATAAAGATCGTTGTACAAAGAGTCAATAAAACCCACACGCCACAAGTTGGCTAGTTGGGCATCTACTCTAACACTGAGTTCATCTCTTCAAGACCGTTATTTTGGTACCATTTTGGAGCCTTGGGTCGGTGTGTTGTGGGAGTGTGAAGTAGTTGCTGTTGGTGCAGCGGCGGATCCGGATCCCGCTCCCGGGGCACAGCGGAAGATTTTAAAAATTGGACCCGGGAATGGTCAATACACAATAATAACAGCAACTAAACATGCATAGGAGGTTTAGATTAGTACCTTGATGGCGTCTAGGCTCCTGGCTCCGACAAATTTCACGAGTAAATCGGCACTTCAACGTTAGGCGGTTGTCGTCTCCTAATCCGGTCCACGAGTGGATTCTCGATTCCTTCGTCGGTCTGCACTAGAAAATACGACGAAGATTTCACGGACGGAATCTCCTCATCGATTCAGAACAATTCCGACGGCGGCGGCGGCGCGTCGACGGTGGGCGGCGATGGCAAGGACGCGGCGGCGGCGTGAGGAGAGTGGGGAGAAGAGAGGAAGAAATCTAGGGTTATGGTGTTTTTTTCAATGCTAACCCTAAGGCCCTATATATAGATTTCTTCATGGGCTTGAACCGGCTTAATGGGCTTGGGTCGGGCCCAGGACCATATGAACATTCGTTTCAAGTCCATTGCAGTTGCTTCATCATAATCCCGATCGACGATCAGATCGGACCGATCTATACAGTTTACAAAACTGAGAATTATGATGCAAAAACAATTTTCCTGACCACCTAATCAAAAATAGCAGTTTCGCCCCTGTAAGTTTCAAGGATAGTCAAACTAGCTCAAACTTCAGGGAAATTGCATTTTTTACCCTGTTTAATTTTAGGAAGTCGCACTTCCATCCTTCCTCCTCCTATACTCAACAAATTGAGTTTAATTTCCGTGCGGGAATCGAGAAACAAATACTTGTGTGATCCTCAATGGTTCAGGGATACAGCTAGCCGTGGGCTCACAACAATTGTGACTCCGAAATCACAATTTCGGACTAACCCATCGGATCATGGTAAATCATCTAGAAACATCGCCCCATGATCCCCTAGGTATCACTGATAGTGCCTTCAAAAACAAGTTGGTCATGGTTAGCGTACAGTACGGTCCTTTCAACACAAATATCCCGATCAGATCAACGACCATTGGTAAATCAAGAGTCGGTGAATCAAATAGTGACATCGTGTGTGTTACTAGGCAAACCCATTTACCTAAAACACATCAAGTACTCTTGCCAGATATTTGTCACACTATTATCTCCTCAGATAGAATAGGATATCCACGCACAAGGGCGAGCGGTGAATCCTCGACAACGAAGCATCGACTCCTACATACATCGTGACCTCACCCAATCCCGCCACCTGATGACCCCAGCTGAGTCGGTAAATGGGTCAAAGTGAGGCACCTATCATGTAGAGTCTCAATGACGTTTCGAGTAATAAGGGCTAATCTATGCAACCAAGACCTCGGACTTAATCCACTCGACAAATGGTAACCACTTGGAAAGTCCGAACGAGGGTAGTTCGATAGATCACCACGTCACTATCCATATGCATGCTCAGAACATCACAATGTTCCCTACCAATGAAACGTGGTACTTCACATCGCAGATGCTAGTCTCAAGCTCAGGCGGCCTTATCCTCATTTTGACGGCCCAATCGACTAGGAACGAGTTTAGAATACACAGTGACCATTAAATATGTTTCATGATAGCCATCATATCCACTATTACATCTAACATATACTATGGTGCATTCTAGGTCTTTATCCAACGCAATTGTTAACATTATAAAATAATGAAGATAAAGAATGCCATAAAAGAATATGAATTTCATAAATAAAGATCGTTTTACAAAGAGTCAACAAGAACCCACACGCCACAAGTTGGCTAGTTGGGCACCTACTCTAACAATCTCCCACTTGCCCTAAAGCCAACTACTCATCAGACGCATAAATAAAGATCGTTTTACAAAGAGTCAACAAGAACCCACACGCCACAAGTTGGCTAGTTGGGCACCTACTCTAACAATCTCCCACTTGCCCTAAAGCCAACTACTCATCAGACGCAGTCCCATTGTTTCGTGATGTTTTTCAAACAACGGTCCTGGCAAGGGCTTCGTAAGTGGATCAGCAATGTTGTCTGCAAAGGCGACTCTCTTGACTGCTATGTCACCTCTAGCCACAATATCCCGGATTATGTGATATTTCCTCAGTATATGTTTGGATCTTTGGTGATGTTGGCGCAGCGGCGGATCCGGATCCCGTTTCCCGGGGCGCAGTGGAAGTTTAAAAATTTTGTACCGGGAATCGGTCAATACATAATAATTAAAACACTAAAGCATACATAGGATGTTTTAATGAAGGTTACCTTGCTGGCGTCTAGGCGCCTATATCCGACCAGATTCTCAGGGAATCTGGCACTTCAACTGTAGGCGGCGGTAGTTCTCCGAATCCGGTCCACGACTGGAAACATGAGTCCTTCGTCAGTCTGCACTAGAAGAGCTGACGAATTTGCCACGAACGGAATAACCTCGTCAAGGTGATCGGAACAAGTCCGATCACGGCAAACGACGACGGGCGGCGCGTGGGAAGGCGGCGGTCGAGAGGTGAGTAGGGAGGGAGGGTGGCGGCTAGGGTTGTTATGCAAGAGTAGTCTATTGTAGCCCTAGACCAACTCATATTTATAAAGGTGATGCATGGGCTTGAACCAACCCAATGGGCCTGGGGCGGGCCCAGGTCCATATGAACATTCGGTTCAACCGTGTCACCGTGGCTTCATCATAACTCCGATCGACAATCTGATCGGACCGATCAACACAGTTTCCAAAACTGATTGTTATGATGTGAAAACAATTTTTCAGACCACCTAGTCCAAAATTTCAGTTTAGCCCTCCAAGTTTCAAGGATAGTCAAACTAGCCCAAACTTTAGGGAAATTGCAATTTGACCCCTGTTGACTTTTAGGAAGTTGTACTCCCTAAACTCCGCCTCCTATGCTCAACACATTGAGCTCACTTTCCGTGCGGGAATCGTGAATCCAGTACTTGTGTGACCCTCAATGGTTAAGGGATACAGCTAGTCGTGGGCTCACAACCATTGCGACTCCGAAATCACGATTTCGGACTAACCCATCGGATCATGGTAAAGCGCCTAGCAACATCGCCCCATGATCCCCTAGGTATCACTGATAGTGCCTGCAAGAACCAGTCGGTCATGGTTAGCGTACAGTACGGTCCTTTCAACACACATATCCCGATCAGATCAACGACCATTGGTACATCGAGAGTCGCTAGAGATCTAATAACTATGCATACATCTCGGAGATCAAATAGTGACATCGCGTTTGTTACTAGGTAAACCCAATTACCTAAAACACATCTAGTACTCTGTCCAGAGATTTATTACACTAGTATCTCCTCAGATAGCATAGGATATCCACGCATAAAAGAGAGCGATGAATTCTCGACAACGAAGCATCGACTCCTACATGCATCGGGTCCTCACCCAATCCCGCCAACTAATGACCCCAACTGAGTCGGATTTATTACACTAGTATACTCCTCAGATAGCATAGGATATCCACGCATAAAAGAGAGCGATGAATTCTCGACAACGAAGCATCGACTCCTACATGCATCGGGTCCTCACCCAATCCCGCCAACTAATGACCCCAACTGAGTCGGTAAACGGGTCAAAGTGAGGCACCTATCATGTAGAGTCTCAATGACGTTTCGAGTAGTGAGGACTAATCAGTACAACCAAGACCTCAGACTTATCCACTCGATAAATGGTAACCACTTGGAAAGTCCGAACGAGGGTAGTTCGATAGATCACCAGGTCACTATCCATCTGCATGCTCAGAACATCACAATGTTCCCTATCAATGAAACATGATACTTCACATTGCAGATGCTAGTCTCAAGCTCGGGCGGCCTTATCCTCATTTTGACGGCCCAATCGACTAGGAACGTGTTCAGAATACACAGTGACTATTAGATGTGTTTCATGATAGCCATCGTATCCGCTATCACATCTAACATACACTATTGTGCATTCTAGGTCTTTATCCAACACAATTGTTAACATTATAACATAATGAAAATAAAGAATTCCATATAAGAAATGCGAATTTCATAAATAAAGATCGTTATACAAAGAGTCAATAAAACCCACACGCCACAAGTTGGCTAGTTGTGCATCTACTCTAACAATCTCCCACTTGCCCTAAAGCCAACTACTCATTAGACGCAGTCCCATTGTTTCGCCATGTTTTTCAAACAACGGTCCTGGAAAGGGCTTCGTAAGTGTATCAGCAATGTTGTCTGCAGAGGCGACTCTCTCGACTGCTATGTCACCTCTAGCCACAATATCCCGGATTATGTGGTATTTCCTCAGTATATGTTTGGATCTTTGGTGAGATCTAGGATCCTTTGCTTGCGCAACGGCACCCGTGTTGTCGCAGTACACCGGGACTGGACCAACTCCTTCAGGGATTACGCCCAACTCTTGGAAGAAATTTCTTATCCAAACCGCCTCTTTTGCAGCAGCTGATGCTGCGATGTACTCAGCCTCAGTGGTTGAATCCGCGATAGTGTCTTGCTTGGAACTCTTCCAAGAGACAGCTCCACCATTGAGCATGAATACAAATCCAGAGGTTGACTTTGAATCATCCATGTCACATTGGAAGCTAGAATCAGTGTAGCCTTCCAATTTCAGTTCACCACCCCCATAGACCATGAACATATTCTTAGTCCTTCGTAAGTAATTAAGAATATCTTTCACGGCCTTCCAATGCATTTGGCCGGGGTTGGCCTGGTAACGGCTCGTGACACTCAGAGCATATGCGACATCCGGTCTAGTTGAGAACATGCCATACATAATACTGCCTATTGCCGAGGAATATGGCACACGTGTCATGATCTCTATCTCCTCATTAGTGTTCGGACACATAGACTTGGATAGAGTGACCCCGTGGCACATAGGTAGGTGTCCTCTCTTGGACTCTTCCATAGAGAACTGCTTAAGTATGGTATCGATGTAGGTAGTTTGGGTGAGTCCGAGCATCCGTTTCGATCTATCTTGATAGATCTGTATTCCCAGAATATAGGATGCTTCACCCATGTACTTCATCGAGAATCAACTAGACAACCACACTTTATTTGACTGCAACATTCATACATCATTCCCAATGAGCAGAATGTCATCAACATAAAGTACAAGGAATGTCACAGCATTCTTAACCACCTTCTTGTACACACATGGCTCCTCGGGATTCTTGATGAAACCAAATTCCTTAATTGTTTCATCGAATCTCAGGTTCCAACTTCTCGATTCTTGTTTGAGACCGTAGATCGATCTCTGAAGTTTGTATACTTTATGCTCACTTCCTACAGATGTGAAACCCTCAGGCTGCGTCATATAGATCTCTTCCTTAATGTTTCCATTAAGAAAAGCAATTTTCACATCCATTTGCCATATCTCATAGTCGTACCATGCGGCTATGGCAAGTAGGATTCTAATTGACTTGAACATTGCGACTGGTGAAAAGGTTTCATCATAGTCAACACCTTGCCTTTGAGTGTAACCTTTCGCGACCAGTCGTTCCTTGTAGGTCAGTACCTTACCATCAGGCCCGAGTTTTCTCTTGTATATCCATTTGCACCCAATAGAAACAATTCCTTCGGGAGGATTAACAAGAGTCCAAACTTGGTTCGCATGCATCGAGTCAATCACAGATTGCATTGCTTCAAGCCATAAATTAGAATCAGCATCGGAAATCTCCTCCTTGAATGTTTTTGGATCACATCCAATAACTTGATCACTTTGATCATCTTCAAGGAGGAAACCATATCTGTCAGGAGCCCTAGGAATCCTTTTAGATCTCCTAGGTGCAACCATTTCTGGTACTGGCTCTTGATGCGCGGGAGACTCACTTGGTACTTCAGATGGTTCTCAAACCTCTTCGAGTTCTACTATCTTGCCTTTTCTATCAAGTAGAAACTCCCTTTCCATAAAGGTGGCATTTCTAGAAAGAAACACTTTTGTTTCGTTGGGATAGTAGAAACAGTATCCAATGGAATTCTTTGGATACCCAATGAAGTAACATAAGATGGATCTATTATCCAGCTTATCTCCCACTGTCTGCTTCACGTAAGCAGAACATCCCCAAATCCTCATGTCTGAGTATTTTGGTGGTTTTCCCATCCATATCTCATATGGAGTTTTATCCACCGCCTTGGTGTGGACATTGTTCAACAACGTTACCGCCGTTTCGAGCACATAGCCCCAAAACGAGGTAAGAAGTTCAGTGAAGATCATCATAGATCAAACCATGTCTATCAAGGTTCGATTACGACGCTCCGCTACACCATTGAGTTGTGGTGTGGCCGGAGGGGTCCACTGTGAGAGAATCCCATTCTCTTTAAGATAGTCTTGAAATTCAGCACTGAAGTATTCTCCACCTCGATCGGATCAAAGTGCTTTAATACTTTTCCCTAACTGATTTTCTACTTCAGCCTTGAATTCTTTGAACTTTTCAAAGGATTCAGACTTGTGCTTCATTAAGTACAAGTACCCATACCTAGAGTGATCATTGGTAAAGGTGATGAAGTATGTGTGACCGTACTTAGTACCAATGCTAAGTGGGCCACACACATCAGTATGGATCAAATCCAAAAGGCCTTGAGCACGTTCAAGCTTGCCCTTGAAGGGTTGTTTAGTCATTTTTCTCTTGAGACAAGATTCACAAGTCGGTAGGGAGTTAACATCTGACGTATCAAACTTGTCACTCCTAACCAGCTTGTTCATCCTACTTAAGGAAATATGACCTAGCCTAGCGTGCCAAAGTTGTGCCGGGTTTAAGCTATTGTTTTTCCTTTTAATTGTTGTTGTATGTGTTTCGACATCGCGAGTTGGAACTTCTTTTAATTTTAAGGTGTATAGATCATTTTCGCGTTCCCCAATTCCAATCAAACATTCATTCTTGTATATATTGCAAATCGAATTAGCAAAATGACAAGAATATCCATCACTATTAAGCATAGAAAAAAAAACTAATGTTCTTTATTAATTCGGGAACAAATAAAACGTTTCTCAATAACAACTTAAAATTTGAAGACAGAAATAAGTAAACATCTCCTATAGCTACAGCACCCTTGCTCCGTTGCCAAGCCTCAAGTGGTTCTCTCCCACTCTAAGACGTCGGATTCTTGTCATTATCTGCAAATCATTGCAGATATGAGATCCACATCCGGTATCAAGTACCCAAGAAGTCGAACTAAGAGACATATTTATTTCAATGTAGAACATACCCTTTGTAGTTCGCAACTGCTCGAGGTAATCCTTGCAGTTCCTCCTCCAATGCCCAGGCTTGTGGCAGTTGTGGCAAACATCCTCAGTCTTGTTTGGATTTGAAGCCTTTGCCTTTGGCTTCTTGGTGAGCCTTTACTCCTTAGCAGGGGCAGAACGTTTTTTACCCTTGCGATTGGGCCCCTTCTTCGCAGAGGAAGAAGAGCCCATAAGGAGGACGAACTTGTCCTTCTTTATGGTCCCCTCGAACACTACAAGCATGTTCACCACCTCTTCAAGGGTGGCTTCCAGCTTGTTCATGTTAAAGTTGACCACAAAGGGGTCGAATGCAGCAGGAAGTGAGAGGAGAAGCAGATCCACTGGCAGCTCATGTGGAAGCGTGATATCAAGGCCCACTAACTTTTGAATGAGCCCAATCATACGAACTCCATGCTCGCGGACCGAAGTCCCATCGCGCATGTGGCTCGTCATAAGCTCCTTGAAAGTAGTGAACCTCTCAGTCCGAGAGTTCTCCCCATACAGCTCTTTGAGATGAAGGTGTATGTCAGCAGCATACACCGTCTTCTCGAAACGCCGCTGCATTTCGTTGGACATCGATGCCATCACATAGCATCGAGTCTTAAGCCCATCATCCCACCATTTGTTCAACTTTGTCAGCTCCTCAGGGCTGATGTTGGCAGGGGCTTCCTTCGGAGGGCTCATCTCTAACGTGTAGAGGAGTTTATCCGAAGCCAATACAATATTGAGGTTTCGAAGCCAGTCTTAGTAGTTCAAACCAGTGAACTTGTTGCTATCCAGTATAGCAGCAAGTGGATTTTTGATCGAAGACATTATATAAGCAGTTTATACTGAAAGGAAAAACAGACATGCATTACTAACTATATATGAAAAACGCTAAGACATAAAACAAGGTCATTTAGTTTTATGAATTACGCTCCCACTATTTTAACGATTTCACCACCCTCTAATAAAATCGAGAAAGCAAGTTTACTTAGTGCATACACAGAGTCCAATCAAGCGATCATGGTCCCGAATAATATCAGCCAACCATGACCCTTAAAAGGTAGAGCCCAATTGCAACCGGTGCAACCTCCAGGTATTTACCTCACGTCCAGTAAGGGCCCAATAATATAACATCGATTACTATCACGTGTCAAGATGACCCATCAATGTCGAGTTGTGAAGGACGGTCCCCTTAACGTCCCCAATAATATGAGCCAACGTTAAAGGGAGTTCCAACCAAGTCACAGCGAGTGTCAATGACGTGTACAGCTTTCCGGCATACATAACCCCCTCAATAATATGAGCCGGGCCATGTATGCGGGTAGCATCGACGTATACTCATTGTTGATGGAAGGTAGGAAAATTTAAACAAATTTAAATTCCCTTAGTTCCATGATCTTATCGAATAAGCAATCATGAAACTTTTAATATTGATATTTATTTGAAATCGTATTTAAAATGAGCGATTTTAATTTTAAAATTTGGTCTCATTAATTTTAAATCACAATTTAAAATGCGGATTCAACAAACATATATCGCATATATAAAAATTTGGGATGATCGATAAGCGAGAGCTATGCGGTCCGTGGTTGCCAATCACGGACCTAGGTCCAGTCCTAGGTGAAATGCAGTATGCAATGCAATTCTATTACATTTGCTTCCAGTTTTACAAATCTTCGGTCTTCAATATCTTTGATCATCATCTAACCATCTTCAAAAGTCCTCCCACTAAATCTAATATTTACATTTAAGTATCCATAACACATTGAGATACAATTTTAAAGGGGTGGGAACGGACCACAAACAGACCCACTTTGAAATATGATATCAACAATATTACAACCAAAATTCGCAAAACCTAGCATACACCTAACATATTGGGCACGGCTCTCGATCATTCCAAACATGCAATCAATTCAAATAATTGACATAAATTAAATATCAATATCTTTGATCATCATCTAACCATCTTCAAAAGTCCTCCCACTAAATCTAATATTTACATTTAAGTATCCATAACACATTGAGATACAATTTTAAAGGGGTGGGAACGGACCACAAACAGACCCACTTTGAAATATGATATCAACAATATTACAACCAAAATTCGCAAAACCTAGCATACACCTAACATATTGGGCACGGCTCTCGATCATTCCAAACATGCAATCAATTCAAATAATTGACATAAATTAAATAATCAAATCAAATTTGATAATTTCCCAACAAAATCATATTTTAATTATAGAATCACATTTTATAAATAAAATCACATTTTGTCAATTTTAATTTCATCAAATTGGGCTTAAAACAATTTTGGCCCAAAATCTCAAAAATTCCAAAAATCAATTTTGGTCCGACCAAAATGGCCCAATATCAAATATTGGCTCGAAAAATCCTCGGGCCGCCCGGGACAGGCTCGAAACAAACCCTAGAAGTGAAAAACAGTTTCGCAACACCGCCTCGGGTTCGCCGGACGGCGGCGCCTGCCGCCTGCACAGCGTGCGGCACGGCCAGCCATCGGCACTGTAGCTGCGTGCAGCTACAGTGCCGCCGTGCGCACGCTAGAGTGCCGTCGTGCGCACGCTACAGCACCGCCGTGCGCACGCTACAGCGCCGCCGTGCGCATGCTACAGCGCCGCCGTGCGCACGCCACAGTGCCCCTTTTTTTTTCGAAAAATTTCTGATTTGATGCAATAAGGCACAATTATGTATTGATAGATCCGAGCCTTGGCTCTAATACCACTGTTGGCGCATTGGCGGATCCGGATCCCGTTTCCCGGGGCGCAGTGGAAGTTTAAAAATTTTGCACCGGGAATCGGTCAATACATAATAATTAAAGCACTAAAACATACATAGGATGTTTTAATGAAGGTTACCTTGCTGGAGTCTAGGCGCCTGGCTCCGACCAGATTCACAGGGAATCTGGCACTTCAACGGTAGGCGGCGGTAGTTCTCCGAATCCGGTCTACGACTGGAAACACGACTCCTTCGTCAGTCTGCACTAGAAGAGCTGAAGAATTTGCCACGAACGGAATTATCTCGTCAAGGTGATCGGAACAAGTCCGATCACGGCAAGCGGCAACGGGCGGCGCAGAGCGGCGGCGCGTGGGAAGGATGCGGCCGAGAGGTGAGGAGGGAGGGAGGGTGGCGCCTAGGGTTGTTATGCAAGAGTAGTCTATTGTAGCCCTAGACCAACTCATATTTTTAAAGGTGATGCATGGGCTTGAACCAACCCAATGGGCCTGGGGCGGGCCCAGGTCCATATGAACATTCGGTTCAACCGTGCCACCGCGGCTTCATCATAACTCCGATCGATGATCTGATCGGACCGATCAACACAGTTTCCAAAACTAAGTGTTATGATGTGAAAAAAATTTTTCAGACCACCTAGTACAAAATTGCAATTTAGCCCTCCAAGTTTCAAGGATAGTCAAACTAGCCCAAACTTTAGGGAAATTGCAATTTGACCCTTGTTGACTTTTAGGAAGTCGTACTCCCTAAACTCCTCCTCCTATGCTCAACACATTGAGCTCAATTTCCGTGCGGGAATCGTGAATCCAGTAATTGTGTGCCCTCAATGGTTCAGGGATACAGCTAGCCGTGGGCTCACAACCATTGCGACTCCGAAATCACGATTTCGGACTGACCCATCGGATCATGGTAAAGCGCCTAGCAACATCGCCCCATGATCTCCTAAGTATCACTGATAGTACCTGCAAGAACCAGTCGATCATGGTTAGCGTACAGTGCGCTCCTTTCAACACACAAATCACGATCAGATCAATGACCATTGGTACATCGAGAGTCGCTAGAGATCTAGTAACTATGCATACATCTCGGAGATCAAATGTGACATCACGTATGTTACTAGGTAAACCCATTTACCTAAAACACATCTAGTACTCTGGCCAGAGATTTATTACACTATTATCTCCCCAGATAGCATAGGATATCCACGCATAAACGCGAGCGGTGAATCCTCGACAACGAAGCATCGACTCCTACATGCATCGGGTCCTCACCCAATCCCGCAACCTAATGACCCCAACTGAGTCGGTAAACGGGTCAAAGTGAGGCACCAATCATGTAGAGTCTCAATGAAGTTTTGAGTAGTGAGGACTAATCAGTACAACCAAGACCTCGGACTTATCCACTCGATAAATGGTAACCACTTGGAAAGTCCGAACGAGGGTAGTCCGATAGATCCCCAGGTCACTATCCATCTGTATGCTCAGAACATCACAATGTTCCCTACCAATGAAACATGATACTTCACATCACAGATGCTAGTCTCAAGCTCGGGCGGCCTTATCCTCATTTTGGCGGCCCAATCGACTAGGAACGTGTTCAGAATATACAGTGTCTATTAGATGTGTTTCATGATAGCCATCATATCCACTATCACATCTAACATACACTATGGTGCATTCTAGGTCTTTATCCAACACAATTGTTAACATTATAACATAATGAAAATAAAGAATGCCATATAAGAAATGCGAATTTCATAAATAAAGATCGTTATACAAAGAGTCAATAAAACCCACACGCCACAAGTTGGCTAGTTGGGCATCTACTCTAACAGGTGAGACCTAGGCTCCTTTGCTTGCGCAACGGCACCCGTGATATCACAGTACACCGGGACTGGACCAACTCCTTCAGGGATTACGCCCAACTCTTGGACAAAATTCCTCATCCAAACCGCCTCTTTAGCAGCAACTGATGCTGCGATGTACTCAGGCTCAGTGGTTGAATCCGCGATGGTGTCTTTCTTGGAACTCTTCCAAAAGACAGCACCACCATTGAGCATGAATACAAATCCAGAGGTTGACTTCGAATCATCCACATCACATTGGAAGCTAGAATCAGTGTAGCCTTCCAATTTCAGTTCACCACCCCCATAGACCATGAACATATTCTTAGTCCTTCGTAAGTACTTAAGAATATCTTTTACGGCCTTACAATGCATTTGGCCGGGGTTGGCTTGGTAGCGGCTTGTGACACTCAGAGCATATGCGACATCTGGTCTAGTTGAGATCATGCCATACATAATACTACCTATTGCCGATGCATATGGCACACGTGTCATAATCTCTGTCTCCTCATCAGTCTTTGGACACATGGACTTAGATAGAGTGACCCCGTGGCACATAGGTAGGTGTCCTCTCTTGGACTCTTCCATAGAGAACCGCTTAAGTATGGTATCGATGTAGGTAGCTTGGATGAGTCCGAGCATCCTTTTCGATCTATCTCTATAGATCTGTATTCCTAGAATGTAGGATGCTTCACCCATGTCCTACATCGAGAATTTACTAGACAACCATACTTTTGTTGATTGCTACATTCCTACATCATTCCCACTAAGTAGAATGTCATCAACATAAAGTACAAGGAATGTCACAGCATTTTTAACTACCTTCTTATACACACATGGCTCCTCGGGATTCTTGATGAAACCAAATTCTTTAATCGTTTCATCAAATCTCAGGTTCCAACTTCTCGATGCTTGTTTGAGACCGTAAATCGATCTCTGAAGTTTGCATACTTTATGCTCAATTCCTACAGATGTGAAACCCTCAGGCTGCGTCATATAGATCTCTTCCTTAATGTTTCCATTAAGGAACGAAGTTTTCACATCCATTTGCCATATCTCATAGTCGTACCATGCGGCTATGGCTAGTAGGATTCTAATTGACTTGAACATTGCGACTGGTGAGAAGGTTTCGTCATAGTCAACACCTTGTATTTGAGTGTAACTTTTCGCGACCAGTCGTGCCCTGTAGGTCAGTACCTTACCATCAGGCCCAAGCTTTCTCTTGTATATCCATTTACACCCAATAGGAACTATTGTTTCGGGAGGATTAACAAGAGTCCAAACTTGGTTTGAATGCATTGAGTCAATCTCAGATTGCATCGCTTCAAGCCATAAATTAGAATCAGCATCGAAAATTGACTACTTGAATGTTCTTGGATCACATCCAAAAGTTTGATCACTTTGATCATCTTCAAGGAGGAAACCATATCTAACAGGAGCCCTAGGTACCCTTTCAGATATCCTAGGTGTGTCCATATCAAGTATTGGCTCTTGAGGTGCGGGAGATTCACTTGGTACTTCAGTTGGTTCTCGAACCTCTTCGAGTTCTACTATCTTGCCTTTTCTATCAAGTAGAAACTCCCTTTCTAGAAAGGTGGCATTTCTGGAAACAAACACTTTTGTTTCATTTGGATAGTAGAAGTAGTATCCAATAGAATTTTTTGGATACCCAATGAAGTAGCATAAGATGGATCTACTATCCAGCTTATCTCCCACTATCTGCTTCACGTAAGCAAGACATCTCCAAATCCTCAAGTATGAGTATTTGGGCGGCTTGCCCATCCATATCTCATACGGAGTTTTATCCACTGCCTTGGTGTGGACATTGTCTGCTTCACGTAAGCAAGACATCTCCAAATCCTCAAGTATGAGTATTTGGGCGGCTTGCCCATCCATATCTCATACGGAGTTTTATCCACTGCCTTGGTGTGGACATTGTTTAACAACATAACCACCGTTTCGAACGCATAGCCCCAAAACGAGGCAGGAAGTTCAGTGAAACTCATCATAGATCGAACCATGTCCATCAAGATTCGATAACGACGCTCCACTACACCATTGAGCTGTGATGTGGCCGGAGGGGTCCACTGTGAGAGAATCCCATTCTCTTTTAGTCTTGAAATTCGGCACTTAAGTATTCTCCACCTCGATCGGATCGAAGTGTTTTAATACTTTTCCCCAACTGATTTTCTGCTTCAGCCTTGAACTCTTTGAACTTTTCAAAGGATTCAAACTTGTGCTTCATTAAGTACAAGTACCCATACCTAGAGTGATCATCGGTAAAGATGATGAAGTAGGTGTGCCCGGACTTAGCACCAATGCTAAGTGGGCTACACACATCAGTGTGGATCAAATCCAGTAGGCCTTCAGCACGTTCAGCTTTGCCCGTGAAGGCAATTTAGTCATTTTTCTCTTGAGACAAGACTCACAAGTTGGTAGGGAGTTAATATGAGACATATCAAACATGTCACTCCTAATCAACTTGTTCATCCTATTCAAGGAAATATGACCTAGCCTAGCGTGCCAAAGTTGTGCCGGGTTCAAACTATCGGTTTTTCCTTTTTATTGTTGTTGTATGTGTTTCCACATCGCGAGTTGGAACTTCTTTCAATTTTAAGGTGTATAGATTGTTTTTGCGTTCCCCAATCCCAATCAAATATTCATTCTTGTATATATTGCAAATCGAAATGGTAAAATGACGAGAATATCCATCACTATCAAGCATAGAAACAGAAATGATGTTCTTTATTAATTCGGGAACAAATAAAATGTTGGCATACAATGGCGGATCCGGATCCCGTTTCCCGGGGGCGCAGCGGAAATCAAAAGTTGCCCCGAGAAACGTTCAATACATTCAACACAAATCAATAAACCATTCATAGGGGGTTCATTTATTGTTACCTTGCTGGCGTCTAGGCGCCTGGCTCCGACCAGTTTCACGAGGAAACCGGCACTTCAAACGGTAGGCGGCGGTAGATCGTCAATCCGGTCCATGATCGGAATCAATCTTCCTCCGTCAATATGCACTAGAAGATCTGACGGATTTTAGCACGAACGGATTCTCCTCGTCGCGGTGATCGAAACAAGTCCGATCACGCGAAAAACAGGGCGACGGCGGCGGCGGGCGGCGAGCGGCGGCGATGGGCGGTCGACGACGGCGTGAGGCGTGTGGGAGAGGGTGGGAGGCTATGAGAGCTAGGTTGTATCTTGTGTGTTTGTCTCGCAATTTGACCCCTGTTGACTTTTACGGAAGTCACACTCCCTAAAATCCTCCTCCTATGCTCAACGCATTGAGCTCAGTTTCTGTGCGGGAATCATGAATCCAGTACTTGTGTGACCCTCAATGGTTAAGGGATACAGCTAGCCGTGGGCCCACAACCATTGTGGCTCTGAAATCACAATTTCGGACTTGCCCAACGGATCATGGTAAAGCGCCTAGCAACATCGCCCCATGATCCCCTAGGTATCACTGATAGTGCCTGCAAGAACCAGTTGGTCGTGGTTAGCGTACAGTACGATCCTTTCAACACATATATGCCGATCAGATCAACGACCATTGGTAAATCGAGAGTCGCTATAGATCCGATAGCTATGCATACATCTTGGAGATCAAATAGTGACATCGCGAGTGTAACTAGGTAAACCCATTTACCTAAAACACATACAGTACTCTGGCCAGAGATTTAAACACTATTATCCCCTCAGATAGCATAGGATATCCACGCATGAAAGCGAGCGGTGAATCCTCGACAACGAAGCATTGACTCCTACATGCATCGGGACATCACCCAATCCCGCCGCCTAATGACCCCAAATGAGTCGGCAAACGGGTCAAAGTGAGGCGCCTATCATGTAGAGTCTCAATGAAGTTTCGAGTAGTGAGGACTAATCAGTACAACCAAGACCTCAGACTTTTCCACTCGACAAATGGTAATCACTTGGAAAGTACGAACGAGGGTAGTTCGATAGATCACCAGGTCACTATCCATCCGCATGCTCAGAACATCACAATGTTCCCTACCAATGAAACATGGTATTCACATCGTAGATGCTAGTCTCAAGCTCGGGCGGCCTTATCCTCATTTTGACGGCCCAATCAACTAGGAACGAATTCAGAATGCACAGTGACTATTAGATGTGTTTCATGATAGCCATCATATCCACTATCACATCTAACATACACTATGGTGCATTCTAGGTCTTTATCCAACACAATTGTTAACATTATATAACATAATGAAAATAAAGAATGCCATAAATAAATGCGTATTTTCATAGATAAAGATTGTCATATACAAGAGTCTATAAAACCCACACGCCACAAGTTGGCTAGTTGGGCATCTACTCTAAGAATCTCCCACTTGCCCTATAGCCAACTACTCATCAAGCGCAGTCCCATTGTTTCGCGATGTTTTTCTAACAACGGTCCTGGCAAGGGCTTCGTAAGTGGATCAGCAATGTTGTCCGCAGAGGCGACTCTCTCAACTGCTATGTCACCTCTAGCCACAATATCCCGGATTATGTGGTATTTCCTCAGTATATTTTTGGATCTTTGGTGATACCTAGGCTCCTTTGCTTGCGCAACGGCACCCGTGTTGTCGCAGTACACCGGGACTGGACCAACTCCATCAGGAATGACGCCCAACTCTTGGACGAAATTCCTTATCCAAACCGCCTCCTTAGCAGCAGCTGATGCTGCAATGTACTCAGCCTCAGTGGTTGAATCCGCGATGGTGTCTTGCTCGGAACTCTTCCAAGAGACAGCACCACCATTGAGCATGAATACAAATCCAGAGGTAGACTTCGAATCATCCACGTCACATTGGAAGCTAGAATCAGTGTAGCCTTCCAATTTCAGTTCACCACCCCCATAGACCATGAACATATTCTTAGTCCTTCGCAAGTACTTAAGAATATCCTTCACAGCCTTCCAATGCAATTGGCCGGGGTTGGCCTGGTAGCGGCTCGTGACACTCAGAGCATATGCAACATTTGGTCAAGTTGAGATCATGCCATACATAATACTACCTATCGTCGAGGCATATGGCACACGTGCCATATTCTCTATCTTCTCATCAGTCTTTGGACACATATACTTAGATAGAGTGACCCCGTGGCACATAGGTAGGTGTCCTCTCTTGGACTCTTCCATAGAGAACCGCTTAAGTATGGTATCGATGTAGGTGGCTTGGGTGAGTCCGAGCATCCGTTTCGATCTATCCCGATAGATCTGTATTCCAAGAATATAGGATGATTCACCCATGTCCTTCATCGAGAATCTACTAGACAACCATACTTTAGTTGACTGCAGCATTCCTACATCATTACCAATGAGTAGAATGTCATCAACGTAAAGTACAAGGAATTTCACAGCGCTTTTAACTACCTTCTTATATACACATGGCTCCTCGGGATTCTTGATGAAACCAAATTCCTTAATTGTTTCATCGAATCTCAGGTTCCAACTCCTCGATGCTTGTTTGATACCGTAGATCGATCTCTGAAGTTTGCATACCTTATGCTCACTTCCTACAGATGTGAAACCCTCAGGCTGCGTCATATAGATCTCTTCCTTAATGTTTCCATTAAGGAACGCAGTTTTCACATCCATTTGCCATATCTCATAGTCGTACCATGAGGCTATGGCTAGTAAGATTCTAATCGACTTGAACATTGCGACTGGTGAAAAGGTTTCATCATAGTCAACACCTTGCCTTTGAGTGTAGCGTTTCGCGACCAGTCGTGCCTTGTAGGTCAGTACCTTACCATCAGGCCCAAGTTTCCTCTTGTATATCCATTTACACCCAATAGGAACAATTCCTTTGGGAGGATTAACAAGAGTCCAAACTTGGTTCGCATGCATTTAGTCAAACTCAGACTGCATTGCTTCAAGCCACAAATTAGAATCAGCATCGGAAATTGCCTCCTTGAAAGTCCTTGGATCACATCCAACAACTTGATCACCCTGATCATCTTCAAGAAGGAAACCATATCTTTCAGGAGCCCTAGGAACCCTTTCGGATCTCCTAGGTGCGACCATTTCTGGTACTGGCTCTGTAGATGCGGGAGATTCACTTGGTACTTCAATTGGTTCTCGAACCTCTTCGAGTTGTACTATCTTGCCTTTTCTATCAAGTAGAAACTCCCTTTCCATAAAGGTGGCATTCCTAGAAATAAACACTTTTGTTTCGTTTGGATACAAGAAGTAATATCCAATGGAATTCTTTGGATACCCAACGAAGTAACATAAGATGGATCTCGTATCCAGCTTATCTCCCACTGTCCGCTTCACGTATGTAGGACATCCCCAAATCCTCATGTATGAGTATTTGGGTGGTTTGCCCATCCATATCTCATATGGTGTCTTATCCACTGCCTTTGTGTGGACATTGTTCAACAACATTACCGCCGTTTTGAGCGCATAGCCCCAAAACGAGGTAGGAAGCTCAGTGAAGCTCATCATAGATCGAACCATGTCCATCAAGGTTCGATTACGACGCTCCACTACACCATTGAGCTGTGGTGTGACCGGAGGGGTCCACTGCGAGAGAATCCCATTCTCTTTAAGATAATCTTGAAATTCAGCACTTAAGTATTCACTACCTCGATTGGATCGAAGTGCTTTAATACTCTTGCCTAGCTGATTTTCTACTTCAGCCTTGAATTCTTTGAACCTTTCAAAAGATTTACACTTGTGCTTCATTAAGTACAAGTACCCATACCTAGAGTGATCGTCGGTAAAGGTGATTATGTGTGACCGTATTTAGTACCAATACTAAGCGGACCACACACATCAGTATGGATCAAATCCAATAGGCCTTGGGTACGTTCAGGCTTGCCCTTGAAGGGTTGTTTAGTCATCTTTCCCTTGAGACAAGATTCACAAGTCGGTAGGGAGTTAATGTATAACAGATCAAACATGTTACTCCTAACTAACTTGTTCATCCTACTTAGAGAAATATGACCTAGCCTAGCGTGCCAAAGTTGTGCTGGGTTTAAGCTATCGTGTTTCCTTTTAATTGTTGTTGTATGTGTTTGCACATCGCGAGTTGGAACTGGTTTTAATTTTAAGGTGTATAGATCGTTTTCGCGTTCCCCAATACCAATCAAACATTCATTCTTGTATATATTGCAAATCGAATTAGCAAAAACACAAGAATATCCATCACTATCAAGCATATAAACAGAAATAATGTTCTTTATCAATTCGGGAACAAATAAAACATCCTTCAATAACAACTTAAAATTTGACGACAGAAATAAATAAACATCTCATATACCTACTGCAGCAACTCTTGCTCCATTGCCCAGCCTCAAGTGGGTCTCACCCTCTCTAAGACGTCGGCTTCTTGTCATCACCTGCAAATCATTGCAGATATGAGATACACATCCGGTATCAAGTACCCAAGAAGTCGAACTAAGAGACATATTTATTTCAATATAGAACATACCTTTCGCAGTTCGCAACTGCTCGAGGTACTCCTTGCAGTTCCTCCTCCAATGCCCAGGCTTGTGGCAGTGGTAGGCATGAAGAGTGATATTTCCGAATTCGTGGCTCGATGTTGAACTGCAAACAGGTCAAGGCTGAGAGGATGATACCTGGTGATATTATTCAGAGTCTAGAGTGCCTAATGGAATTGAGAGCAGATTTATATGGACCCACTTATCTCGTTCGAGGTTGTGATGGGTTTTGGGTGGTGGTTGATAGACTGTCTAAGTCAGCCCACTTTATTCCCTATGATATGACGTGTTCTATGAAAAAGATGGCGAGACTGTACGTCGATCATGTGGTGAGAATGCATGGTGTGCCCATGTTGATAGTGTCCGAAAGGGATCCTAGGTTTACTTTCCAATTCTGGAAGAGCTTGGAGGAAGCTTTGGGTCTAGATTGCCTATAAATATAGCTACTCACCCCAGACAGATGGCCAATCTGAGCGGACCATACAGGCTTCAGAGGATATGCTGCAAGCTGTAGTGATGAATTTCAGTGGTGGTTGGCAAGATTTCTTGTCTTTGGTAGAGTTTTCATACAACAATATCTACCAAGTAACCATCGGGATGGCACCATTTGAGGCTTTGTACGATAGGAAGTGCATATCACCTATTTGTTGGAAGAAGTTGGGGAGAGACAGTTGTCTTCACTAGATTTTTTGCAGCACATGAAGGACCAGGTTGATCTGATTCAGCAAATAATGAAGGCTGCACAAGCTCACCAAGCTAGTTATGTGAATAAAAGGCATAGGCCTTTGGAGTTTTAGGTTGGCGATCGAGTGTTTTTGCGATTTTCTTCGTTCAAGAGCGTAATGAGATTCAGAATGAAGGGTGAGTTAGCTCCTAGATTCATCGGTCCATATGAGATTATCAAACGGATTGGATCTTTATCATTCAGATTGCAGTTGACGACTGAGTTTTCACCGATGCATGATGTGTTTCATGTGTCAATGCTGAGTAAATATGAGTCGGATCCCTCCCATGTGTTGAGAACCGATGAAGTTGAGTTGGACCAGACTCTGAGCTACATTGAAGATTCTAGACATAATGGAGAAGCAATTGAGGAATAAGACCATACATTTGGTTATGGTACAGTGGATTAAACATGAAAGAGAAGAGGCTACTTGTGATGTGGAAGCCAAGATGAGAAAAGAGTGGCCCCATCTATTTGAGTACTAATTTCATCGTGTGTTCTGTATGTAATTTGGTTGTGTTCAGTTTGTGACCTATTTTGCAGTATGTGTTGTGATCTGTTTGGTTTGTGTTGGTTGTTGTGTTCAAATTCGAGGGTGAAATCCTTTTTAAGGAGGGGAGAATGTGAAGACTGTGATTAGCTGACGTAATTAGTGGCTTAATTGGATCATATTAGCAGGGTATTAGCTGAAGTTTATCTGTTGGAAGTATCGTATTTTTTGTGGATCAGCTTAGGCGCGAGTTGATCGGGTTTCCTTGCTAAGCTGATATTGCGGGTTGATTTGAGGTCCGTCTGGGTGTGCTGGTAAGTTGTGCATTTAGGATTAGCATAGAGAGTTAATCGTTTAGTATGGATCAGCAGACGTGAGCTGATCTTTTGTCGCGTGCTGATCTGAGGAGTGTAAGCTGATTTGAGTGCGTATGTCGAATGTTGAGATCAAGAGCAGAGTTGACCATCGTGAGATGAATTGACTATCGTTAGCTGCTCCAAGAATGTGTACTGCGATTTGAGAGCGTCACGAACTGATTTGGATGTCATAAGCTGAATAGAGCATCTTAAGCTGAATTGGTATGGTGTCTGAGTCTTCTAAGCTAAGCAGTTTTGAGCATAGCCAATACGATAGTGTGATTTGATATGTTTAGTGTGAACTGGCAGTGTAACAGCTCTGAGCTGATATCAGTTTGAGTAGTAAGGCGTAAGAGGACTCAAATTTTGGAGTTACGTAGTGTCCTGAGCTGAGCCGTAAGATCGGGGGTTGTCTCATATTGTTTGGTGAGATCAGCTTAGGCGTAAGCTGATGGCGAAGAACGGATTAGGTGAGAGCTACTTGTGACCTTCATATCAGACATGACCTAAATGGGAGGTCAGTTCATGTATGAGCTGATCTTGTTCTCCTATCCTGGAAGGCGCGTGATCTGTGTGCACGAGAGCTGATTAGTGCACGAGACTGACTTGCGTCTGTGAGCGTGATCTGTTTGCGAGCATGATCTGTTCGTGAGTTTGATCTGTCTGTGGACGCGAACTGTTGGGTGCGAGAGCTGAATTGTATTTGCGTACTGAACTGCATGCCTAAGCTGGATAAAGTGTAGATGCCTGAGCTGATCTGAAAACACTGTAGACCATATCTGGGGAACTTAAGTGTATATATTCGCCGTTTACCAACACTTAGTCATTTTTAGACCACAAGTACCTTATCTTTTGAGAGCTTTCGACCCCGATATTTCCTCAAACCCTCGTCAACACGGTTCATCCAACACATTTAAGGTCCAGTTTCCGGAGTTTGGCTAATCAATTTGGACAAGAGAAATACCGTTGGAAACCTTATTTCAAGTTGTGACCTTGTACCAGTTTTGAGTTGTGTAGAGGTCGAATTTAGAAAACGAATAGAATCTTTGGGAACTATTATTCTCGATTTCCATCGAGTTGAGTTTCGTTTCAGATTTGCAGCTAGCTTGAGGTATTTGGTAAGATCTGAGCAAAGGTACAAATTGAGCTTGTAAGTTACCACTTTGAGATAAGCATGTGAATATATCTGTGTGTGTGCCGATGTGTTGAGCTGTGGATGTGTGCTGAGTTTTCGAGCTGTTTTCATGTGTATATTGTATGTTGTAATGTGATTATGATGGCACTGAATACATACATATAATGTTGAGCCTGAATTCCTTGATAACCGATTTCATGTTGATTGATAGTACCAGTAAGCTGATTTAGAAAAATAAAATGAGGTGTGTCGGCTGGCTCCTGTACTCTCGACTCCCCACTGCGATATTGTGTCACCATGAGGACCAGTAGGTAGCTCCCACCCCTCAAAGAGCTAAATGGCACTAGTTGGGTTGAGCATGATGATTTGTGCTGATGGTACTGCATACGGGACGACTTGGTAGCTCCAAAAGTCTCACATGCATTGTGGCGACTGATATTTGATCGCCAACTGAGTCGCTATTCTTTGGATTCCGATGATTCATTGTACATCTCATGCAATGCATGACTTGATATACTTTTGCATGTTTTTATTCGATTGTTGTATTATTATTGTTCTTCGTACTAAGGTTTGACCTCGTTTATTTTCCTTTGGGGCTGCTTTGGTCGTGTGTTTGACCACTGCAGGTTTTTCAGGTATATCAGCTGGTCCGAGTGATGCGTCAGCTGGTGGAGAACAATTGCTGATTCGACTGTTGATATTGATATATACATATGTGGATGATGAGTTTTTACTGTTGGCTTTTGAATCAAAGTCTGTTTTGAGTATGTGTATATATTGAAGATGTATTTTCTGTTCAAACCAAAAAAAATTTTAACCACTTTTTAAGCTGCCGAATTTTATTGTATTGTGTGCTTATTTCTATATTATGAGCACCGGACCTAACAATGCAAGTATTTCAAACCCCTAAATAGAGATCTGCATCATTATTCTTTGCTCCTTACTACAATTCACTCACATTCTCATCCTCAGAAGAATGGGTTTTTTTAAAGCAAGATGACACCAGTAAGTTTATTGGTGCTCGTATCTGTTAAAGCCTTGTAACCTATATACAGATTAAACTCATGTTTCCTACCCCAATGAGTAGAATGTCATCAACATAAAGTACCAGGAATGTTATAGCGCTTTTAACTACCTTCTTATATACACACGGCTCCTCGGTATTCTTGATGAAACCAAATTCCTTAATTGTTTCATCGAATCTCAGGTTTCAACTTCGTGATGCTTGTTTGAGACCGTAGATCGATCTCTGAAGCTTGCATACCTTATGCTCGCTTCCAACAGATGTGAAACCCTCAGGCTGCGTCATATAGATCTCTTCCTTAATGTTTCCATTAAGGAACGCAGTTTTCACATCCATTTTCCATATCTCATAGTCGTACCATGCGGTTATGGCTAACAATATTCTAATTGACTTGAACATTGCGACTGGCGAGAAGGTTTCATCATAGTCGACACCTTGCCTTTGAGTGTAACCTTTCGCGACCAGTCGTGCCTTGAAGGTCATTACCTTACCATCAGGCCCAAGTTTCCTCTTGTATACCCATTTGCACCCAATAGGAACAATTCCTTCGGGAGGGTCAACGAGAGTCCAAACTTGGTTAGCATGCATTGAGTCAAACTCAGACTGCATTGCTTCAAGCCACAAATTAGAATCAGCATCGGAAATTGCCTCCTTGAAAGTTCTTGGATCAGATCCAACAACTTGATCACTCTGACCATCTTCAAGAAGAAAACCATATCTCTCTGGAGCTCTAGGAATCCTTTCGGATCTCCTAGGTGCGACCATATCTGGTACTGGCTCAGTAGGTGTGAGAGATTCACTTGGTACTTCAATTGGTTCTCGAACCTCTTCGAGTTCTACTATTCTGCCCTTTCTATCAAGTAGAAATTCCCTTTCCATAAAGGTGGCATTCCTAGAGACAAACACTTTTGTCTCGCTGGGATAGTTGAAATAGTATCCAATGGAATTCTTTGGATACCCAATGAAATAGCATAAGATGGATCTTGTATCCAGCTTATCTCCCACTGTCTGCTTCACGTAAGCAGGACATCCCCAAATCCTCATAAATGAGTACTTGGGTGGTTTGCCCATCCATATCTCATACGGAGTCTTATCCACTGCCTTGGTGTGGACATTGTTCAACAACATTACCGCTGTTTCGAGCGCATAGCCCCAAAACGAGGTAGGAAGCTCAGTGAAACTCATCATAGATCGAACCATGTCCAACAAGGTCCGATTACGACGCTCCACTACACCATTACCATTGAGCTGTCGCCGGAGGGGTCCACTGTGAGAGAATCCCATTCTCTTTCAGATAATCTTGAAATTCAACACTAAGTATTCATCACCTCGATCGGATCGAAGTGCTTTAATACTTTGGCCTAATTGATTTTCTACTTCAGCCTTGAATTCCTTGAAC